>OY720452.1:40314411-40484411 GCA_963082715.1 Harpalus rubripes | reverse complement strand
GAACAAAGACAATAAAATATATGTATATTTCAAAATATTTCTAAATAATTTTGAGGACTTTTTACTTTCTCAACAAATTCAAAGTAAAAATGTAATTATTTTAGGGGATTTTAATATACATTTTTTAGATAAATTAATAAATTAATTGCAATTTCTAATCTAATAGCTTCTTTTAATATTTTTAATATAATTTCAGAACCGACAAGAGTTACTGCTACAACATCATCTTGCATAGATAATATATAAACTAACCTAAGCAGAAACTCGTTTAAATCAGGGGTACTCGAACCATGTATGTCTGATCATCGACTACAATACATAGAACTTATGCAAAATATATCATCTAATAATATTTTCATGAGAAGGTTTACAACTCGAAAAGCTCTTATCAAATTTAAATCTGCAGTAAATGTCATAGACTAAAATACTTTTTTGGATCCTAATATTTATTTTTCTGTAGCCTGCAGCGTATTTGTAAGTAAACTTTCAGGTATGATACAATCGTTTTTACCTTTAAAAGCATGTAAAGATCAATGTGACAAACCACCGAATCAGTGGTTTAATGAATCATTACTAAATCTCAGAAATTTTGTTCTAACTCTTAAAACTATTGCGGATTGCACGAGATATATTGCCGATATCGATAATTATAAACAAGTCCAAAAATACTATAGGTATTTCTTAAAAATTGTAAAAATAAATGCATATGACAGTTTTGTTAAGAATTCAACAAACAAAATGAAAGTTTGTTGGCGTTTAATTAATCATGAACGTAATGCATCCAATTCTATTAAGAATGAAGTTGCTATTACCAGTGAATCTTTTAATAATTTTTTTATTTCCGTTGGAGATAATATCTTTTTTAATTTTGGCAACGAAATTGTGTTGGACTGTCGAGATATCATAATAATCGAGTAGTCAGAGTTAGTTGTTTTGTAGTTTGACATATTAATAAATCATAGATAAAAGCTAATGTATATATTTCATTATTATACATAATAATACATGGTGACAGCGGTCTAACGGAAAAATACGTCGTTCTAAATATGGAGCATGGTATATGGCAACCCCCGGAGCCATTTAATTTTTCAAATTTAAATGAATGGCCAAGGTGGTTAAGTAGATTTAGACGGTATAAAGAAGCTTCAGGTCTTCATCTAAAATCGGCAACCCAACAAATAAGTGCTTTTATATACTGTATGGGGCCACAAGCCGAAGATGTATTTTTAAGGCTAAATCTAAATGAGGAGCAAAAAGGGAAATACGAGGACGTAGAAGAAGCCTTTAATAAACACTTTATACCAAGAAGAAACATCATATACGAACGGTCTCAGTTCAACCAGCGTTATCAGCGGGATGGAGAGTCAGTCGACGAATTTATTACGTCTTTACACGCTCTTGCGGAACACTGCGATTACGGACAGTTGAAAAACGAATTGATCAGAGACAGGATTGTCGTAGGTATACGAGATCGCAAAATGAGTGAAAATCTACAACTTCGAAATGATTTAACATTAGAAATTGCTACCCAAATAGTTCGACAAGCTGAACAAGTCAAACAACAATTACTTACCGACCAGAGTAACGTAAAAACGGAAATAGATCGTGTAAAGTCTGAGAAGAAGAAAGAATTCTTTAAACAGAAGTGGAATAGTGACAATACAAAATATCAGAAAAATGAAAAACAAAATAAAGAAGCCAATAAGAAGTGTCGAAGATGTCTAGAGGATATTCATTCTTATAAAATGTGTCCAGCCATAAAAGCTACTTGTTTTAAATGCAAAAAGAAGGGGCACTATGCAAAAGCATGTAAAACAGAAAACGTCAATGTGATAAATGAAACAAAAGATGTGTTTATTGGAACAGCGCAAGAAAATCAAGTAAGTCAAAATAATCAACATTGGAACGTAGAAGTTGAAATTGCAAATCGTCGCTTAAAGTTTAAAGCCGATACAGGTGCCGATATAACATGCATTTCAGATAAAACGTATTGGAAAAATTTTGAAGATAAGCAGTTATATAATTCTACCAAAAGAATATTTAATGCAGATCAGGGACTAATGGAGTCACTTGGATATTTTAATGAAGAGATAACTTACAAGAAAAAGTCAAAATTGGTCAATATTCACGTCATAAAATCACTAGGACAATCACTACTCGACGGAGATACATGTGAAGAAATTGGTATCATAAAAAGGGTTAATTCTATAAAGGAAACTACATTTGATCCAACGAAAATTTATCCAAAATTGTTTAACGGACTTGGACGTGTAAAAATTCCATATAAAATTCGCTTACTTCCGAACGCAATTCCTCATGCTTTAAAAGTACCACGAAGAGTTCCAATACCATTATTAAACGAAATAAAAACTAATTTAGATCATATGGTTAAATTGGGAGTAATAGATCCTGTAGAGGAACCAACAGATTGGTGCTCAGGGCTTGTATTAGTACCAAAACCAGATGGTAAGATAAGAATGTGTGTGGATTATGTTCATTTAAACAAGTATGTACAAAGAGAAATATACCCAATGCCAAGTACAGAAAATATTCTTGGAAGGCTTGGAAAAGCAAAATACTTTTCTAAATTGGATGCCAAAAATGGTTTTTGGCAATGTGAACTAGATTTTGAGTCACAATTATTGACTACATTTATAACACCATTTGGTCGATATAAATATAAAAGATTACCTTTTGGCATTAGCGCTGCACCAGAATTCTTCCAAAAAAGAATGCAGCAGATTTTAGAAAATCTCGAAGGTATATTAGTCAATATTGATGATGTTTTGGTATATGGTACAACTATAGAAGAACATAATAAGAGACTGCATTCAGTACTCAAAAGATTAGAAGAAGCCGGAATGACCCTTAATATGGATAAATGTGCCTATGGAGTAAAGAAAGTAAAATTTTTGGGCCATATCATAGACGAAAATGGAGTTCACATCGACAATGACCAAGTTAAAGCAATTCGTGATATGGAACGTCCACAATCAGTGTCAGAATTAAGAAGTTTACTTGGCTCGATAAACTATTTAAGTAAAGAACTAGGTACAGCGGATATCCTGTCCAGAAGACCAATAAAATCATTGAAAGATAACAGCGATGAATTGGATAAAGATATTACTGCTTATGTTCAACAAATAACCAGTAATTATCCTGCTTCAGATGCAAGATTACAAGAAATATATAAAGAGCAACTGAGAGATCCTATTAGTACTAAATTGAAGAAATTTTGTACAGACGGATGGCCGAAAAACGAAGAATTAGAACCGGAGATTAAAGAATTTTGGCAACACCGATTTGATTTATCAATACAAGAAGAATTACTTGTAAAAGGAAACAGAATATTCATTCCAAATTGCCCATTACGAAAGGAAATTTTAGGGAAAATTCATAGCGGACATTTAGGGATAAATAAATGCCGAGCACGTGCGAGAGATTCTGTATGGTGGCCTAGAATATCTTTGGAAATAGAAAATCTCATCAAAAATTGCACAGAATGCATACAAGAAATGAAAAATAACCGAGAAACTTTGATAACACCAGAATTTCCGGAAAGACCATGGCAAAAAGTTGGAATTGATTTGTTTAAATTAAACCTAAATTGGTATTTACTAGCAGCAGATTATTACTCGAGATATCCAGAACTTGCACTCTTAAAAAGTTTGAAGGAAAATGAAGTAATAACACATTTAAAATCAATTTTTGCACGTCATGGTACTCCAGAAGAAGTATATACCGATAATGGCACTCAGTTCGGTAATTTACTTACATCAAAATTTAAACAATTTGCTGATAAATGGAATTTTAGACATGTAACATCCAGTCCACGATATCCACAAAGTAATGGATTTATAGAATCTATGGTGAAAATAATAAAGAGGAATTTGAAGAAAACTAAAGAAAATTATGTTGCACTGCAAAATTATCGAGCAACACCATTGTCCAATGGGTACTCACCAGCTCAGCTTTTAATGGGAAGACGAATTAGAACTTCAATTCCGATAACTAAAAAACAGTTGGAACCAGAAATTCCAAATAATAATATAATTCAGGAAAAAGAAGGTAAATTTCGTCAAAATCAAAAATTAAATTATGACAAAAGACACAGAGCACATGATCTTCCAGAACTGAAGAAAGGAGATCCCGTATGGATAATAGATCTGAGAAAATATGGATTTATTAAGGAAAAACATCATTCACCAAGATCATATTTAATTGAAACTGATAAACGAGTGATTCGCCGTAACAGATTTCACTTAATAAAAGCTAATCATTTAAAAAATTTACAAAATGATAACTATTCATCTGGAACGGAAGAGGAGATTGATTATCCAATTGAAAATATGATCAATCTAAATGAAAATCTCCCAAATGAAAATCTCGGTATAAATGGAGATGGATCCAGTTCTTCAAGAATTAGGAGAGAGATTACTCGACCCAGAAGATTAATAGAAGAATGTTAAAATTTACTTAAAAAGGGGAGATGTGTTGGACTGTCGAGATATCATAATAATCGAGTAGTCAGAGTTAGTTGTTTTGTAGTTTGACATATTAATAAATCATAGATAAAAGCTAATGTATATATTTCATTATTATACATAATAATACAGAAATTATCAATGACATTTCATACAATAACTTACGTAATCAGCCTCCTTTAGATAGTTTCACTTTGAAGAGGATGTACTCCGTGCTTTTAATTCTTTAAAAAATTCTAAATGTGAAGATGTTGTTGACATGAACATTGGAATTTTAAAAGAAATTTTTATAATTATTCTCCCCACTCTGACACATTTATTAAATAAATGTGTATTGGAGGGAGTTTTTCCAGAAGAGTTTAAATTGATCAAAGTTATTCCACTTTTCAAAAAGGGTGATTCTTTGAAAGAGGATAATTATAGCCCTATCTCAATACTACCGGTATTAGCAAAGATTATTGAAAAATTGTTAAAGGACCAGCTAGTTGTCTATCTTGAGAGCAATAATTTATTTGTTGCAAATCAATTTGGATTCCGTAATAATCTATCAACGACTAGAGCGGTTTCACATGTCGTAAGAGACATAGTCGACGGCATGGAAAAGGGCTTACATACGACATTAACTATGTGTGATCTATCAAAGGCTTGCGACTGTGTCCCTCATGATATACTACTTCAAAAGCTCAGTCATTATGGTATGTCCGGATATTATCTTAACTTATTCATATCGTACTTATCGAACAGAAAGCAATGTATCTAATATGGAAATAAAATGTTACAGTTTAAGGGAATTGAACATGGAATTCCACAAGGTTCCATCCTTGACCCTATCCTTTTTATAATCTATGTGAATGACTTTCCGTCCTTTATTGCTCCAGTTCAATCTGTACTTTTTGCAGATGACACGACACTAATTGCATCACATAAACCGATTTTATCACTAAATGAAATAACTATTACTAATTTGAAGAGAGCTGAAGCTTGAACAGGTAATTCTGTAAAAAAAATTAGGTTTTCTAATAGATAATGGTATAACACGGTTTGATCATAGTGAGAGTTTGCTTACAAGGCACGCTAGTATAAATTTTCTTTTACGAAAGTTAAAGCAATGCTTAAATTTAGATATACTAATTTCGTCGTATATTTGTTTTTTTCATTCAATAATCTGTTATGGGCTTATTCTATGGGGTAATCCCTCCCATGCAGACAAAATTTTCAAGCTTCAAAAACAAGCTATTAGAATTATAAAAGGTGTCGGTGCTAGGGAACACTGCCAGCCTCTATTCAAACAATTTAAAATTATGTTACTGCCTTGCTTATTTAAATATTTTATTTTGTTAGAAATTTACATTAACGCTCACAATTTTTCATTAGTTTCTAACTCTCATAACTACTACATTAGAAATGCTAATTTAATTCAAGTACCCAGATTTAGATTAGATCGATCTCAGAGAAATTCTTTAAACATTAACTTATATAACGCCTTACCAGCATCAATTAAGTCATTAAATTATAATGTTTTTAAACTTAAAATAAAGAAATTTTTGACAAAACAATGTTTTTATAGTCTAGATGAATATCTGACCGCCATTGCTGATGCAGACACTTGTAATTCATTATTGTTAATGTAACATTAATTTCTTTTTTCTGTATAAGTAACTTTTGACATGCCATAAACAATATGTAATTGTACTAATGGTCAAATAAATATGAATATGTATATACTTACCTTGTACTTACAATGCGTCATCTTTTGGAAATGAGAAAAATCTTCTGTTTTCTCTTTCGTAAAATGTGTATTTACAGTCTTTAAAGGAACAGTAGGTACCGCCAAATATTTTTATTTTAATTGCCTCAATTGAAAAATAAACAATCACAAACAAATAAATACGCAACGCAATAAATTTGAGAACTGTATCACACTAAAGTAAATTAACAATTACTCTACATCTATGAATAAAACTTTCCGAAACTTAACCAAAAATCAAAACAACTCAATACGTACACGTGCGATTTTTAACTCGTGCTAACGAATAACGTTTGTGGTTTAATCGAAGACACTCAAAATATTGCGATGACAACCGATGCCGCCATATGTATAAAATTACATTTTTCTATTGCTAATTTTAGTCTCCTTGTCTTACTGTCGCTTCTGTATTAATTTATCTGTTCTGTGGTTTAACTACGGTTTAATAATTTTATATCATGAAATAGCGAATAGTGCGTGTGGTGGTTATGGGGTAAATACGAGGGATGGTAGGTACTTAGTCATTAGCGCGCAGATGAACTGAAGTGACAGATTTGTAGATTATCCTGTTGCAAGATTACAGATGAAAATATAATTCGCGTATAGTCACACAGATGCCAAGTATTTGAATGTTGTTTTAACCTCACCACTCTGCAGTATCCAATCAGATATTAAAGTTTCATAATTTTCCCCTATAGGAAAAAAATCGATCATATGTTTATTAAAACTTTGTTGCTCAAAATTGTTAAAATACTATTTGTATTTAAAATTAACATTCTTTCGTGGAACACCCAGTAAAGTCGAGTAAAAGACAAATACGAGTATGATTGTAAAATTCAAACCGGGGTTTTTATTTAAACTATGCACATTTTGTCGTTCAGGTTATTGAGTGCGGTCGTCAAAGAATTTTATATCTCCAAAGGTCTCTTTAATTGCAATGCAACCGAGGGACTCGATCACAAACATGAGTTTCCTGGAAATGTAGTGCTGTTCACTTCCGCCTAGTTCGTGAAATTTTAATGATTTTATTACGCTCTACCGCTCTATCATTTTGCAGAAATGAGCCTGTTTGAGGTTACGAAAGAATTATGATGAAAAAGTTCCAAGAACTCGTGAACTTTTTCGTCGGGGTTTAGAAAAAGATTTAATTATTTACTGTCCGGACTTTAATCAACTTATAAGCCAATTAACACATTAATAAAGAGAATAAATGCTTCTAAAACTTTTATTATTTCCGGGAGGACGTTATATTTAATTAGAGGAAAGAACGGAATTCAAAGAGAACAGAGAATAATTTTTACTTTGAAATTTTTATACAATTGCCAATTTTTAATTACAGGGAGTTAAACTTTATTCTGACAAATTCATTAAACTGCAAGTAAAACTGTCATTGAAAGAGATAAAAGCTCGAGTCCATAGACCAACTTCCCTGTGTAGGCAGTCTCCAAGCTTGCGAACAAAATTAATAAACAGTCGAAATTTGTAACAGCTTTAAATTCATATAGCGTCTATCCAGGATACAATCTAACTTAAGGATCTCTAGATGCAAAGTCATTTAAATTAGGTATACAAAAGTTGTCTCATCATTAAGATATTTTAGTATTTCGTAAGAAATGCATAGGTTAGTAAATATTGGCTAAAATGTATTTTTTATTTTAATATTTTTTTAATGTAGTAATTAAGAGTATGTGTGTACATATTAAAACCTGTAGTAGGTTTTAGACTTCTATCAGTGAGCCACACATGTTAAAAAAGGGTATGAAAATTTTGTCCGAAATTCGGATAATAAATAAGAGCATGGTTCATTTATTTTTAAAAAACAGTAATGAATTATATAATCACGTAACTTATATTGAATAGCAAATAAATGAATTCGTAATAATTTTTTGTTAAAAAATTCGACTAGTGTTACTAAAAAAATATACACTGCCAGAAATATAGCCTTAATTTTCTGAATTTTGCAAAAAAATCTAATTGATAGAAGAGTTACCACATCAAAATGTATATAGATACCCTAAATAGCTATTTACGTCATTAGGCCGGTAACTAAGTATATACGTGCGAGCTGCTGGTTAGTACATTACGGGTCGAGCCCGGTAGGGCAAGACACGTGAACTAGCGAGACCGTAACTGCAGTTGCCGGCCGTGTGTCGTATAAAACTTTTCTGTATACTCAACTATTTTAAAAGCAAATTATGAAGGAAAAATATATTAAACGCATTTTTTATTCTAATTTACAATTAAAAAATTATGACTTGTCATCTTCAATTTTGAAACTCCTACAGGACGTCGTCAAGGTCGTTGCTATGTATTACCGGCAAAGGCCGTAAAAACGTACCTACTGGACACATTGCTAATAATTTAGATAGAGTCTGTACGATACTTATTGAGCAAAAATTCTTTAAAGACCACTACGTCACTTTTTTGGAATTAACCGCTTCCCTAGTTGGAAAGACATTGACAGCGTCAGTGTTTCCATATGGGGGGTTTCCATCAAAATTTGAGGTTTTTTCTGTTTTTAAGGGGCGGTTTAGGGGATTGTTTAAGGGATTTTGTTTTTGTTATTTTGCCTGGTTTCTAATTGGTTCCGATTAAAATATTTGTATAAAAAATCTACGTTTCAAGGAACGCCGCTGCCTGCTAATATTAAGCCGTGGCAGACCGTTGCGTACCGAGAATAGAACGTAATCGGCGTTCCCTTTTTTGGGAATTCTGGCTCAACAAATTCGTATGGACTATTGGTATTTTCAAATAAGAAAACGCTAACTGGCGGCGAAAATTAAAACTGCGATACACTGGTACACATTTGACATTTGCTTGGCTTTGTTATAGAGACAAGACAAGTTTATTATTATTATTTTATACTGATTTTTTTTTTGGAAATAAATTGTTATATCTAACACATAATTGTATTATATAGTTTTCCTAGTAAGTAAGTATTGAATTTAAAATTACATTGCGAATGTTTCAAGCAATACAAGAATAATTTGTGTTAGGTTAACATCACTAGCATCAATTTAACAACATGGAATTTCCGCTTAAAAAGGCAATAAAGAATAAAAAGGTATGCATTGTTTACGGTTGCAATTCTATGGCCAATAAAAACCGCACTATTAGATTTCACCAGTTTCCAAAAAAGGGGAGAGGCATGTACTAATTAAAAACAAATATGGGGATGATATTTTATGTGACAAATTGCATCAAACATGTACGTTTGTTTGTTACATTTTTCACAAATGGACTATAAGTCAAATGCGCCGAATAAATTGAAGAGGTATTGGAAAGCTACATCTGTACCAAATTGCAATTTGCCAACATCGCCAGTACATGGATCACTCGGCAAATCAAGTAAAACTTCTAATGAGAAGAAAAAATTACAGGTATTACATTATGTTATTGTTTTTGTTCGTTTTAAAGTAGGATAGTAAAGTAAAAACTGGCGACATTGCTATTCCTATATGATAAAATTCTTTCAACGTTGACTGGAATTCCATATTTCAAAATTCTTGACCATTTAACTTTTTTGATGGATAAATATTACCCTGAAAAAAGAAGACACCTTTTGCCAATTAAAGAAAGAATAATTATGACTCTAATGAAATTGAAACTAGATCTTAGTTTCACTGTATTGTGTATTTTATTTAAATATGTATCGCTGAATACATGCAGACTTTATTTTTATTCAAGTAACAGACAATTAGCTTCTATTCTGAGGCTTCTAATACGTTGGGTATCAAGTAAAGAAATAACAAACAACATACCATGCAAATGTAACAACTGTTTTTGATGCACTGAATGTATCATTCAGAAACCAAAATACTTAAAATGTAGAATAAAATGTTATTAGCATTAAAAATTTAATTTGACAGTTAAATTCATGACCGGTGTTACTCCTAGTGGATTAATATCGTTTTGTAGTAAGGCATATGGAGGGAGAAGCAGTGATAAAAAAATCTTCCAGCAGATCAATGTTATTAATCCTTTGCCAAAAAATTCTGAAATTATGGTTGACCGAGATTTTCTAGTATATGATATTTGTGCTGCTAAGAATATTAAGGTAATAAGGATGCTCTTTTTTAAAAACCAAAAACAGTTTTTCAAATTAGATGCTATTAACAGCACAGAAATAGCTCGCGCAAGAGTACATGTCGAAAGAGTTAATCAACGATTAAAAAATTATAAAATTCTTTCTAACAATATAGACTGGAATTTGTTGTCTTATATAGATGATATTTTTATTATTATTTGCGGTATTGTAAATTTATCAGCTCCAGTATTTGGAGAGGACAAATTTTTGTAAAAGTAAAATGGACATTAAATAAACAAGCATAATAAAACTTTTATTCCCATAACATATGTAACATTTTATAAAAATAATTTTCCTTCAATTTGTACAGCAATTTTTTGCAGTAATCTTGGTTGTAGGATACGGGAATTATTTTTATTTTTTTCACTTGTTCACTGTATATAACAAAATCACACTGTGTCAGATTTAAAATACATAGACTTAATTGCACCTGAGCGTAATATGTATGCTTCTCTTTTAAAAGTAAAACCTCATTTTTTTTGTATAAATAATGATATTTTTGAAGCAAAATTCGGTGAGGTCTGTGAGTTTATATGGACATTTCATTTCAATAAGTTTCACTGGCGTAAAGTTTTCAATAACAATTCCGTCTGGGGAACAAAAGCTAACCACTCATTATTTTGTGCAATTACTAAACCACATGTTACAAAAAAAAATCAGTATCCGTAATGTATTTCGTTCTAGCTGCATCTTCAAATTTTAAGCTATGTTGTACATATTTATTTGTGAAACTTTTAGGCAAAAAATAACGGAGCGCTTTTTTTTCGCCAGTCGTCTAAAGCATAAGTAAAAAGTGAGTAACATCTGCTCGTGGTTATTCTAAATTGACGATATCTGTGCCACTCGTTTATATCTGACTTAGTGTCATTACAAAATACAATTTTCTCGAAATCTAGACCTCCGTGGTGATAGTGGTACACTTTGCTGCGGCATAAATTTAATGTGACTGGAATCTGCTTTACTTCTGTCATTATCGTCGATTTATAAGAATTTTTGAAAATAATGCTTGTGTAATCTGGAACATAGGGCGTAATCTTCATCTCTTCAGACTCTGTTGAAACTGACCCATAAACATCTGATCGAATTCAAAATCTGCAATATACAAGAAATGTAAATTATAGTATGTAGAATTAATCATATTGCTATTCTGCATACATATGTTTGCTATAAGCTAAAGCACTGTCAACATTTTGAAAAGAATGCAGAATAGTGTTATTTTCCTCTTGGGATAATTCCAATTTTTGAGCATTAATGCAACAAAATGATGACATTGATTTTGGAATATATTCATCTAATGTTTTTCCCTTCATATTAGACCAAACTCATTTTTTTCAGTTGAAGACACGTCTTCCAATATGTTGTTTCTGAAATAAATTAAATATTTATAAAGACGTATTCCTACAAATATCAGTCCTAACGAAAACATACCTGTTCAAATATAATAAAACAGCTACAATATGTTTGCAGCTTTCACTAGCACCAGATTTGCGTGATCATGCCATTTTTTTGATGTCTGTTTTATCATTATTAATAAAAATTGTACAAGTAATTGTATGTGGTGGCTGACTAACGGCACCTGTTTGAAGACACATAGCGTATATTTCAATTTTATTGCAATTACTAGACACAGTACCACATAAAATTATGTGTCCACTATTTATTATTTGTTGACCTATCATATTACTCGAAGATACTGTTCAACATGCAAATTTACAGAGTGAATCTAAATCTACAGAAATGGAGTTATCCATGTTAAGAATAATAAAAGAGTAAAAAAGTAAAAAAAAATACAAGATTAATTGAAATAATAGACATTAAGTAAACTAAAAGATCTAATTCTAAACTAATAAGGTTTCTATTTACTAATTCGGACTAATTATAAGATATATATATATATATATATATATATATATATATATATATATATATTACTAAGGAAAAAACTATTTTATTAAACTAACCTACAAACTACGTACTTACTTTAGCACTAAATTCTAAATAAATTATTAAACAATACATGAAACTACAACTATATGATTACAAAACTATATTCTACGTGAATTATAAATAGAAAATACTAATAAATGAGAAAATTATATAAAAAGAAATACAATTGACAGCAATGGTACGCGTACGAAAGTCAACAAAACGTGTACCAGTGTTCAAGATTTCGCTATATGCGATCAGCGCCATCTCTTGATACTTGAACATCCCAATACTTACAGTTTACAGTTGAGTAAGTATACAGAAAACTATTTTACTTGTTTTAGCATTTTGTATAAGACGGGAAGCGAATGCGATAGGGTACTATTAACCTTTAACTGGATAGGCGGGTAAAAATCAAATAAGTGGATAGGTGGGGTTTTCAAAACACACCAAATAAAAGAAATATATATTGCCACCCCACATATCCAGTTAAGAGTTAAATAATTAAAAAGTTTTTATGTTTTATAGATTTTTATATTTATATATTTCCTTTTGATTATTACTTTTCAACCGTTAAAATCAGAATTGATAGAGCTGTAATATAGTTATAAATGGATTACTCAATAAAATTACTTGTAGGGTGGGGGTAGTGACAGGCTCTGCCGAACATTGGAATATGTAAAATCATACTTTCAGTATTTCCTGCTTCCCTATTTATTTTGGATAAAAAGCTTAAAATGAAAGTTGTAGAGTATATGAATCAGCAAGAAAAATGAATTACTCATATTTTGTAACGAAAGAATTTAGCTATGAAATATGAAAAGGTCAAAAATCACCTCAAAAATTATCAAATTTTTAACGGTTTATCTGTCAAGTTAGGTTAGTTTATAATATATGTAAAAATAAAAAAATATATCATCACGGCATATTACCCATTGCTGGGTGTGCCAATCTACTTTGTTCGCAGACCTCGGCAATGATGGTGACATATTTGTATCGTGCGGGCGTTTACCAGGCGTTATCTCACGGGCACTCATTGCTGGCGTGGAGAGTGCACCACAGGGGTCTATTTTTGTGACATTTAAATTTCGAAATATTTGGCGTCGGTCAGTTTATAATTATAAAAAATATATTAAAAAATCTCATGACCACCCGTAAGTTCCAATAAGCTTTAAGTATCACTTCCAGTTGATCGTTTGTAAACAAAATTTAATTTGTTGTTCCAATAAATAGAAAAGTCAATACCAAATTTTAGATTATATTTCATTATGTTTTTCCTCTAAAATCTGTTAAGAGCTCCAAATTAAGTACCACTTCCGGTTTATTAAATAGGTATAGTCAAAATCTAATTTTGTTTGAAATTATACACGAATTTTAAATACCAAATTTGAGAAGTTTTGAATCATGTTTTAACATATTTTTTCAAGAAATTCTGTTTATAGCTACCTGTAAAGTAGTACTTCCGATTTATCAATTTTAGAAAATATCTAGTATGTCGTTCTCATTAATATACAAGTCTTAAATACCAAATTTGAAAAGTTTTGGATTGTATCAATTTATTTTTCACGAAAATCTGTTCAGAGCTTCAAATAAAGTATCACTTCCGGTTTATCTAGTGTAGCCAGCATCTATTATGTCACTTCCCTTTATATAAAAATCTTAAATACTAAATTTGACAAGTTTTGGAAGATATAATATATTTTTCACAAAAATCTGTTAAGAGCTTCAACTAAGGTATCACTTCCGGTTTATCAATTGTATCCAAAATCTAATATGTTGCTCTCCTTTATATAAAAGTCTTAAATACTAAATTTAACAAGTTTTGGAATATATCCTATTATATTTTTCATGAAAATCTGTTCAGAGTTTGAAGTAAAGTATCACTTCCGGTTTATCAATTTTAGAAAAATCTAACATGTTGCTCTCATTAATATAAAAATCTTAAATACGAAATTTGAAAAGTTTTGGAATATATGATAATATATTTTTCATGAAAATCTGTTGAGAGCTTCAAGTAAAGTATCACTTCTAGTTTATAAATTTTAACCAAAATATAATATGTTTTTCCCCTTGATATAGAAGTCTTAAATACTAAAACTGAAAAGTTTTGGATTATATTATAGTATAATTTTTGATTAAAAACTGTTATGGACTCGAAGTAAAGTATCACTTCCGGTTGTCCAATTTGCCCAAAATCTAATCAACTCTTTATATTAATACAGAAAGCTTAAATACGGAAAATAAAAATATTTGGAAGTTTTTATAAGAGTTGTCGTAGAGGAAGTAGTCGTGAATAGTGAATACGTGTTGTGGGGACCCTAATTTTTGGACCGATCACATTACGTCCTGCGGGAGGTAAAATATATCATCCCAATATATTACCCATTGCTCGGTGTGCCAGTCTGCTTTGTACACAGATTTCGGTATTGATGACGACCACAGGGATCAATTTTGTGCCATTTAAAATTCGAAATATTTGCGTCGGTCGGAATCGAACCCGGTTCCCCAGATTCGCGATCAGACACTCAGGCACGCGGCCACGAGACCCAATAATACGAGGGAAATTTTTTATGTTATCTACCAAGATACGAAGACAATATGCTATCGCCACAATTTTCTTATGTCAAGTTTCTGTGACATTTTATAGTGTCATCTCCAAATTTGGCTCCAATCGCTTAACATTTGTCATTTTTATATCAGTTTAAGGAAACGAAAATGAGTGATTTGACACTTGAACATAGAAACATCACAAAAATTTTATCGAAATAAGGCAGTAGCCCGAAGAATATTCATTAGAGAATGGTGGCAGTGTATGGAGAAAACAGCCCGTCCTATTTCCAATTCAAATATTGGTGCAAGCAGTTCAAATGTGGCAGGGAATCCATTCACGATGACCCAAAGTGTGGAAGACTTCTGGAAGCATAAACTGAAGATATCATCAACAATGTTAAATATTTGGTGTCGACTGACCGCCGAGTAAAACTTTCAGTTATTGCTAGAGAAAAAGGAATATCAGATACGAGTGTTTTTAGAATTCTACACGAAGATTTGGGAATAAGCAAAGTGTCGGCACGATGGATTCCCAGAGTACTCAGTCCCTAGCAAAAACAGTAGACGACAAATTTGAGAGGAGAATTTGACTGCTTTATCCCAAGTTGAAGACTTTTTCTACAGAATTATAACCGAGGATGAGACTTGGGTACACCATTTTGAACCTCCCACGAAACATAAGTCCATGCAATGGATTCATAAGGGCTCTCCAACACCCAAGAAGACACAATGTTCTGGAGGAAAGTGATAACCACAGTTTTCTGGGACGCGGAGGATATTCTTTTAATTGAGTATATATACCAAAAGGGACTACAATAACAGGGAATGTCTGCAATGACACATTTAAGAACATGAAAGCGGCTATATGCGAAAAAAGACCCCACAATTATGCTCAGAAAACTCTGCTTCTGCACGACAACTGCAGGGTGCATGAAGCACGAATTATTAAAGCAGTAGTCAATGAATGCGGCTTTGAGGAATTACAACATCCACCTTACAGTCCTGACCTCGCCCCTGTGACTATTATCTTTTTCCAAAACTTAAAAAAAACATTTGAGAGGGCGTCGCTTTTTATCGACTTACTTAAAACCTTCAGTATGGAATGCCGTTCTAATATTTATACCCAAATTTTGAAACAGTCGTACAAATTAATGTAGCGTACAAATAAACTCTCATTAAAGAGAAAGACTTAAACTGATTGTTGAATTAAAATGTTTGTTGATAATATAATTACAAATTTTTCAAACAAACATTTTAAATCAACGGTCAACACAAAATTTTCTTTTTAATATTAGTTTAATTTTATGTTTGTTCAATTTATATGATTGTTGATATTTTCTAAACAAACGTAAAAATTCTAGTATCATAGAAATGAAGTAACATTTATATGAATGACTTAAATTGATCATTTATATTCACGACACATGAATTAAAACGATTATTTATTTCTGTGATACTTGAATTAAATTGTTTGTTTAATTCTACGATACATGATTTAATATGATTGTTGATAATTTTAAAACAATACATTTAAAAGGCAGTGTCATATAAATTCATGTATCGTAAAAATAAACTGTTATTAAAATGAAAGATATAAATTGATTGTTGTATTAAAATGTTTGTTGATAATATAACTACAAAATTTTCTAACAAACATTTGAAATCATCAGTCAATACAAAACTATCTTTTCAATAATTCTTTCATTCTATATTAGTTGAATTTATATGATTGTTCATGTTTTCCAAACAATTGTAAGAATTTAAATATCGTTGAAATGAAGTAACATTTATAGGAATGAATTAAATTTACCCTTTATTTTCACGACACATGAATTAAAACGATTGTTTATTTGTGTGATACTTGAATTAATTTTTTTATTTATTTCTACGATACATGAATTAATATGACTGTTGATAATTTTAAAATAGTCAATTTAATTAGCGCTGTCGTAACTATTTCAAGAACTATTTGCAATTTGGTCATTGTTCCTCAGATGGCTCCACATATTGTAGCTTTGTACAAATCTCTGTAATTTTAAGTTACTAGTGAGTTACACTTGTCTTATCAAATGGAATAAAACTTTGAGCAAATAATAGTTTCGAAAAATTATTACTTTCGCTTAATATATACTAGGCACTGGGAAATGGATGTTAATTCTGTAAAACCAATTCGCCATATACGTCAGTTGATAGAAGATCAAGTAGTCTCCATACAATATGTGTCAACGGAAGATCAAGTTGCCGATATATTGACAAAATGATTTCCTTGTCAAAAATTTGTTAAATTAAAGAACTGTCTAGGATTATTTAAATTGGGCGGGGGTGTTAAATAACCAATTTGAATAGTTATCTATGATTGTATTCGCTAGAATATGATGTATAGTTTTTGTTAAAAAAGTAATTTAAATTAAATTATTAATATAAAACTGCCAAGTGTCAACTTTAAAAATATATTTAAATAAAAACATTAATTCAAACTGTTCTTCCGCATCTATTTATTTCTACATAATCTTCAACTTTACTAACTATAGGTATAAATACGATCGTACCTATAGATCTAAGTTTTAAAAACAATCAATTGAGATTAAAGTGTAAATAAAATCAAACACAGCTATGAAAAGTTATACCCTGAGTTTTTGAAGAAGCTAAATGTTTCCAGAAAAAAAATAAGTGCAACGGAAAATGACGCGTTGTGAATTGAATTTTTTCTCTCTTTCGCTATTCTATAAATCATTCCATCTCTTTTAAACCTATACAACACTCGTTTGCTTAGTGAAATATATGCTTTTGCGTATCGAGTGAAGATATAAAATATATAATATAGCCTTTTGGTCATTTTTTATAAAATATTTTACTGTGCTCGCAATCAAGTGTCACTAATAAATTACAGAGATCTGTACAAAACCAGCTGCGGAAGATTGACCGAATTGCAAATAGTTCTTGATTTAAAATGTTTGTTTGAAAAATTTGTAATTATAGTATCAACAAACTTTTTAATTCAACAATCAGTTCAAATATTTCTTTATAATTTTAGTTTATTTTTAAGATACCTCAAATTCATTGATTGTTGATATTTTTAAAACAATTATATATTCACGTATCATAAAAATATACTAAAATTAAAAAGAAATATTTAAACTGATTGAATTAAAATGTTTGTTGATAATATAATTACAAATTTATCAAGCAAACATTTTAAATCAACGATAAACAAAAACTTTTTTTAGTATTAGTTTAATTTTATGTTTGTTCAATTTATATGATTGTTGATATTTTCTAAACAAACGTACAAATTCAAGTGTAATAGGAATGAAGTAACATTCATACGAATGACTTAAATTGACCCTTTATTTTCACAATACATGAATTAAAACGATTGTTTATTTCTATGACACTTGAATTAAATTGTTTGTTTAATTCTACGACACATAGATTAATATGACTATTGATAATTTAAAAAAAACAGTTTAATTAGCGCGGTAGTGTCTATTTCAAGAACTATTTGTAATTCGGCCATTCTTTCACAGATCACCATCGTAATTTTTAACAAATAGTTGTTATTTATTTGTGACGCTAGATCACGAAGATGAGTATAAGAGTATATGTGTATCAATATCAAACATAATACTTAATCAAATAATAATCTCCAAAATTTGAATACAATTATTTGATAAAAGTTTATTTTTTTGTTTTATATATATATATATATATATATATATATATATATATATATATATATATATATATATATATATATATCTGTGAAAGAATAGCCGAATTGCAAATACTTCTTGAAATAGACACAACGGCGCCAATTAAATTGATAGTTTGAAAATTATCAACCATCATTTTAAATCATGCATCATAGAATTAAACAACCAATTTAATTCAAGTATCACAGAAATAAACAATAGTTTTAATTGATGTGTCATTAAAATAAAGGGTCAATTTAATTTATTCCTATAAATGTTACTTCATTTCTACGATACTTGAACTTTTACGTTTGTTTAGAAAATATCAACAATCATATAAATTGAACAAACATAAAATTAAACTAATATTAAATAGAAAGTTTTGCGATTTCTGTTGATTTAAAATGTTTGTTTGAAAATTTTGTAATTATATTATCAACAAATATTTTAATTCAACAATTAGTTTAAATCTTTCTTTTTAATGAGTTTACTTTTACAATACATTAATTTGTACAGATGTTTTAAAATGTGGGAATGGATGTTAAAACGGCATTCCATACTTCAGCTTTCAGCTATTAATTAATTTTGAAACAAAATGTGAAATTGGAATAATTTATTTTATTAATATACATAAATAAATACATTGAAACATATGCTATTTAAAACATATTTGCATAAAGATGAATTTTTATGTTCTTGTTATGCAGATTCAACCCTTAATGAAAAGTATATTTACACGTTACATGTAAAAGTAAACTTTACAACATTCTTACTTTTCAGCACAAAATTCTATATTTCTTTTATAATGTGAAAAGCTTCATTTTCATTCTCTGTATATGTTAAAAAGATCCAGCAAAAACTCATGATTATAATGCGGTGTGCGGTAAAGAAAACTTCCAAGGTGAGGCAAAAAATCTGGAAACTCTCGGTGTTTATAAATTTTTTTCACTTGTTTTCCATTCTGATTTGCAAAGGAAAAGGGTAAAAAGTGCTGGGCGTTGCATGTGTTGTTTATAATTTGATTCCTTGTCGGGCAGACATTATCTTGCTACCCTCTCGGAAAATAAAAGCGCAATTACACCAAAAAGGATTAAAAACGATTTAGCATATTTTTAAGCTCTGGACGAATTATATCTCAATTTACGAATGCAGTAAACACATTTTTTATTCGCGAGAATAGTAAACTTCATTGTCTGACAAAATATGATTAAAATTTATTCCTCAAACTTTTTAATCTTTTAACTCCTAAACAACAATTTCAATTAGATTAATTTGAATATACTTACGCCTGTTTTACCAAAAGCCCATTTTATTTAAATACGCATATAACAGAAAAACCGCAACGGTTGAAATTTTTAAGACATTTCAATATACTTTTCAATGCAGACCACAGAAATTTTGTACCTTAAAGGTATATTTTTACCTTCCGTCACCTTTAGATAAGGAAGGTATTGTCTTTGGTCAAAAAATTCGGTGGTGAGATTTTAATGAATAATATATACTATGTTACTATTTTTACGGTGATGTCTGTGTGTGTGTGTAACAAAATTTTCGTCTACGATAACTCTAAAATTACAATTCCAAAAATTATAATTCTTTCGTATTCTTCTTCGTTGCATCAATATGAAGAGCTGATTAGATTTTGTTTATAATTGGTCAACCGGAATTAGCCTCATTTGAATATTTTTACAGTTTTCTTGAGAAAACGATGGTAAATATCATTTTTCCACATTTAATGTTATAAATATTAAAGAACATTATATTCTCTATACGATTTGACTGCATTTTATACTTCACATTAAATGGATATAATATAGTTATAAAGAAATTAAATTTCATAAATTAGCTAGCTATGCTAGACACAGCTACTATATTAAGAAAATTCTGATTGGAAGTTGTCAGTGTCAATTCACATATTCGTAGTATATTTGTGTTATAATTTTACTCGAAATATAGGATCTTTTTACTCGAAACTTTCTGTATGGAATTTGTATAAAATACATACAACTGACGAAAGGTAATGTACATACAAGAAATTTAGAATCTTTTTCAAGGAACTTTCTGTATAGATTTTATAGAAAATACATAGGCATTTACGAAAATTCTACTGGTAGATACCGCATCTACCGACTGTGTTCGAAAACACGAGTGGTAAAAAGTTACCGTGTTCGAAAATTGAACGATATCTACCAGATTCATCTGACGGGTTCATGAAGAATCTAATCTCAAGAAAAGGTAGTGATGCAAAGCGAAGCGCGCGCCTTAAAATTGAAAATGTGTTTAAAGTAGGACTCTGCTCAGTTTGTTAACTACAATAAATTTCTAACCTGTTTCAAATTTACAATTTTTTTATAGGTTATGGATGTAACCCTGTTCATCACTTGCGTTATTAAAATATCAATTCCGGTAGCTATAACCTGATAAACAGCTGTTTACCGGCAACAGTTCACCAGTAGAATTTTCGTAAATGCCTCATATAATAGACGGAAGGTAATGTGCTGGCCACATCAGATTTTTTTATATTGTTACCCCAAGATTATAATTTGAAATCAGCAATGATTCCTTTCCTGAATACAGTCACGTATGTTGTCCTTGAGCAAAAATATGTCTATATTAATTTATATAGATACAATTGTATAAAAATGTATAAAGCAGCAACATGTTCATAGCCCATGGGCGGCAAAATCATAAATCCGTCCCTAATACGTTTGGATTTCTATAATGGTTTATAATTAAAGACACCAGTGAAAAAAGGGGGCCAGTTCTTCAGCAGAAGGTAATAGTATATTACACCCGAGGGGTTATTTATATTTCCGAAAGGCGAAGCGTCGAGATGAGATACAGCGCGAGGTTGTTATGAAACTCCCACCGAGGTATGTATACTATTTTATTTACAATCATTCTCTTTTTCCAAAAATAAATCAGTGATTTATAATCTTTAATTTAACTACTAAACTATACAACATATTACAACAGAGTGCATTCTGCGGAAGTATCCGGGCAGCAGCAGAGATTTCTTCGACGTTGACGCTGAAATGGCTAGAAAATTTGGACATCACTATATAGTATTTATTTATTCTTTTTCCATTGTTAATTTCTAAATTATATTCTCTGTTTTTATTATATTGTAACGCTTTTATTTATACGGGTGAAATGTAAATATTAGACAATTATTATTAATTAAAATAAATGTCTCTCAGCATAATTATTTTGCAATCGCAATAGGTTGCGTGAAGCTTGTTTGGCAGCTTCATGATCGAATACGTATGACAGTGCGTCTTCAGTCGTTTTTGGTCGAGCTAAGCGTAGTGTTTTACTGTCTCCAACTGCGTAGATGAGTGCTTGCGTGCCCAGGCACTCCAAATCGCTGTCAGGAGCCGCAGGATATGCGATACGAACCATACGAGATACGTCGGCCCCAAACTTTCAAAAGCCATCCTTAGTTCTTTTAGGTGTGTTCTCCAACTTCCGTTCCAATATTTGCCTCATAATTCTAGAATTCTCCTCTACTTTTCCAGAATGCATCTCCAATTATGATTCCAATTTTTTCTCCAGAATTCCAGAATCTTCGATGATTCTACAACTCTTATCAAATTCCTCGAAACTTCTAGAATTTTCTTTCCATTTTGGATCACATCCTCTAAAACTTTCTCTTATTACTTCTTTTAATTCTTCTTTTAGTATTCTTCTATAAATTTACAAATGTCGGATGGCTCACATAAATAATCGTCGGGATTTTCACCAGAATCGATTAAAGCTTGCCGCTCTGATTTCTTCCCTGTTGTTTCTAAATCCCGCTTTTCCAATTCTCTCTTGAGATCACTTACTTTCAGTTCATTTAATTTTAATAGTTTCGTTATTTTATTTATTTTTACTTACACTTCACAGTTTATTAACCCCACATCTGACACCAATTGTAAGGTTTTTTTAAAAAATTTATTACATTTGGGTGAAGTCTAAATAATAGACAATTATTATTAATTAACATAAGTGTTTATTAAACTATAATGATAATCCTAATACTAAAAGGATAGATTCACAATATATATATATATATATATATATATATATATATATATATATATATATATATAAATTATGATTCACTACTATCACAAATGATATTATTTCTTATCAAGTTTGTTTACGATAAACTTAGTATATAAACTAGTGTATAGTTAGCCATAGGCGTCATTTGTATCACTTTCTACAAACTGTTACTATGTTCAACCACGAATCTGTTTAAATAAAGATTTGAAGTTAGAAAATAAAAATTAGTTTTTTTTAAAAAAAACTTCGATTCCAAAATCAAAATTGGCGCAGTCGGTAGGATCGCAAATAAAGAAGGCAGTGTGCTGAAATTCGCCGTAAATCTGCACAACACTTTATTCAACAATTTCAATTGTTGCTCTGTGCGATCGAACAAGTGAAAACACATAAATCTTCACTCCATCAACAATCAACCTAAACAGTGGTTGCACCAGAGTCTAACCACGATCCATCTTTAACCCAACGAGATCAAGGAGACCAGCCCCAGCAGAACATCCCATTCCATCACTATCGACAACACCGAAGGAACACGGAAAGATACAAATTGCCCGTCCACTTGAAACGTATCAAGACATCTACTACTATGCAGAGATCAACCTACATCATAATAATATTGTTGTAAGTTACAAAACACTCGTAGTAATTACACACTTTTGCCGGTAATAACAATCGGTCCGTGAACAAATACTGTTATACTAAGGGGTCTGAGGAACGGCTAACGCTGTTAGGAACCAGAACGAGCCCCGACACAAGGCATATACAAGTTACACATAATAATACAAAATAAATATATAATTAATGAACTCTGACAATATTAGAGAATTAGAAGACAAATTTAGACTTCTACCTGTATCAAATAAATAAGTACCAACAAAATTAAACAGATAGTAACAAAGGCCATAAATTCACCTTTATCATATTCAGTTGAAGAATTAACAAAATCTCAAATTAAATTCAGCATGGCCACTGCTACGATCAGTGATATCAGAAACTTCATTGATGGAGTTCCGGAATATGATGGAGAGGTAAAAACCCTCCCGGAATTCATCAAGGAAGCTGACAATTTTTATTCAGTAATGAATACGTTAAACCTTACAGCCCTACAAAAAACATACTGTTTTTCCATGCTAAAAAAGAAATTCACTCATAAAGCTAAAGATATTCTAAGTACACAAGAGTTCAACTCTTGGGAAGAGATAAAAACTTATCTTCAGAATAATTTCGAAGATAAGAGTACGTATATCACGACATTGCTAACATTAATTCGGATTACTCACACGAACGATATTAATAATACATTAGAAAAATTCAAAACAGCGTATCACAAAATCACATCAAAAATAGCCCTATTAACATATAAACAGGAAGAAAAGAAAGCAATAACAACAGAAATACAAACACTAATCACTACACACTTTATCTCGTTAATACCCTTGAACTTAAGAACACTATTTATCAGCAAAAACATACAAACTTTGGACGAATGTGAACAAATACTCACTAACGAAATCAACTTTACACAAGTACGCAAATCACCACTCCGCAAAATAAACAATCAATCCAACATACAAAACCCTTTTTTAAAGCAATTTAACCCACCTCCACGAAAATTCCCAGGACAAGAATTTCCCTCAAAATCATTTAATCCTCAACTTGCAAGACCCTCAGGTAAACAAATGTTTGCCAGACAGAATATCAAAAATGGTATAGAGACAACAATACCTATGTCCGGAATGACAAGAACAACAACACCCATGTCCACACAGACAATAAAAATAAATTACGCCTTAGAAACACAAGATCCCGAAGATACTTGTGACAACGAAATTAATGATGAGGACGTAAATAATGACCAAGATGAAACATTCGATAATAAATCTTTTTTAGATTACGACCCCGACCAGATAAAAGAAAATATGTGATGTTATCAAACACAAAAACGATCCCGACTATCACATATCAAAATTTCAAAATTCTCATAGATTCAGGTTCAAATATAAACTTAATAACGGAACAGACAATAAAACAAAATAAAATGAAGGTTCTTAAAGAATTCCTTACTTTTAGAACAGCGACGAGCAAAGTAAAATGCGATAAGTATGTAGAGATTAGAATATTCGGAAAAACCCACAAATTTTTCATTTTAAATTTTCACGCAGAATGTAATTTATTATTCGGAACAGATATACTCCGCGATACGAACACAATAATATACTTTACAAATAACACGATTCAAATGAAACAGATGAAGTTTAATATTCATAATTTGGACAAAAAAGATAAAGAAACATATGTGCAAATACGCGATGAACATTTAAAAACAGAAACAAAGGGTAAATTATATAAATTATTAGGAAAATATGACTCACTATTTCCTAAAGAAAATGAAACATTAACATCCACCAACAAAATACAACACAAAATATATACCACTGATGACGTACCCGTATACACAAAAACTATCGGTTACCCCAAATTTATGAAAAAGATATTGAAGAACACGTGCAAACATTATTAAAAATAGGAGTCATACAAAAATCTAAAAGCCCGTACAATTCACCCATCTGGATTGTTCCAAAAAAAGCAGACGCATCTGGCAAAAGGAAAACCAGATTAGTAATTGACTTCAGGAAACTCAATCAAAAAACGAAAGAAAATAAATTTCCCATCCCCAATATCGATACACTTTTTGATAAAATAAATAGCCCAAAATTCTTTACTACCCTCGATTTGCACTCAGGTAAAGTGATAGAGAAAAAACAGCCTTCAGCACTACCACGGGACATTATGAATTTTTGAGAATGCCTTTCGGTCTAATTAATGCACCAGCCACCTTCCAAAGGTGCATGAACGAAGTCCTACAAGACTTAATAGGTAAAATATGTCTCGTATATCTGGATGACATAATCATTTTCGGGAATACAGAACAAGAACATTTGCAAAATATTGAAACGGTCTTTGAGTACTTGAAAAACGGAAATTTAAAATACAAATAGATAAGTCAGAATTTTTTAAAACAGAAGTGGAATACCTAGGATTTGTAATCTCGAGCGAAGGTCTTAAACCAAACGAGAAGAAAATAGAAGTAATACAAAATATTCAAATCCCGAGAACGGTGAAAGAAATAAAATCATTATTAGGCAAGTTATCCTGGTACCGCAGGTTTATACCAAATTTTTCAAAATTAACTAAACCTTTCACTAACTGTTTACGCAAGGGATCCACAATAGATATTCATAATAATGAGTATAGAGAATGTTTCACGAAAATGAAGGAACTAATAACAAACCCCCCAATACTCTCATTTCCGGATTTTAATGAAAAATTTATATTAACCACAGACGCATCCGACTATGCGATGGGCGCTGTACTTTCACAGGTACAAGACCTACAAGAAAAACCATTAGCATACGCCTCGAAAACATTTAACACGCATGAACAAAATTATTCTACCATCGAAAAAGAATTAAAAGCAATAGTTTGGGCCATATAAAACTTCAAAACGTACCTATACGGACGAAAATTCATTATCCGTACTGATCATAGGCCATTGACCTGGCTGTTTAACATGAAAAATGCCAACCAAAAATTAGTGAGATGGAAAATTGAACTTCATGAATATAATTTCGAGATAGAATACATAGCAGGAAAAACGAATAAAATTGCAGATTTTTTAAGTAGAATCAGAAATACATTCAAAATAAATTTTAAAGTGGGTGACGTAACAACAACACCCATCTTCGCGCACTGTATATCCAAGGATTACAAGTTCGGAAAAGGTTTGGCAAAACAAATAGATAACCAATTCAATAGTAGAAACTTTTGTGTAAATAAACTACAAATAAGATAATAATTCAAAATGAGTATGATAAACATATTTTCCACTTGTTTTCAAAAGAATCATTTAGGGATGAATGCAACAAGAAACTATTAAAAAACTCACTGATACAGCTTCGAGACTATTTAATAAAAAATGACCTATACGAAATTAACATCCCATACTTATCATGCGGATTGGACAAATTACCGAAGGATGAATTAATTAAAATAATAAACTCCGTATTTGAAAACACATGCATACAAATAAACGTCTATACACTGAATACACAAAACTCATCAATAATGAAGTTAAACAATTAACTAATGAAACATTTCTTATTGAAAATGACAAAATTATAAATTTCATGTTCAAAGAACTCGAAACTAACATAATCAAATTATTCGGAAGAAGGAAGAAGAGAGGTTTGATAAATGGATTCGGATCCATAATAAAATCAATAACAGGTAATTTAGACGCCGCTGACGAAGAACGTTACAATACAATTTTAGAACAACTTAGTAGCAACCAAAAAGTATTACAGGCACAAACAAACGAAATTATCTACCAACAACAAACTTTGACCGATAAATTTAACAAAGAATTACAAACTGTAAATTAATAAAATTTTAATATATATTCAAAGACTCAAAAGCATAGTAGACAATGTCATAAAATCCTTAGAATTCTGCTCTTTAAATCAATTAGATATAACCATAATAGATCCTAGTAGTCTCCAAAACATTACACAAAACCCAAATATACTACAAACACTCGAAACAGTATATGTTACTTGTACTCTACAGAATAACAAGATACACATCTTATTAGCGATCCCAAATTACTTATATCCAATTCAACAATTCACTCCAATACCATATTACGATTTATCATACAAACAATTAGCAGAGGAAAACAATATGATTATTAACTATAATAACATATATATATATATATATATATATATATATATATATATATATATATATATATATATATATATATATATATATATATATAGCCATACGTAAGTTTATAAATAATAAATATTGTATAACAAATTATAACCCTATAAGTAACTGTATTAATAACATACTAAACAAACACATATATGATGATTGTCTAAGCCAAGAGATTGCAACAAAAAATTACATTTCACAAATACCATTTACAAATAAAGTAATTATATTTTCCCCAAATCTTCAAAATTTAGAATTTAATTGCGGAGACAATTACAAATATAAACAAGTACAGGGTATCTTCATCAATGAACAAGATATTTGCACTATAAAAATTGGCAATTCCAAAAGTACGAACCATTATACCAAGAATACATTTTTGACACTATAAAAGAAATAGAAATTAAACAAATACCAGAAATAAATAAATTAAATAGAGTCAAGTTAAACATTACACATTTAGACCAAATCAAATCCACAAAAGGGATTGATAATCACCATGTACCTATATTATATATTATATTAAGTATTATAAGTATCATTATTATACTCATATTATGTAAAAAGAGAATATATACTCGTATTTTAGAATATAAGCAGAAGAAAATTGTGAACTAAGAAAAGGTAGATTTAGAATTGAATCCTCTGAAATAATGTCATTTCTTGAAGGGGAGGAATTATGATTCACTAC
Source organism: Harpalus rubripes (assembly GCA_963082715.1). NCBI lineage: Eukaryota > Metazoa > Arthropoda > Insecta > Coleoptera > Carabidae > Harpalus > Harpalus rubripes. Next base: position 40,456,408 of record OY720452.1, on the reverse strand, counting down.
TATCACACATGACATTATTTCTTATCAAGTTTGTTTACGATAAACTTAGTATATAAACTAGTGTATAGTTAGCCATCGGCGTCATTTGTATCACTTTCTACAAACTGTTACTATGTTCACCTACGAATCTGTTTAAATAAAGATTTGAAGTTAGAAAATAAAAATTAGTTTTTTTTTGAAAACTTCGATTCCAAAATCAAAATTTATATATATATATATATATATATATATATATATATATATATATATATATTTGAATTCATCACGACGATCGCCATCATTTGAACACCTCTACAGTCTGAATGGTGTGAGCGATTTTCGTGAAGTTTGCACCAAGTTGTAGGAAATGATTGTCTCGAGTGCCCTCGTAATAACACAAATTTCTGTAGGATGCATAGTTTTCGAGTAAAAAATTATTAAAGATTGAAAATTGGGACAGAAACAATATTTTTCACAGTAAAGATCACAGTTTTTCTTGAAAATTTCAGACGATAAACGCTGTTATGTCAATGTCAATGATGATAAATTATCAGTTTTCTACCTTTTAAATGCAATAAAATGTTTAAATAATATGTAATATTAAAGAAAAGATGATGAATTTATCGAGGTAGGTATATGTAATGATTTTAAGCCATGTTTATTATTATGTTACATATTTTATTTTATAAATAGAATTTTGGAAAATGTATAAGGAAACACGTCGACAAGGATCAGAAAGGTAGGAATAATATCACAATCGAACGAAGAGTACATGTACAACATTAAAAAGATAAACATTGTCATCTGTCATATTTGATATGTTAATGACAAATTATGCATGTCGTATCGGATGTCCTTTTCAATACTAAAAACATTTAAATAATATGTAAAATTGAAGAAAAGAACGTAAGAATTAAACAAAGTAGGTATATGTAAAATAGCATTGTAATCGTGGAAGTAAAAGTACAAAAATATGGGTCTATCTTTGGAAGATAAAACAATTTACACCTTATGCTTTGCAGATGGTCAAATACTTATTGCACAAGACTACTACAATAGTCTAGAAGTAAACATGCAAAACAGAATATACGTGTTTAAATGGAACCCAAAAAGATTTGGTGCTAAACACAGGACAAAGGATTAAACACTACAGAATAAAAAATAAAGAAAAATAAGGAATGAGGGCACCATAAAGGAACTCTGTACACAAGGAAGAAAGGCTATACCTAAACTAAATTACATATTATTGGATCAAACTGAACTATTTCAAAAGAAAATGAAAAAGAATTTACAAAACCATTATAAAAATCATAATTACCTGCAATAGCAAAGTGTGGCCCCTAAAGAAAAAGGCTGAAGGAATGCTCCTAGCTACGGAAATGGATTATTGGAGGAGGGCAGCAGTAAAGTCAAAAGGAGAAAAGATAAGAAACGAAAGAATAAGAGATACCATGGACATTAAAATTACTAACCCATGATATAAAAACAAGTCAATTAAAATGGTACGGTCACTACAGCGAATGAGTAATGGCAAAACAAATACCACAGTAAACTCCTAGCGGCAAAAAGAAAAGAGGGAGACCTAGAAGAAATTGGGTAGCAGGAGACCAAGAAGGAATGAGAGAGGAATAAATGAAGATCTATGGCAAGACCAGTGGAGAATTGGCATCGGAAGACATCGTAGAACGTTATCAACCGATTGTATATATAGGTATATGTACTGATTTTAAGACATATGTTTATTGTTAATTTATATATTTTATTTTGTAAATAGATTTAGCAATGTCAGGCTGAGAAAGACATAATAAACATCAGAATCGACAAAGAGCACATGTACAATATGTAATACGTATTTAAAGCAAAGAATAAAAATTAAATCCTACAGGAAAATCATAAATTGTGGAACAAGACAATTCAATAATTTTAGATAGTATGTTTAAATCTGTTCTTTTTTGATATTCATTTTCTTACATTACGTTTAAAATTATTTCAGATTATATATAATTCGATATCTATGTTTAAACGGTACAGAATTTAATCTGAATTTAATTTTCTTATATTACGTTAAAATTCTTTTATTCCCAAATATAGTATCGTACTAATGAAATAAATAAATAAATATATCATCACGGTTTATTACCCATTGCTAGGTGTGCCAATCTGCTTTGTACGCAGATGCGGTAATGATGAAATATTTGCACCGTGCGGGCGCTTACCAGGCGTCACCTCACGGGCACTCATTATTGGTGTGGAGAGTGCACCACAGGGGTCAATTTTGTGCCATTTAATATTGGAAATATTTGGCGTCGGTCGGGATCGAACCCGGTTCCCCAGATTCGCGACCTGACACTCAGGCACGCGGTCACGAGACCCCATGTACTAATGAAAAATCTTTTAAATTACATAATCATACAGCATGAGCCAGAAAAGTCATCTTTAATACCTATGATTTTTGCATTCTTCCCCCTTAATAACAATCTAAACTTTGTTGATATATTTTCAAATTCGTTGTATAAGTTCAGATCTAATGTTATGTAAATATTTACTTTTATGCAGTTTGTAACTAACTGTTTACTCTAAATTAAAATATCACATTCTTTAGTTTTGTTTGATTTATTTTTATCTATAAATTTAGTATTGTGTACTCATATACATGTTACTAATACAGGGTGCCCATTTTAAAAGTTCCCGCCTGAAAATTTATGATTAGGCAATCCATAATACATTTCATAAGTGACTTGGTTTTTAAAATTTTGTTTTGTTCTTATACCTACTGTGATTATTCGATTTAAAGTACTAATATTCACCAAGTGGCTTATGAAATGTATTTGGTTTTGCTTATTCTTAAAATTTCAGGCGGGAACATATAAAATGGGCATCCTGTATTATGTTTATATTTATCCTGTAATTGGGACATTTTGTCCTGTTTGCTCGCATAAAATGCGCAGCATTTGTTCATTTCATTATATGTTTTCATCAGTTCCTACCACGGTGTAGTATCTACAGGCACAGTATAGAGAATACAAGCAGTAGCGACACTCTTGTCGGAACCTTTGATGTTTCGTTCCAGGCTGCTCGGCGTGCAGGGGGTAATAATGAGGAGCGCGAAATTTGAAGAAAACATAAAAATTTATATTTAATATTTGTTATTTAATATCAAATGATAAAGTGTGATATGGTAAAAATAAGTAATAGTGAAATATAAGTATGTAAAAAAATATATATTTAAAGCCAATAATAATAAATAATTCAATAACCAAGTAATAAATATTATATATCAAATCCAAATGTTATAAATAATTATATATTTATAAAAATCCTAGTATTAAAGTAATAATAAATCCATTTTTAGTACTAAACACAAAATATATTTATTATATATTAAAGTAATAAATATTTAAATAATAAACAAGCAACAAATATTTATAAAAATACTAATAATAAAGTAATAAATATACACAATAACCAAGTAACAAATACATATGTGATGGTAGCATGGTGGTAGCGTGCTAGCTTACTGTTCCAAAGATTATGGTTTCAAACCCCCAGCACACTTCAATGTTTTTTAATTTTAATTTTTTAAATTTATTATTGTTTTTATTTATTTTAATATTTTTTATTTGTTTTTATTTATTTTTATTTGTTTCAATATTTTAATTTAACAAGAAAAAACAGTAAAACTACAATAAATAGAAACAAATAAAAATAAATAAAAACAAATAAAAAATATTAAAACAAATAAAAACAAAAAAAAATTGAAAAAATTAAAATTTAAAAAGAATTTGAGAAGTGTGCTGGGGGTTTGATCCCACAATCTTTGGAACGAAAAGCCAGCGCGCTACCACCATGCTACGATCACTTTCATGTTAAGCTCTCTTTTATAGGAAATAATAATTATCACATTAAAATTGCCATAACATTTTCTTATTTTACTTAATTATTCTTAATTAATTTTAAACAATTTGTTATTAACATGATGCAATAAGTGTTCCCAAACATGTGTATAAAGTTGTAATTATTACAAATACAATGAATATGCACGTAATATATTATTTGAATCTAATTCAAAGTCCCGCTCCTCATTCTTTCCCCCTTCAACCCGAGCAGGTTGGAACGAAAATCAGCGAAGTGTCGCTACTGCATATTCTCTATACTGTGCTACAGGTGAGAGCACGAGATGCGTTTACATAACTAGCTGGTACAAAATAACGCTAACGCGACCCCTTACCATTTCACAGGCGTTTGGCAGTTGGTGTGCCGCAGTGTGCCGGTTGCGGTTAAAATAAGTTCGCGTTTAAATAGAAAATGTTGTGCTATAGAATACACAACAGGGTATGGATCAAATAAAGAGATATAGACCTCTTGAAGTAGCGTTACTTCGGAAGTAGCGCTATTTCAATTTTTTATTAATTTTATTTTGTGAATAGATAAGAATAGGTTTCATATTTTTGTAAATGAAACCTATGACATTTAAAATAAATGCTTTTTACAATTTAATTTATTTTTATATCTCTAATTTTAATGTTAAAGTTGACATTTGACAGTTGATTTTTCGAAAGTAGCGCTACTTTAAGATGTAAGAATACGGGCCAAAGTCTTTTTAAGGTACCAAAATGTGCGATTTTGCAGCAGCCAGCCATGCTACAACCATTGAAACATGTACTACGATTAAGAAAATTCTGATTGAAAGATGTCAGTGTCAAGTACATAACATGTTTTTTTAAAATTTTACTGAAAATATAGAATCCTTCTGTGTGGAATTGGTACAAAATACATACATAGAACTGACAAAAGATAAAAGGTAATGTATTGAAAATATAAAATATGCGTTATATAGGAATAATTTACTATTTTAAATATTTGGGTCGCAAAAAACCTGACATCTACCGACATACTGTATGAACTAACCCGGTTAGTTAGCCATTCTTTGTTATACATTATACATCGTGCACTCAACTATAGATACCGCACTTCCGAAATATTACTGACAATTTTATGCAAAAAACGATAGCCGATCGAGCTGTTGTATTTTTGACAATTCTCTATGACAGTCTATTAGAAAACATTTCTTGTTTTTCGTATATATTTGTCAGAATTGTAACTATGTAAGGCTTCGGAGTATGAATTCTAGATACCAACATGAGAAAAAAATCCCAATAAACATTAGTGCTAGAATACTTCATAACAGAGATACCGAGGATTTATCTTAAATGTAGCGTAATACTGAAATAACAGAAAATAGTTGGCTGATGGCACTTGTTTAATTCATTTAAAATTTAAATGAGATTTAATTAATTAAAAATTCCACTCATTTCAATCCGATAAGTATTTAATTATTACACCTGTTATTTAATATTTTGATAATATTTCTAATACAAAAAAGTATTGCCAAGCCTTCCGTATTTAAACAAAAATGTTATATTTTAATAATTTACCGTAGTTTTTTAAAATAATACTGATTTATTGATTGAATGTAATGTCTTTCATTACGAACACTTGCTCTGGGATTCTTTTTATAATTAATTATTTATGACCCAATACAAAAATACTGTTTTTTTTAAATTAAATCCTGGGTATCTCTGTTAGGAAGCGTTATAGCACCAATGTTTATTGCGATTTTTCCCCCTTTTGGTATCAGAATTCATACTCCTACGCCTTACACTCCTATATGAACACCTGTATATCCTATTTGGTATTAAATGAAAAGTTTTCTGCATGGCTAAACTATAGAAGTTTCAAAATTTTGACATCAACTTGATCGGCTTTTGTTTTTCACTAAAAGTTGTCAGAACCATGTCGTGATTAGGATGAAGTGAATTTTTTTCTGCAGGGCTATAACGTGGAAGTGTCCACATATAGACATCTCGGTCGACTTTCGTTTTTGTATAAAGATGCTAGGAATATGTCGTGTTTGGTATCAAATGCGAGGTCTGGTTAAGAACTTTTAGACACAAGTGTGGAAATTTATGACAGGTTGATTAGCTTTTGTTTTATGCATGAAGTTAATTCGTTTGATATGTTGACTGTTGGCGTAACCACTTTGGTTTTAAATTGTGCGTAGATAGATTGGATGTACGTATAGTCAATCATAAAACACTATCGGCGGAGCCGAGGTTAGGCTAGTCCTATATACTAAACAGTTAGAGAATCTTTGTGTGTTTGAAAAAGTGGTTATACCCATTTATCTGGCTTATTATTGCAGATAAGCTTATTTCTTATAGGACATAATTTATTCAATACAATAACTGCGATTATATTATATGAAAAGTGTAATTCTGGGACTTCCTGTATAACCGGAAGTGATATCAACTTTGTAAATTTAAATACACCCTATACAAGTTTTTTTATAAATTTAAATTCTATATTTTATTCTCTATACGACCATACCAAATTTCTTTGTATTTACCATATTCATTTGTTAAAAATAAATACTTTCTTTTGCTGAAATTTTATCATTAATGGATGTAATTTAATATGTGAGAAGGCTATGACAGCAATTGTTTCTCGATTGTTTTCATGATATACTAATTAGAACTGTCATACCTTTGTCGTTTGTTATTAAGAAATAATAAAAATAATTACAATGGTGCTGAAAATGGAAGATAAAGTGGATATAGTATTATTAGTAGGAGATAATAACAGAAGTTTAAGAGAAGCGGCAGAAGAATTTAATACAAGACATCCTGGGCGAAATTTATCTTATGCTATGGTAGGAAAAAAAATTCGGCGTTTTAAAAATAGTGGATCAGTTTGCAAAGAAAATAACGAAAATTTGATGTGTAACCAGAATAATGAAATTGATGTATTAGCGTTTGTTCACCTTCATCCAAGATGCAGTTTACAAAGCATTGCGCAAAATTCAGGACTTACAAGGTATCAAGTGTACAAAATTCTAAGAAAAAATAAGATCAGGCCATTTAAACCAAAAAATTTACATACCTTACAAATAAATGATCCACTAAAAAGGTTACAGTATTGTCATTGGTTGAACAACAAAATTTTTACGTTTTTTTACAAGTATAGACTATACTAAATATCGAACCAATATTTCCTATACTCTACACAATTGGTGACCCCGACTACCAAGCAAAATGGACGGCGTACCTGCTCCTATTCCAGACACACAACCTGCTGAACTTCCACATCCTGAAATCTCTTCATTAACCAATTCCTTCAAGATTCCCGAATTTTGGCCTACAGACCCGACCTTATGGTTCTCTCAAGTAGAAGCAACGTTTATGTCACATCGTATAACATCTGAAGCAACAAAATTCTACAAATTAATTTCATTACTCAACCCTCAATATGTAGCAGAAGTCAGAGACCTTATCGAAAATCCTCCAACAGGACTTCCATACACCAAGTTAAAAGAAACATTAATTCATCGAACTTCACTGTCAAAGCAAGAAAGAATCCAACAATTATTCAATAATACCGACTTAGGTGATAAAAAACCATCACAACTTTTACGTCAACTTCAGCAGTTAATTGGTACTCTACCTCTAGACGACTCAATTCTTGAAGAAATATTCTTACAAAAACTTTCTCAAAATATTCAGCTCATCCTTGCTTCAAATAATAAAATCTCTTTGACAGATAAAGCTGAAATTGCAGATAGACTTTTAAACATTACACAACCAGCGCTATCTTCCGTGAGCAAAGGCATACAACAGATTGACGAACTGAAACAAGAAATCTCTGAATTAAAGAAATTGGTATTATCTCGATCAAGAAAGAAGATCCTACCTTTCCCTACAGTTCCACCAAGCGCGGATTTATGCTGGTATCACCTCAAGTTCGGCGACAAGGCAAGGAAATGTGTTCCACAGGGTCAACAAAGTTCTTCTACAGATAAATCAAAGGTTTCGTTACACCAAAACAAGAATACAACAGATAAACTCATCTTACCATCTATTTCTAGCACTAACACCCATCCAACGACAACAAAACTCCTTTATCTGACAGATAAACTCTCTGCCCACCGCTTCCTGGTGGACTCTGGAGCCGAGGTGAGTGTTATCAAAATTTCATTGTGCGAAAAACGACAGCAAAATTCTCTTACACTACAAGCTGCCAATAATTCAACTATCAAAACTTTCGGTTCTAAAACATTAAAAATAGATCTCGGATTAACAAGACAATTTACATGGAAGTTCATTACCGCGGATGTTAAACATTCAATTATTGGCGCAGATTTTCTTACATACTTTAACTTGCTGATTGCTTTATCTTCAAAACGACTATTGCAAACAAAACAATTCAAATCGAATATCTAATATTACTACTCAACATTTGACATGCTTTACCCAACTCTTATCAAAATTTTCTTCTCTATCTCCACCTTTTAATTCTAAACGTCAAATTATGCACGATGTCAAACATTGTGTCATCACTAACAATTCACCGGTTTTTGCACGGCCACGCCGTTTAGCTCCGGATAAATTATCCATCGCTAAAGATGAATTCGATAAAATGTTGAAAAGGGGAATCATTCGTCCATCCTCTAGTAACTGGGCTTCGCCATTACATATGGTTAAAAAGAAAGAGATTGGCGAATGGCGACCTTGCGGGGACTATAGAGCTCTCAATGCCATCACTGTTCCAGATCGTTATCCGATTCCCCATATTCAAGATTTTGCAACAAATTTATACAATTAAAAAATATTTTCAAAATTTGATTTGGTAAAAGCGTATCATCAAATACCAATGGACGAAGAGTCCATTCCCAAAACAGCAATAACCACGCCTTTCGGTCTCTTCGAATACTTAGTCATGCCATTTGGTTTGAGGAATAGCGCTCAAACTTTTCAACGGTTCATTAACAATGTCGTCAGAGGTTTAGATTTTTGCTTCGCATACATTGACGACCTCCTTATTGCTAGTTGTTCTCTCGAACAACATTTGAATCATTTAGAATTAGTTTTCCAAAGACTTGAAAAACATGGCATATTTACGTCACTGGTCTCATAGAAATGCGAATTGAATAATACAATGTAAAAGTCAGTATTCATATAGAGTAAACGTATGGTGTGGGATACTGGGAAATAGAATATTTGGGCCCGTATTTTTAAACAGTTTGAATACTCTTGAATTTTTAAATTTTTTGAATAATGAAGTTGATAATTATTTAGATGATTTGCCATTAAATACAAGAAGACAACTTTATTTTCAATTAGACGGAGCACCAGTTCATTCTGCTCGACCAATAACTAACTGGTTAAACAACAGATTCGGGCAAAAATGGATTGGTCGTCACGGGCCAGCTAGATCACCAGATCTGACCCCTCTCGACTTTTATTTTTGGGGACGTATTAAAAATTTGGTTTACTTCAATAAACCGAACAACATCGAAGAATTAAAAAACAGAATTCGTGAAGCGGTGCAAAAAATTGACAGAAGAGAGCTTAATAGTGTTTGCGAGAATTAAGAAAACGTATTTTAAAATGTATTAATTTAAATGGGGGACATATTGAATAAAGATTTTATTACTTGTAAATTTTGAATTTCATATTATTTATTTCAGATTAACATGAAAACAATTGCTGTCATAGCCTTCTCACATATTAAATTTCATCCATTAATGATAAAATTTCAGAAAAAGGAAGTATTTATTTTTAACAAATGAATATGGTAAGTATGGTCGTAAAGAGAATAAAAAATACAATCTAAATTTATAAAAAAACTTGTAGAGGTTGTATTTAAATTTACAAAGTTGATATCACTTCCGGTTATACCGGAAGTCCCAGAATTACACTTTTCATATAATATAATCGCAGATATTGTATTGAATAAATTATGTCCTATAAGCAATAAGCGTATCTGCAATAATAAGCCATATAAATGGGTGTAACCACTTTTTCAAACACTATATATATATATATATATATATATATATATATATATATATATATATATATACAGAGTGTTTCAGGACTAGTGTAACAAACAGCTTATTCCTGAGGTCATTTTGAGCCAAAAATGTCATATGAACATAGGTCCTATTCCTTCTAGTTACCAAAATGCAAGAGGTTTCCAATAGGTGGACTGGACGTGGAGGTCCAAACTTTTGGCCTGCAGGATCTCCACACTTAAATCCTCTTGATTTCTATCTATTGGGACACTTGAAACAAGAAGTTTATAGGGTACAAATAAACACGCGTGAACAGTTACTTGAACGAATTATGAATGCATCGGCTGCCATTCGTAACGATCAAAATGTAATTTATCGTGTATATGATTCTATGATTCGCCGATGTCAAGCATGCATACGAGTTCAAGGCGCGCATTTCGAGCACTTGCTGTAATTTTTTTAAAATTTGGTATCTTATTTCATATTGTACTTATTCCATGTTTGGTTATGTTGTTCTGTGTTTAGAATTTATGTATTTGTCTATTTAATAATTGTGTCACCGTATGTTTTGTTGTACAAATCGTATTCGTTAATATTAATAAATAAAATTAATTAATACAAATAAGGTATGACTTTTCAATATAACTCTTGTTTTCCGAAAGTACGTTGATTACAAAAATTAAAAAATTTCGTGTTATTTATAGAACTTCAACCTCTTGTATTTTGGTAACTAGAAGGAATAGGACCTATGTTCATATGAAATTTTTGGCTCAAAATGACCTCAAGAATAAGCTGTTAAAGTTTGTTACACTAGTCCTGAAACAGCCTGTATGTATGTATATATATATATATATGTATTAGACTTACTTGCAAAGATTATATAACAAAGGTAAGTGATCACTGAATAACTTACTGATGAGCAATATAATATTTAAATAATGCATGAGGTTAAAAACAATTAAAATGTTTCCTTTAAAATGTTATGGTTTAAGCACAATGTACTTTACATATTTATCATGTAAAGTGTCTTGATTACAATATGCTTTATAACAAAATAATCACAACACATCATTTATACGAAACATGTGTTGATTACAACAATAATATAGGAGCGCATTCATATTTCAACCCCATACATCACCATTTTTGTATTAATTTGAAGGTATTTCAAACACTTCAGGAGTTATGAGCTCTCAAACATGCATGTACTCTTGATTAGTTTCGGCTAAAAATTTGAGATTAAAAATGATTCAATCTCAAGATTTCTGTTGCAAATAGTGTTTATTCTTGCAAAAATATATTTTAGAGGGTTGTTTTTTACATTTCCGGTATAAAAGTGATTAAATATCGGATTAAAAACCTCTCACGCCTCGGTTTGAAAATATGGGTTGAATTATGTATATATAAAATTTGCTAGCTGCAACTTTATTTTTTCATTTTACTTTCCCCATTTTGACATTAAGAATTTTTAAAAACAGAGTTATTGAAAATCAAAGATCTGTATTGACTAAGAAAAATGTCAATTGACAGGGGTGGTTAAAAAAATTCATAATTCAAAAACGAGGAAAGATATCCCAAATCTTGTTTAGACGAATACACAGGGGAATTATTGAGGTATATTTGAGACAAATTTTTAGTGGATTGGATAAAGTGTGCAAATTTGGAAACGGAATAAATATTAATTAAATAAAAATTATTTACAATTTTTATACCTCTTAGCCAAATTTACACCGTTAGAATTTAAAAAAGTTTAATGTGGCCAGCACATTACCTTCCGTCAGTTTTGAATATTTTGTACAAATTGCATACAGAAAGTTTCTTGCAAATGACTTTATTTTCACTACAAAACCTTCTGTTGTTCTATGTATTTTGTACAAATTCCATAGTCATTGATACGGACGGCATGTTTCGTGGGCAGTTTAAGTGGGCATGGTGCGTGGGCGATTTGGGTGGGCATATTGCGTGGACAGTTTGGGTGGTCATGTTGCGTGGACAGTTTAGGTGGGCATGTTGCGTGGGCAATTTGAGTGGGTATGTTGCGCGGACAGTTTGGGTGGGCAATTCACGTAGGCAATTTGGGTGGGCAATTCACGCAGGCAATTTGGGTGGGCATGTTGCGTGGGCAGTTCGTGTGGGCATGTTGCGTGGGCAATTTGGGTGGGCATGTTGCGTGGGCAGTTTGAGTGGATATGCTGCGTAGGCGGTTTGAAGAGGCATGTTGCATGGACAATTTGGGTGGGCATGCTGCGTGGGCAGTTTGGATGGGCATATTGCGTAGGCAGTTTGGGGGACATATTACATGGGCAGTTTGTGTGGGCAGTTTGGATGGGCATGTTGCGTGGGCAGTTCGGGTGGGCATGTTGCGTCGGCAGTTTGGGTGGTCATGATGCGTGGGCAATTTGAGTGAGCATATTGCGTGGGCAGTTTAAATGGGCATGTTGCGTGAGCAATTTAGGTGGGCATGTTGCGTGGGCTGTTTGGGTGGGTATGTTGCGTGAGCAATTTGGGTGAGCATGCTGCGTGAGAAGTTTGAATGGGCATGCTGCGCAAGCAGCTTTGGTGATCAGAACAGAATTCAAACACTTTGTAAGTCTGTTGCCGTTAGCACTTTGAGTTTAAAGTGTGCCTAGACGGATTAGACCTACGTATAGACTATTATAAAACACTATCGGTGGAGCCTTAGGGGAACCTCGGCGCAGCCGAGATTTAGCTAGTCCTAATACTACCCTAACCTAACATAACCTAATACTAAAAGGGTAGATTCACTATGTATAGTTATATATATATATATATATATATATATATATATATATATATATATATATATATATATATATGAAGTTTTACTTTTCAAATGGGAACCTAAAATTGTTTTACTAAAATAAAAACCATCATTTTTTTCTCTTTTCAACGATGTATTAGTTTTTACTAATGTATTTGAAAAAATTCGAGAAAAATAAGAAAATTGAGAAATATCAAATTATTTTTATTTAAATGTTCTAGGTGGCTATGCGAAAATAAACAAAATGTAACCAGGTCAAATAACTTCACAACGTAAATTAACAAATATAATAAGGTAAAACAACTTAAAATAAATGCTCGAAATTTCGACCCTGTTCTCTTATGCAGAAATTCAAACGTTGAATGTGGTGTGTACGAACATTTTCCAGTAGGTTTTGTGGAATACTTTGGAAAACATTCCGAATACGCTGTTTCATATCTTCTTCATCTGTAGGTTCTTCCTGGTAAACAATATCTTTGACATACCCCCAGAGAAAGAAATCCATTGGGGTCAGGTCAGGAGACCTTGCTGGCCATGAAATACGTCCACCTCGTCCTATCCATCGTTCCCTCCACTCATTATTTAAATAGGTCTGAACAATACGAGAATAATGTGGTGGCGCTCTGTCATGTTGATATAACATGGTTTGGCGGATATTTAACGGTACATCTTCTAATAATTCAGGAAGGGTCATTCTTAGAAAATTTAAATATTTCCGCTTAATTGACCTTCAAAAAAATGCGGACCAACAACAAAATCTCCAATTATACCACCCCAAACATTCAAAGACCATACCCTCTGATTGTCGATGTTTCGCATCCAATGAGGGTTCTCCATTGCATAATAATGCATATTATGTCTATTAACACATCCATTGCTTTTAAATGTAGCTTCATCCGTGAAAAGAGTGTTTGTTAATGGAAATGGATTTCTTCTTAAACTACCCAACGCCCAATTACAAAAACGAAGTCTGTTATCAAAATCATCCCCGTGTAATTCTTGGGTAAGATTTATGTGGTAAGGATGAAATTTATATTTTCGCAAAATCTTGGATACAGAACTGTGACTGATATTTAATAAATTACTTAACTTCCTGGTACTTATATGGGGATTATGATAAACAGAAGCCAATACCATTATTTCTGTTTCTTAATTTACTACGAAATCAGCATTTTTTCCGTTTTGGTTTTTCAACAGACCCTGTCTCTCGAAACCGGACGAGGCTTCTTCTGAGTGTTTGTAAACTTGGTTGTCGACGCCTAGGAAAACGCTCGAGGTACATTCTTCTTGCTCTTCTTAGAATCCCATTTGATTCACCGATTATTAAAATCATATCAATCAATTCATCCTTTGTAAACATTTCAAGAATTACTTTACAAAACACATGAAACAGGTAACAAACAAATGTATACTATTTTGACATTAATATAATTGTTTTACATTGTTACATTTTGTTTATTTTCACATAGCCACCTATAATGTTAGCATAAAAATTATTTCTAATATTTCTCAATTTTTTTTATTTTTCTCGAATTTTTTCAAATACATTAATAAAAACTAATATATCGTTGACAAGAGAAAAAAATGGCGGTTTTTATTTTAGTAAAACAATTTTAAATTCCCATTTGAAAAATAAAAGTTGATAGTCGTATCTTGTAAACCTGACTTTATAAAAAAATTCTGTACCTGTCATCAAATAGTATATTTACTATAATAAAACTTCTATATGAATAAAATTTTTCTATTCCTTACAATAAAAAAGTTAAGGGGGGGTTCGTCTTCGCAAATACACCCTGTATATATATATATATATATATATATATATATATATATACACTATTATTCACGAAAGATGACTATTCAAGGTCATTTGTGAGCCGTCTGATATAATATTACTCGCAGATAACTTCACTGCATTTCGTAAGCATAGGCGTGTAACATGAAATATTTATGGACACATTTTAACTAAAAAAATAAGAGTAATTTATTTGAAAATTATGTTTCGTTCTAATTAATGGCTTTCTGAAAGATTTATGTTCTTCACTTATGTTTTTGCAAAATTCAAAACCGTAGTCTTAACTATAAACCACGTAATAATAATTTGATTTAAACGGCAACGCCACTGGGTAAATATTAGCACAGATGGCAGTGTAGTAGATAATTAGGTATCTGTAATTCTACGACATACGTCCTTATTATTTATAATGTGTTAGAAAGTAATGCCACTATTTACGTATATCTGTCCCACCACATAAATTAAATAGACATAGGTTAAATAATCTTTCTCTTTCTAATACAAAATGTTGCCAAGCTACTGCTGTAAAGTGATGTGTATTCTTTCTTGGAACAAGTGACCTTGAATAGTCATCTTTCGTGAATAATAGTGTATATATATATATATATATATATATATATATATATATATATATATATATATATATATATATTTATATATATATTTGAATTCATCATGACGATCGCCATCCTTTGGACACCTGTACAGCCTGAATGGTGTGAGCGATTTTCGTGAAATTTGCACCAAGTTGTAGAAAATAATTTTCCCGAGTGCCATCGTAATAGCTCAAATTTCTGTAGAACGTATAGTTTTCGAGTAAAAAATTATTAAAGATTGAAAATTGAGAGAGAAACAATATAGGTCACAGTTTTCCTTGAAAATTTAAGACGATAAACGCTGTCATGTCTTTTGGCACGTCAATGTCAATGATGACAAATTATCGGTTTTCATCCTTTTAAATGCAAAAAATGGTTAAATAAAATTTTAAATTGAAGAAAAGATTACGAATTAAACGAGGTAGGTATATACAATGATTTTAAGCCATGTTTTATATTAATGTATAATATATTTTATTTTTAAATAGAATTATGGAAAACGAAAAAGGAAACACGACAAAAGGATAAGAAGGGCAGAAATAATATCACAATCGATCGAAAAGTACACATACAAAATTTAAAACAAACATTGTCATCTTTCACATTTGATATGTTAATGACAAAAAAATACAAACGTTGTGCCTGTTACTAAAAACATTTAAATAATATGTAAAATTGAAGAAAAGAAGAGAAATTGTAAAAATATAGGTATACCCTTGGAAGTTCAAACAATTTACACCTTATGCTTTTCAGATGATCAAATACTTATTACACAAGACTACAACGAAAGTGAATACATAATACAAAAATTTATAGAAGAATACCGTATCTGAGGTCTATAAGAAGTAAACATACATACAGCGAATGAGTAATGAGAGGCTTCCTAAACAAATACTACAGTGGACACCTACCGGCAAAAATAAAAGAGACCTAGAAGAATTTGGGTACCAGGAGTCCAAGAAGGAATAAGAGAAAGAGGATCAAATGAAGACATATGGCAAGATAGAGAGCAGTGGAGAATTGGCATCGGAAGACATCGTAGAACGAAGTATATCAGTATATGTAATGATTTTAAGCCATGTTTATTGTTAATTTATATATTTTATTTTGTAAATAGATTTAGCAAAATGTCAGGCTGAGAAAGACATAATGAACATCACAATCTATAAAGAGTACACGTACAAAATTAGAAAGACACCCGTTAGTTGTTCTTCATCTAATCCAGCCAGATATGTGTTACTCATTGGAGGCACCAAAAATCCTGCAGGATAATCATGCCTTAATGTTTCGAACAAGACAATTCAATAATTTTAGATGGTATGTATTAATCTGTTTTTTTTTTGCAAATCATTTTCTTACATTACGTTTAAAATTATCTATTTTAAAATTCTTTTATTGCCAATTAATAAAAAATCATTAAAATCACATAGGGCCATAAAACGTTGTTAACTGATCATCAAGTAACCGTGGATACGTATCAAAAATGCATTGGAAAATAAGTCTTGTCAAAGTTAACAATGTGAATAAAGTTAACAATGTTTTATGCAACTGGGCCATAATCATACAGCATAAGCCACAAAAGTAATCTTGTATACCTATGATTATTGCATTCTTCCCATTTAATAACAATCAAAACTTTATTAATATATTTTCAAATTCGTTGTATACATTCAGATTAAATGTAACTACTTACTTTTCTACAGTTTGCAACATTCTTTACTTTAGAATTAAAATATCATATTTTTGAGTTTTGATTTCTTTACAAAACGTTTTTGTTTTGACAATATTTGAAGTCAAATTGACATTTAATTAATTGACATATATCTCTTTGCCTACTCCGAGTTAGGATTTTTTTTACACACTGTATTTATTCTGTAATTGGGACATTTTTTCCTGTTTGCGCAGCATTTGTTCATTTCATCATATGTTTTCATCAGTTCCTAACAATCACTTTGTATACATAAGCATTTAACATGGTTAAATAGTTTTTCGAAGCGCGTTGCCCCCAAATTATTATAGAAAAAATTCTTCAAATAAAAGTTGTAGAGCATAAAATTCTACTTTTACATTAATAAACAAAATTTATTTCGTATGTTTAGTAACTCTAGAAATTGTTATAAATGACGATTAAATGTTAGCGCTAAAAATAAGAATACTAAAACACAATAACAAATCTAGATGACCGTCGCCTGGCCGAACCCGGTCACGCGGAATCCTCCTCCACGCCGTAATTATTTCTGCAAAAGAATTAACACATAAGAAATACTCAGTGAGGAGGCAATCATTTACGAAAGGTTCAGGCATTCACACACCGTACACACATGTTGGCAACTACGGGCAGTACCGCTAGTTACTACGGACCCTCTGCCGCTTCGGTGGTGATCCGGAGACATTCCTCTTAACCAACTGGATCAGATCACTACAGCCCTAACTGCTGCTGCCGTTGGCGACACCAGAATGTGGGTCACTACAGCCTTCCCTGCTGCTACGCTGGCGACCCTCGGGTTCACACGAGCGGCCACTACGGAACCACTGCCGCTTCGGTGGTGATCCGGAGACAATCCTCTTAACCAACTGGATCAGATCACTACAGCCCTAACTGCTGCTGCCGTTGGCGACACCAGATGTGGGTCACTACAGCCTTCCCTGCTGCTACGCTGGCGACCCTCGGGTTCACACGAGCGGCCACTACGGAACCACTGCCGCTTCGGTGGTGATCCGGAGACATTCCTCTTAACCAACTGGATCAGATCACTACAGCCCTAACTGCTGCTACCGTTGGTGACACCAGATGCGGGTCACTACAGCCTTCCCTGCTGCTACGCTGGCGACCCTCGGGTTCACACGAGCGGCCACTACGGAATCACTGCCGCTTCGGTGGTGATCCGGAGACATTCCTCTTAACCAACTGGATCAGATCACTACAGCCCTAACTGCTGCTACCGTTGGTGACACCAGATGCGGGTCACTACAGCCTTCCCTGCTGCTACCGTTGGCGACCCTCGGGTTCACACGATGCGGCCACTACAGTACCCAGTACTGCTCACACGCACACTCACAATCATACACATGCTAGATTAACTCTCTCACCTGAATCACTATAATATCGATGTTCTCACACTGAAATCTAGAAATAAACTGAAATAAAATACGTGAATACCAGTATCATTAAATGTAGCTCTTATCCAACAGCATCGGTTACGTACCTAAATAGCTAATTAGAGACAAAACATAATAAATTTAATAAAAATAATCTTACGCAAAATAATATCTGTGACAGTTCGGCCATCCTGAAAAGTTCCTCGTCCTCGAGGAATCAATCCCAAATTCCTGCAGTATCAGCATCAACATCCGAAGCGCTGTTGTCTTCCGACAGTTCACGTGTACTTAAATATGGTTTCATCCTGTCAATCGCCACTACGTTACTATATTCTCCTCTTCTACTTTGATTTGTACCAGGCAAATCTTCTACTGAAAATCTATCGTTCAGTAGAACTTTATTTGGAATGGTCCTTCATATGGATGGTGTGAAATGGAATTGATAGTTTCTCAATTGGATTCAATAGTTCTGGCTGCTTTCTTATCTGTTGTTTATGGCAAAAACATCTGATACACAAGTCAGTGTACTTCGCGAATTTTCTCATTCTACGAAACCAGTAAATTCCAAAATGTCCAAACTCATCAACACAGGAACGTACTATCTGCAGCCGCTGTTCTCTAGGTACAACCCACTAGATTCCGGACGTGATAATTCGGTAAACCCGTTCGTCTCGTAAACAGTAATTTTTATAAATATTCCTTTCGTAGTTAGTTTCCGGTGGTTTACTTAAAATGTTCTTGATAATTTCAATTTGTCATTTGTCGGCGAGTATCCAGTCAGCTTGTTATATGAAAAAAAATTCAAATTCTGCAGAAAGTCCTTCTCCTGACACGGGGTTTCGACTTAGCGCATCGACGTGACCCATTCGTCATCCTGGGTGATATTCTATATCGAATGAATATTCCTGCAGTTCCAGCCAGCATTTTCCATTCCATTTAAAATGTATTCCCAGCAGATATACTCTAAATTACTTTAAAGTTTCAACTACTGCTAAAGTCTCCAGCTCATACGAATGATACTCCATTTCCGCTGATGAAGTTTGGGGACTGAAATAAGCAACTGGGTGGAATTAACCTGTGTCCAATTCTGCAGCAGGATTCCTCCTAATCCTAACTTGCTGGCGTTCATGTGCACCTCTGTTTCGGCATTCAAATTATAGAGTTACAAAAGTGGTCGTTCCGTAAGCTGTTCCTTTAGGTCTTCAAATGCTTTCTGTTGTTTCGCTTCCCAACACCACCGTGTATCCTTTCTCGTTAGGTTAGTAATCGGTCGCACAATCTTAGCGTAATCTTTAATGAAATGTCGAAAATAACTTGTAAGTCCTACAGACTGTCTTACTTGATGCACATTCCTCGGTGCCTGAAATCCGGTGACGGCTTTTATTTTCTCCTTTCCAGGTCGAACTCCATCTCGACCAATCTGAAATCCTTAATAATTGATGCTGCTCTGAAAAAGAAACATTTCTTCAATGTCAAGTGTAAAGTTGTTTGCCCTAAAATATGTCAAATAGTGTCGTCAGTCGCTGAATTTCCTCTGTAAATGATGATGGGCAGATAATGTCATCTAAGTAAGCCATGGCGATGGTGTTACATGATCCTAGAACTTTGTTGACCAGCCTCTGAAAAACTGATGGTCCATTAGATAATCTAAAAGGGAGACGATTAACCTCGTAATATCCGTCCGGTATTACAAATGCAGTTTTGTACTTCGAGCTCTGCGCGATAGGCACCTGGTAATATGCTGACGTCATATCTAAAGTTGTGAAGTACTTCGCTCCTTGCAATTGATCTAGTTGGTCATCAATTCTTGGAAAGGGGTATCGGTCTTTTACTGTTACTTTGTTTAAATGCCTGTAGTGTATTCACATTCGCACTTCTCCGTTCTTTTTTTTTTTCACTAGAAGAATCGGTGCTGAAAAGGGTGAAGTAGATTCGCGTATAATGTCGCCATCAAGAAGATCTTGTACTATTCCATGAACGTGTTTTCTCTCTGGAAATCTGTACGGCCTGTAAGTAATGTGTGTATCATCAGTCAGTAAAATATCCACTTCGGTCGCATTCGTGCATCGAATATCCTTCACAATTTTCATAAAACATTCCCTATATTCCTTCAGCAGACGTATTAGTTGTTCGCGTTGATCCACACTTGTATCCGTTCCCATGTGTAGTTCAACCTACGTAAAGTAAATTCCTCCATTTTTTGCGCTTCTGTATTATCAGCTTGACACTTCCATCTTCTTGTTATAATTTTATCCTTCTGAATTGTTAATTCCGCATCAGTTCAAGACTGGTAGAACACATTCCATATCTTTGTCTGCTACAACAATTGTTCGCGGGAATACGTGCTCGTTTCCTTCATGGTTATGCAAGTGGACCCCATATCGACGTACGCTTAGACAATTACCGCTTACCTCCGCAGAAGTTGTTAAGATGTTCCTTTCTGGCAGTTGTGGTTGTGGCTCTTGTTGGCGTTGAACATGCTGATGTTGACGTTGTTGTTGTCACTGGTTCTTACTTGCACTGAATTCGCCTCCATTTCGTTCTGCACAATTCGATACTCGTTGCCGTTTTTTGTTATAATGTGAGCGTGTATGTCCCAATTTTCCACAAATAAAACAACAAATGTTCGCCATTCCATCGTTGTGTTGCTGCGTAGTATAGTAAGGCCACTTGTTCTGAAAAGTACGATGTAAATCGCGTTTAACGGGAGTAGAAAGGTTTCGTGTCGCTAATTTATCTTCGATCGTCTTCAAAAATAATAAAAGAGACTGCGGCTTCTTGCATTCTCTGATAAGAGCAAGTGTTGAGTAGCGCCAGCTTCTCATAATAGTATTGCAACATAAGTTCATCCGGTTTCTTTGTTGCGAGAAATCATTTCTTGAGGCAACTGAAAATAATTTTCCTGTGACGGAAATGCCTTCAACAACATAGCCTTCCATGACTCCTAAGAATGATTTATTCCTTGCAGCGCTTTATACCATATTTCTGCATACCCTCTCCAGCGAGATCTCACATACATGATGGTAGTTATTTCGCCCATTTATGCATAGCGCGTAAAGTGAACGTACATACTGAAATTGAGGACTGTTGTTAAGTAAAGTTATGTTGTAATGTTGCTCCAGGTTCGTTATCCAGCTAAACATAAACGTAATCAATATCCGCACTGTTCCAAAAGCTTTGTTGGTGTGATCCCAAAAGCTAAAAGTTAAAAATGTTCTGATCCCACTTCTGAAATGTTATAAATGACGATTAAATGTTAGCGCTAAAAATAAGAATACTAAAACACAATAACAAATCTAGATGACCGTCGCCTGGCCGAACCCGGTCACGCGGAATCCTCCTCCACGCCGTAATTATTTCTGCAAAAGAATTAACACATAAGAAATACTCAGTGAGGAGGCAATCATTTACGAAAGGTTCAGGCATTCACACACCGTACACACATGTTGGCAACTACGGGCAGTACCGCTAGTTACTACGGACCCTCTGCCGCTTCGGTGGTGATCCGGAGATATTCCTCTTAACCAACTGGATCAGATCACTACAGCCCTAACTGCTGCTGCCGTTGGCGACACCAGAATGTGGGTCACTACAGCCTTCCCTGCTGCTACGCTGGCGACCCTCGGGTTCACACGAGCGGCCACTACGGAACCACTGCCGCTTCGGTGGTGATCCGGAGACAATCCTCTTAACCAACTGGATCAGATCACTACAGCCCTAACTGCTGCTGCCGTTGGCGACACCAGATGTGGGTCACTACAGCCTTCCCTGCTGCTACGCTGGCGACCCTCGGGTTCACACGAGCGGCCACTACGGAACCACTGCCGCTTCGGTGGTGATCCGGAGACATTCCTCTTAACCAACTGGATCAGATCACTACAGCCCTAACTGCTGCTACCGTTGGTGACACCAGATGCGGGTCACTACAGCCTTCCCTGCTGCTACGCTGGCGACCCTCGGGTTCACACGAGCGGCCACTACGGAACCACTGCCGCTTCGGTGGTGATCCGGAGACAATCCTCTTAACCAACTGGATCAGATCACTACAGCCCTAACTGCTGCTGCCGTTGGCGACACCAGATGTGGGTCACTACAGCCTTCCCTGCTGCTACGCTGGCGACCCTCGGGTTCACACGAGCAGCCACTACGGAATCACTGCCGCTTCGGTGGTGATCCGGAGACATTCCTCTTAACCAAATGGATCAGATCACTACAGCCCTAACTGCTGCTACCGTTGGTGACACCAGATGCGGGTCACTACAGCCTTCCCTGCTGCTACCGTTGGCGACCCTCGGGTTCACACGATGCGGCCACTACAGTACCCAGTACTGCTCACACGCACACTTACAATCATACACATGCTAGATTAACTCTCTCACCTGAATCACTATAATATCGATGTTCTCACACTGAAATCTAGAAATAAACTGAAATAAAATACGTAAATACCAGTATCATTAAATGTAGCTCTTATCCAACAGCATCGGTTACGTACCTAAATAGCTAATTAGAGACAAAACATAATAAATTTAATAAAAATAATCTTACGCAAAGTAATATCTGTGACAAAATTAAATATGAAAATTTTTGTTTAATAGCACTAGCCATGGAATTTAAACAAAAAGACAAACAAATGATTCATGTTTTCACTGTCAAATATTGAGACTGCTTCACACATAAAAAATTACATTTGTTATGCTTTTTGTTTTAATTCTATGGCTATCACTATTTTTGATGTGATTTTCGATATTTTCATTTGAAATTTCTGTCGTTACAAAGCATGCACAATTAATTTTTTTCTTAATTCAAATTCAGAATTTCATGATCTACAACTTTTATTTGAAGTATATTTTTCAAAAATAATTTGGAAAGCAACGCACAAGAAAAAACTGTTTTCTCATGTTAAATGCCTATTGTAACGGATTTGGAGCGCCACCTGGTATGTAGGTATGTAGAAAAAATATATTTAACTGCATTTTTTTATTATACTTCTGAAATATTATTGACAACTTGACAAACGGTAGCCGACCGAGGTGTCGTATTTTTCACATTTCTCCATGTTAGCCCTTGACAAAACATTTCTTGTTTTTCGTATATATTTGTTCGGTATTAAATGAAAAGTTTTTTGCATGGCTAAACTGTAGAACTTTCAAAATTTAGGCATCAACTCGATCGGCTTTTGTTTTTCGCATAGAGTTGTCAGAACCATGTCGTGATTGGGATCAAGTGAATTTTTTTTCTGCAGAGCTATGATATAGAAGTATTAACAATTAGACATCTCAGTCGGCTTTTGTTTTGTGCATAAAGATGTTAGAAATATGTCGTATTTGGTATCAAATGAGAGGTCTAATTAAGGACTGTTAAATACATATGTCAAAATTTGTGACACGTTAATTGGCTTTTGTTTTATGCATAAAGTTAAATCGTTTGAGAGAATTCTGGTATCTAATAAGACTGTTGGCGTTAGCACTTTGGTTTTAAATTGTGCGTAGACAGATTGTATGTACATAAAGACTATTACAAAACACCATCGGCGGAGCCCTAGGGAAAACTCGGCGAAGCGTTCCGATCTTAGACTGCCGGTCTGTTGCAGACTCTTGTAGACTGTTCACACGATATTTATATCACTATATTTATATCACGTTCAACTATCCGCCTACCGACCTCCACAGCGTCTATATACTCAACTGACTTAACAGCGTCTGTATATTTAAGTGCTCGGACAGAAGTCACACCTTTCACCTCACTGTCTGTCTATTTATGTACCTAACTTTCTCCTTCCACAGCCTCAGTATCACCAACTATCCGTATGCCACAATTCTTCAACACCAATGCCGAGTATCCACTGCAACTCGTTGTTACTGTCTTTGTATACCTAGCTTCCCAATACTCTTCAATACTACAAAGTATTCACTTCCACAGTTATCCCGGTATACCAGTAACTTCCCGACTCGCTGTTACTGTCCTTGTATACTGTAGCTTCCCAATACTCGTCACCACTACCGAGTATTCACATCCAGAGCTATCCCAGTTAACCAGTAAACCAGTAACTTCCTGAGTCCTCCACTCGACACTATACTGCATACGCTCACCACGATACTGATGTGCTTCACTAACACTATGTAAATGTCTCTATATGTCTCTCCATGTAATTAACTCCCGAGCATAGCTGCGTCCTTTTTATACAGCTGCCGAGACAGCTGCCATTAACTTCCAGAGAGATCTAGAATGTACGACCGCATAATAACAATGACCACAAAAAGTTCAGGCGACCGGGAGTAATTAAACACGTCGCGGTTTGTTTGTTTACGTAGCCCGGCTGCTAGCGCGATTGCGTCATCGGTATACTTAGACGATTGTTTAGCGTAGCATCGGGGCACACAGGTTACATTATGTATATGCCATACGATAAATTAAATAAATGATAATGTTTCTAGGCAACCCTTGGGACAGAAGTGAAATCTTATATTTCGAACCCAAGAGATTGCCATTACAGTTAGGAATGACGTATTTCCCAACCTCTAAAAGGTTAGGAATCCACATAGTATGATGATTGTGAACAATTTTTTTTTTCAGCTATTTAGCTTATTTGGTTTGGGAAAATTTTCCAAAAGAAGATGTAAATGAAAGAAAAAAATTAGTTCCTATAATGCAAAAATACCAACGAGATCGATACTATGCTGTCATAAAATACAACAAACTATTTGTAACCAAAGATAATGTGATATCAGAAGTGACAGCTGAAATGTTTGCAGCAAACGAATCGTCAATCAAGAAAAGACAACTCTCAAATTTTACAGATGACGATGTACACAAACAAAAGGAAACAGAAGAAAAGCACAGACATTGTCAGCAATAGCAGCTCAAATAAACATGAAATTATTACAATAAAACATACAAAAGATAAACACACTTCAGTTGCTTCAGAAAACATAATACAGTACCTACAACGTGGTAGGTCTAATTCTACCTCATCAGTATGTAAAGCAATCCTTAATATAGACGGAAGTCAAAGTCAGGGATAATCAACCCCTACAAGATAGCAATCAACTAATACATCAACATCAGATTTGTGTAAAATAAATAATGATACCGAAGCAGTTTGTTTTTAAAAAGATTTTATTCAATGTGAATCGATACAAGTCAAGACTACAATTGTCTGTGGATGATTAATACATAACTTTTATACTACATGATGATTAACAACTAGGCTAGGTTTACTTGTAATATGAATAATATGATAAGATATAAATATTGTAGACAGCACCTACGTGTAATAATATATGTCTGAACAAAGGAATTCACATAATAAATGTAAGTTAAGTAAACGTTATTGACGTTTATTAAAAAAAAAATATTTATAAGCTTACAACAAGAAAATATTATTTATTCAGAATATAATTCAAAGTAACACTACAGTCTCTCTACTACAACTGAACTCGACATAAGGTCGGAACAAGAGTTTTATACTACATTTCATGAGAACTTAAAGATAAGGTAATATGAGGTTTGGAACGTGGTGAGATCAGCAGTTCCTGTGGGAATGGGTGATCTAACTCCTCCCTCCTAAGAAATGGGCACCCTCGGTGAGGATCAGCTGAGGTTGCTGTTGGTCGGGGGATGGAGCCCTTGGTTGGAGTTCTATATTCTGGTTCCGGGATGGACGGACCTTCCTTTGAAGAAATCTTTCTTTGCGAAGACTGTGAAAATAATAATACTAATAATTATTAGTATGACATATAATATTATTATCGCGTTTGTGTTTTCTACATTGTAATTTTCTTCAATTCAAAATTTGTTTATGGGTATCTTCAAATCTTGAATGTTGTTGATGTCGATGCTCATTTTTGGAATTTAGCTTGCGTTAAGTTGTGTTTGGAAGTCTTCTAGAATGACTGGTTTCCCGAATATACTGTCTTTGAATTTTAAGATTTGATTTCTGAACTTTAATTTACACTGATCAACTTTTATAAGGTATATTCCTTGTAGAGTCTTGACTTGGTTAATTTGTTCATACGATGCATGGATTGTTTCTGGATGTGGTAGGACGGCCAAGAATTGATTAATTTCCTCTATAATTTCGATGTGGTTTTCCTACAGATTTAATTTCGTATATTCACAATTTTTATTTTTATTGTGTAATATGTTTCTCTCGCAAGCTTCTTCGTGTACATCTTCGATTTTATTTGGACACTGGGAGATGGTTCCTTTTGTGCATACGTCATTCAGCGATTTGATATGGCCATCAAGAGTTTTTAAGAAATAATTTTTATTTGGTATAATAGTCACAAATTCAGTTTGATATTTTGTGGGTATGGAAAGAAGACGGAATAATTGGAAGTCTATATTGTAATTTATTGTGATATCTAGGAAGTAGATAATTTTGTTTGAATTTAGTTTACAATTGACTTTAATTAAATTTTCAAATTTTAACATATTGTCGAAGATAGGTTCTAGGGGAAACTCGTTGCCTTAGAATTTATAAATATTGTTCAGTTCCAAATAGAGATCTTTAATTTTTATAATACTAGGGTGCATTACACGTAGTTTGCAAAAAGTTAGAGAATTTTCTACATCCTGTAATATACTAAAAATCATGCTAAATAAGGTATTTAGTTGGTTATAGATGTCGTGAATGGCCAATTTGTTTAAATGCTGAGTTCCATCAATAACTATGTGTAGTAACTGCTCAATTTTTGATTTTAGCTCTTGTTCATTCCGTTTTATTGTGTCAATAGTTTTATTAAATTGTTCTATCAACTGACGATTGACGGAGTATTGATTTTTAACTTGATCATTTAATTTATGTTGATTTTGTTCCAGATGTTTTAAAATTTTGTTATACCGTTTCTCGTCTTCTGCGTCTAAATTTCCAGTTATTGCCTTTACTATAGAGCCTAATCCATCTATTAATCCTATCTTACGTCGAGGCTTTTCGTAATTAATAATTAAATGGATAAACTTATCGTCTATCATGTTTTGCATATAGGTAATTATTCTTTCATGATTAGTGGAATCTTCTAAGCTATTATTATTTACATGAATAGTTTTTTTGAGAAGATTATGTTGTGTTTTTAAATTATTGTATTGATTAAGGATTGGTTGTAGGTTATAGAAGTATAGGAAAGTATGAGTCGTTTTTTGTACCTTTGCTGGTCCTAGGTCGAGTGTTAAAAGTCCAGTGTTTTGCGTAATGTTTTTAATTTTTAGTCCGTGGGCGTATGCGAGCAAGAGGGACCTGGAAGATTGAAATCTTTGTTAGCGGTTTTATTAATTTTTCTAGGTCTTTTAAGATTTGACAAATGAATTTTTGATTGTTTTTTATTGTCTTTGGGGTTTGTATGGATTTTAGCGGTTTTTAAATTTTGATTAATACTTTTTATGTTTTCTTTTTTGAATTTTGCATTTTTTGTTTTGTTAACTTTTTGTTTATTTTGCCCATATACTGTTTCTGGAATCTGTGGCAAATCCTCGCGTGTTTCATTTAGTTTCTCCATCAAGTTAGTTTTACTACTTTGTAATTTGGCATTAATGTTTTTATAAGCTGCTTTAGTTTTTTCGCGATGATTTTGAACATAGTCTTGTGTGATTTGTTTTTCGAGCTCAACATCTAAAGGTGAATTTGTTTCGAAATGTCCATTTATTACTTCGATTGGTGTAACACCGGTCGAACTATGATTTGTATTATTATATGCTAGTATTGCATAGTTCACTTTATTTTCTAATGTTTCATTTTTGAAGTTATCTTGTAGATTAAATAGCCGAATATGTTCAATAAGCGTTGAATGGAAGCGTTCCACGACTCCATTTGAATTTGGATGCTGTGAGCTAATAAAATGAATTTCGATTTTGTGTATTATAAATAGTTCTCTTAAAACATTGTTTTTAAATTCTAACCCGTTATCTGATATGACTAATTTAGGAATGCCATGATGTGAGAAAAATCTAGTTAATTTGTTACATATTTCGATTGCATTTGTCGACTCGACTAAGTAAGCTTGAGCGTATTTAGAGAATGCATCGATAATAGTTAAGAATTTGCAATTTTCTAAGCTTAATGTGTCTACATGAATTGTTTCAAAGGGTTTACTAGGGGTTGGAGTAATATTATATTTAGTTTTTATTGGGTTTCGTTCATATTTTGATTTTAAACAAATTTCGCACTGGTTTATATAGTCGCTAACATCTTTAATTTGATTGGGCCAATAATATATTTTCTTGATTTGGTTAAGGGTTTCTTGAATACCCCTGTGATTAGTTTTACCCTCGTGGTAGTTTTTTATCGTTTCAGATATATCAATTTTGTTTTCTAAATCTATTAATTTATTAGTGCATCCAACAAAGTTAATCTCGGAATTTTTGAAATATTTTTGCAGAGTTACGCTAAATTTCTCGTAAATTGGGTTCTCGAAATATAGGTGATATTTTACTTTGGGTGTTATATATTCCTTGATAAAATTAATTATATCGTTGTCGAAATTGTCTTCAGAAATTTGAATTTGAAGTCTCATTTTATCATTGTGCAATGTAGACATTTTAGGTTTAATAGGTGAATGTAGGACTTCCGAAAATATGAGTTGATTTTTACCTATGTTTACAGGACCCTCGATAATAGGTATGCCAGATATAGGATGCTCAGGGTTTGAATGTATTGTTGCGTTAGAGTCGTCTCGTTCGTTATCGTCGTTTCGTGTCTTATCTCCGTCAGGTTCAACGACAAGAGATTCGCTGTCCCTTTGAATGTTGTTTTCGAATTGTTTATTAAAGTCGTCCATATATTTAAAAAATGAATCAGGGTTTGTCTCATTTGTTTCATTAGCATTCATTTCAAGATAGGGTGTGTGATCAGCGGGCAATTTGTAAACAGTGATAGTAATATTTGTATTTTGGAAAATGAATTTTAACATTGATTTTACATCATCCCATTGCAATAAATCTTTACCGCATCCAATTTTGGGGATGTTTAATGTTCTTATATCATTCTTTAGACAGAATGATTTTAATTTTAGTAATGTATAAAACATATCTTTGTGCCTAGGTTTATCTGCATAACATTCTTTGTTTATCAAGTAAATTATAAATCTGTGTTTATTTTTTAAATATACCAAATTGTGTAATTTAGGATTTTGTTGTCATAAGAGGTCTAAATTTTGAAATTTTTCTTTGAAATCTTTAACTATGCCGGCTGACATTTTCAAGTCTTTACTAACAGAGTGTGCCAGACTTTCTTTAGTGGATGCACTTCCTTCTACTTCGAGGATTTTACATTTATTATCGATAATGTCTTTGTTGTCTAAATAATGTTGATATTCACTCCAAATTGGTTTGGTTACAAATTTTGAGGGATTCTGGATAGTGTTCTCTGTGCATGTTGGGTTACGACTTAATGCATCAGCATTTGTATTTAATTTACCTTTTTTATAAATGATTTCGTAATCGTATTCTTCCAGTTTTAAGCGCCAGCGCACTAATTTAGAATTTGGTTCCTTAAGAGAGAATAACCATTGTAACGGTTTATGGTCCGTAAAAATTTTGAATTTTCTGCCGAATAGGTAATGTCTGAAATACTTAGTTGCCCAAACAATAGCAAGTAGTTCTTTTTCTGTGGTTGAATAATTTTGTTCTATATCGTTAGCGTTCTACTTGCGTATGAAATAAGTAAATCTGAGCCGATTGATCCTTGGGATAGTATAGCGCCGATAGCATAGTTGATAGCATCTGTCGTTAGGTTAAATGGTTTAGTGAAATCGGGATATTGGAAAACTGGTTCGTTAATGAGAAGGTTTTTACATGTATTGAAACATGCAACGTATTCAGGATTTTTAATATTTATTTTGGCTCCTTTTTTGAGACATTTGGTGAAAGGTTTAGTAATTTCCGCCAGGTTATTAATAAATTTTCTATAGTAGCCTAACAAACCCAGGAAGTCTTTTATTTCTGTGGTTGTTTTGGGAATAGGGTAGTTTTTAATTGCCAAAATTTTATTGGGGTTAGGCTTTACGCCTTCGGGGGTAACCACATGACCTAAATATGCCACTTCTCTTTGTAAAAATTCTGATTTGTCGATCTGAATTTTTAAATTTGCTGACTTATGTCTATCAAATACAGCGCGTAAACTTTCAATATGTTCTTGCAGGCTGGTACTGAAGATAATCACGTCGTCTAAATAGACTAAACAGATTTTATTTATTAAATTTCTTAATACATTATCCATGACGCGTTGGAAGGTAGCAGGTGCGTTTTTAAGCCAAATGGCATTCGTAAAAATTCGTAATACCCGTTTTCTGTTGAAAACGCGGTTTTTTGTATGTCCTCTTTGCTCATCTCGATTTGCTGAAAGCCAGAAGCCAAATCTAAGGTGGTGAAATATCGACATTTTCCGAGTTTATCTAATAATGAATTTATATTCGGGATGGGATACTTGTCGTCAATGGTTTTCTCATTGAGTTTGCGGTAGTCAATGACCATCCGCCATTTTTTCTTCCCGGACGCATCTAATTTCTTAGGGACGATCCACACGGGTGAAGACCACGGTGAATGCGAGGGCCTAATAATTTTTTGTTCCAACATTTTGTCAATTTGGTCTGAGACTTCTTGTCTATGAACTTCTGGGTACCTATAGGTCTTTGTGTATATGGGTAATTCGTCTTTAGTCCGTATGTTGTGTTTGATTTCATTCGTGAATGATAGGGGTTTGTCTTCCGTGTGAAAAATATTTTCGTATTCTTTAATTAGTTTCGTAATTGCCAATTTCACTTCTGAATTCATATGATCTGTTCTAATTTGTGATATATCAAAGGGAATTTTTGGATTATTTTCGTCAAAATTTATGTTATTAATTTCGAAATGATCTAATGGTTCAACTATTATGTCGTTATTTATTGTATTTATAATTTCTTCCGATTCATTAGGATTAATTACGGGGTAATGAAAGTAATGATTATTAATTTTTGCAATACCCTCAGGTATTGTGAGATTTTTTAATTTTAATTCCGGGATAATACTTCTCCATTTTCAATACAGCTTGAATAAAACTTTATAAATTTTTCAGAGTTGGGTTTTACTTTTACGTAGTGTGGACGCGGCTTGAGATGATGATAGTGAATTCTTATCTCGCCTGCCGGTGTTATGATTTTATCGTTAGTTAAGTCAATGATCGCTTCTAGTGTTTTCAAATTATCAAGTCCTAACAATATGTAGAATTGATTGTGAAAATCAAAAAGATGATATTTAAGCATAATTTCTGACCTTTTAAATAATTTGAAACATGGTAAAATTAAACAAAAATTTTCTGTAGACGTGCCATGTGCTGTATTGATTTTAAAAGGATCTTGTTGAATTTTTTCATTGTAGTATTTTTGAGCGATTTCCGGATTTATGAATGAGCGTGTGCTACCGGTATCGATAAGAACTTTTAAGTTATTTTCCGGATAAATAATGAATGGTAGCTCGCTATTATTATGAATTAAAGACATTAATTCGAGTTGGTCTTCGAGGCTGGTAATTCTAAAAAATTATTTGTTGCTTGTTCTGTTTCGTACGCGAAGGTTTCTTCATCGGGTTCGTTTTCAAATATTATTACATTGTTACCGTCATAGTATGTCTCGTCGTCATTTACTTCTGTGTTATGAAGTTCTTCAAACACGAATTTGGGTGGCTGGGTGTTAGAGTACTGTCTGGGTATGAATTGTTGCGGGCGATTGTTGTAGCCTGATGGGCCTGGTCTAACTAAATTGGTAGATTGTCGAGTGCTAACACTCATAGGAACAGGTTTAGGGAGATTTTGGTTGCCGTTAGGCCTAAAAACGTTTTGTTTTGTGATTTGAGTTTGGTTGATTGGTTTTTGATGATACCTAGGTTGCAAATCAGGTCTGTATACTGGTGGAGCATACGATTGTCTTATTTATGTGTGTTTTGATGAGTATATTGTTTTGGTTTCTGTGAAGTGTTAGTATGGGTTTTATGTGTGCGCAAACAACTCTCTATTTGAAAATCGTTTGTTAGCATTCCTAGTGCAGAGTTCATGTCTGCCGGATTTTTCGTACACATAAGCGTACCCAGCGGTTCTTTCAGACCACGCAATAATACGCGGAGCGCATATTTCTTAAAGTAGTTGCCTAATATAACTGCTTCGGCTGCTTCATTATTAAGAGTTACATAGGATATTTGTAAATTTAAAAGTTCTTGAACTTTATTGTAGTATTCAAACGGGGATTCGTTACCTTGTTTAAGCTCGGCTAATTCGATAGCTAAGGTGTAACAGTCTCTTTTATCCGAATATGAATTGATAAGAGCTTGTTTTATACAATCCCACCCAGTTAATATGGAACCAGCTAACTGAATGGCCGCATCACCTTTAATTTTGGCTAAAATAGTTGACATCAGATATTCATTCTGAAAGTCATTTAATTCTCTTTTATTAAAAAATACACTCAGTAACTTTTCAAAAATTTCTATGAATCTGGGGAGTAATTTTGGATCTCCGTAAAAATCGGGGATCATATCAAGGTATGCTGTTTCTACCCTTGGAGTAGTTGGAGTAGTCATTGTATCGTTAATATTTAAATTATTTAATTCTGTTAAAATATTACCTATAGGATCGGTAAGTGAGTTGTAGGAAGCAACTGAATTTGTGTCTGACTCTGTATCTGAATTTGGTTGACTGATATCGCTGAGGGACATATAGAACACTTACAGGATTATCGTCCGGATGTCCATGGGTTCGTCTTTGACGTTTTTGTGGACTGGTGTCGACTTCTGCAGCTCTGTATTCGGCAGGGTAAGGCAGGAGACCTCTTCTTCACGATGTTCACTCGTGGAGTCTCGGCGACGATTCTTGTTGAAGTTCGAGATTCCCAATTAATCGTAGAAACGAAACACGATTTTTTACCGATTTTTGGATTTATTAATCTGTTTGGGAATCCTACCGACTGCGCCAGTTAAGTAAACGTTATTGACGTTTATTAAAAATAATTATTTATAAGTTTACAACAAGAAAATATTATTTATTCAGAATATAATTCAAAGTAACACTACAGTCTCTCTACTACAACTGAACTCGACATAAGGTCGGAACAAGAGTTTTATACTACATTTCATGAGAACTTAAAGATAAAGTAATATGAGGTAATATGAGGATTGGAACGTGGTGAGATCAGCAGTTCCTGTGGGAATGGGTGATCTAACTTATATATATATAGTCAAAATCTAATATATTATTTCAAATTATATACCAAATTTGAGAAGTTTTGTATCATATTTTACTATATTTTTCAAGATCTATTTAGACATTTAGAGCTTCCAGTAAAGTACCACTTCCGATTTATAAATTTTAGCCAAAATCTAATATCTTGTCTCCATTGATATGTTTTATATACTAAAATTGCAAAGTTTTGGATTCTATTTTAATGTAGTTTTTCATTAAAAATTGCTATGGGCTTCAAGTAAAGGTCTTATGGTTATCCAATATTACCCAAAATCTAATCAACTCTTTATATGAATGCAAAATGCATTATGGACCGAAAACATTATCTCTACTACTTACGGTATAACGGGAGGTAAAAAATACTGCTCTACGAAAATAAAATTTGTAAAACTAGAAATCATGTTTTTCACAAAAACCAAAAAGTTACTTATAGAGAAAACAATAATTGGAAACCTGCAAAAAT
Organism: Harpalus rubripes; assembly: GCA_963082715.1. Taxonomy (NCBI): domain Eukaryota; kingdom Metazoa; phylum Arthropoda; class Insecta; order Coleoptera; family Carabidae; genus Harpalus; species Harpalus rubripes. The sequence goes on along the minus strand of OY720452.1, from coordinate 40,422,639 downwards.
TATAAGTAAACATAATACTCCAATATATTTTGTAATTAGAAATGAAAATAATCGTCTATAACGTCATAATACTATTGACCTTAGAAAATCATTAATGAACCAAGATCTAAGTTTTGTAGTTCTGTTCTAGATATTAATAATTATAAAAATAATTATGTATGTAATGTATGTATTTGTAAATAGGTAGATGTTATTATCTGTTGTTATTGTCAATGTTATTTAATTATTTCTCTTATTTTTGGCAATTATGTTTATTTCTTGTTATTATTAATTTTTGTTGTTAAGTTACCTACCTAAAATCATCACACTCAATAATACTAAGGGTTTTTTAAGAAAATAATTTCGTATAAAATTATAATATAATATTGTTTATTATATGTCCTCATAATTAAATAAATATTGTTATAAATGACGATTAAATGTTAGCGCTGAAAATTAGAATATTAAAACACATTTATCACCCAAACCGGTATATACAGTATTAGTACAAAAAAAATAACAAATCTAGATGACCGTCGCCTGGCCGAACCCGGTCACGCGGAATCCTCCTTCACGTCGTGATTATTTCTGTAAAAGAATTAACACACCGTACCGCTAGTTACTACGGATCCTCTGCCGCTTCGGTGGTGATCCGGAGAAAATCCTCTTAACCAACTGGATCAGATCACTACAGCCCTAACTGCTGCTACGCTGGCGACCACAGAATGTGGGTCACTACAGCCTTCCCTGCTGCTACGCTGGCGACCCTCGGGTTCACACGAGCGGCCACTACGGAACCACTGCCGCTTCGGTGGTGATCCGGAGACATTCCTCTTAACCAACTGGATCAGATCACTACAGCCCTAACTGCTGCTACCGTTGGCGACACCAGATGCGGGTCACTACAGCCTTCCCTGCTGCTACCGTTGGCGACCCTCGGGTTCACACGATGCGTCTACTACAGTACACCGTACTGCTCGCACACACACCCACAATCATACACACGCTAGATTAACTCTCTCACCTGAAATACTATAATATCGATGTTCTCACACTGAAATCTAGAAATAAACTGATATAAAATACGTGAATACAAACAAAACATAATAAATTTAATAAAAATAATCTTACGCAAAATAATATCTGTGGCAATATTTTTAAAAAACATTGTAATTAAGGCATTTATATATTAATTTCCACTAATAAATTACTTTAATAGTTGAAGAATGTACATATTTAATTGCCTGATTGAATTATTATATAAAGACAGCACAGCAACAATATACGTATAACAACTGTTGCAAGTAAAATGCAGACTGTCTCCGGCAAGGGCGCGGCACAGTGGAATATAAGAAGGGTTGCTAGAGCTATAAATAGATGTAGATGAATATTAGGGAGCGCATTTCGGTACCGCCTACTGGTTCTTTCACGCTTTACACCTCCAAAACCAGACATGGTCAAAGAGAACAAGTCAAGGCTCAATACAACAGGTTTCCCAGACCTTCAAATAATGTAACGAATAAGAAGAAGCACATGTATGCAAAAAATAATTAAATCCATGTCATGGTTTCAGAAAGTTTGGAATAATGTTATAAATAAAAAGAAACAATGTTGTCTGTATTAAAATATACACAAAAATAGCACACTTATAATTACGTACTAATAACTGTATTAGTAACAAAAATATATGTTTATTAAAATACTTAGATTATTGCCACAGTGAACCGCGCATGTTACCAACTGTGTGTCCTACAAACTTAGCTTGACCCGGCACAATTGTTGATGTTTTATAAAATATAATTCAAAATTTCACAGACTTTTTTATTTATTGGAACAACAAATTAGATTTTGTTTACAAACGATCAATCGGAAGTGATTGTTTACTAGCTCACTGCTATTTTAAACATGGAATTGGCAGGAGGTCATGCGCTGGCCACATCAGATTTTTTGTATATGAATATAAAAGAAGGAATAAGCAAGCGGTCGTGTATCAGATGCTAATTTAGAATACCTATTTGTTATTAAATTTAAATAAAAAACTCGTTTATTAAAAAGTTGGAAGTGATTAGGGACACCCGACGGCGAAACCCTGTTCAAAAAATTTAAATCCTGAAGAAGCGTGCCGGACCAATTAAATCATGAGGAGGGGTGGTTTAGTAACGCGGGGCCGTTGTTGAGCACTTTACTTAGCTTGATATATATATATATATATATATATATATATATATATATATATATATATATATATATATATATATATTTCTAAAAACAAACACAAAACCCTTTACCTAACGCACAACACTCGGCTTAGTTTTCCAAGCATGAATTTTGTGTGTTATGTTAGATAATGTTAAAATGTATTTAAAGAAATTGCGTAGACCCGCGGTCGGGACTTTAGACACTTTTTAATGTATTCATGCGACGTTACTTTCTTTGTCTATATTCTGGTTCTCGAATTTTCATATTTCTATCTAATCTATAGTCCATAATTTCTGGTAGAACACAGTCAAAATAAAACTGTTTCAATATTGGTTTCATCTTATTGGACCAAAAATTTTCATCTCGCTCGATCTGAAAACAATATATTCTATGTATGTATAAAATATTTTCAGATTATATACATCATATAATAATAATGTACATAGTACATAAGGTTAGTGCACCCCTGTATTTAGTGTCTTTGAATTTGAGCCCGGTGAAACCATAACGCTTTACCGGCTTCGGACGCATCTCCTGCGATATGTGAGAATCGTAGTTGCGGAGTTCATTCAGGGATGGATTGAAGAAAATTTCGATTGTGGTATTATAAAAATATGATACTGGAGAAAAATTCTACTATTCTTGATCCATTTTAAGCGACCAATAATCTCAAAAATACTTGTATTATATAGGTACGAATAGTATTAAATTTTATATTAACAAATATTAAATTATTCAGTTCAAAACCGATTTGTACATCTTTCAATAACAAACGAATTTAGTTGTTAAGAGAATTGAATAAACATTTTGTACAAAAATGTGATAATAATGAATCATGTTATAAATGACGATTAAATGTTAGCGCTGAAAATAAGAATATTAAAACACATTTATCACACAAACCAGTATCATTAAATGTAGCTCTTATCCAACAGCATCGGTTACGTCTAATTAGAGACATAACATAATAAATTTAATAAAAATAATCTTACGCAAAATAATATCTGTGACAGTTCGGCCATCCTGAAAAGTTCCTCGTCCTCGAGGAATCAATCCCAAATTCCTGCAGCATCCGCATCCGAAGGGCTGTTGTCTTCCGACAGTTCACGTGTACTTAAATATGGTTTCATTCTGTCAATCGCCACTACGTTACTATATTCTCCTCTTCTACTTCGATTTGTACCAGGCAAATCTTCTACTGAAAATCTATCGTTCAGTAGAACTTTCTTTATTTGGAATGGTCCTTTATATGGATGGTGTGAAATGGAATCGGTGGTTTCTCAATTGGATTCAATAGTTCTGGCTGCTTTCTTATCTCTTGTTTATGGTAAAAAACATTTGATACACAAGTCAGTGTACTTCGCGAATTTTCTCATTCCAGGAAACCAGTAAATTCCAAAATGTCCAAACTCATCAAGACAGGAACGTACTATCTGCAGCCGCTGTTCTCTAGGTACAACCCACTAGATTCCGGACGCGGTAATTCGGTAAACCCGTTCGTCTCGTAAACAGTCATTTTTATAAATATTCCTTTCGTAGTTAGTTTCCAGTGGTTTACTTAAAATGTTCTTGATAATTTTCAATTTGTCATTTGTACGGCGAGTATCCAATCAGCTTGTTATATGAAAAATTTCAAATTCTGCAGAAAGTCCTTCTCCTGACACGGGGTTTCGACTTAGCGCATCGACGTGACCCTTTCGTAATCCTGGGCGATATTCTATATCGAATGAATATTCCTGCAGTTCCAGCCACCGTCTTCCAATCCTAGGTACCAAATCCTGTTTAGTGCTAGCAGTTCGTAGTGCATTGCAGTCTGTTACTAATTTAAAATGTATTCCCAGCAGATATACTCTAAATTACTTTAAAGTTTCGACTACTGCTAAAGTCCCTAGATTATACGAATGATACTTTATTTCCTTTGGTGAAGTTTGGCGACTGAAATAAGCAACTGGGTGGAATTTACCTGTGTCCAATTTCTGCAGCAGGATTCCTCCTAATCCTAACTTGCTGGCGTTCGGCTTTCGAATCGTATAGTCGCAAAAGTGGTCATTCCCTAAGCTTTTCCTTTAGGTCTTCAAATTCTTTCTGTTGTTTCGCTTCCCAAAACCACAGTGTATCCTTTCTCGTTAGATTAGTAATCGGTCGCACTGTTCCAAAAGCTTTGTTGGTGTGATCCCAAAAGCTGAAAGTTAAAAATGTTCTGATCCCACTTCTGAAATGTTATAAATGACGATTAAATGTTAGCGCTGAAAATAAGAATATTAAAACACATTTATCACACAAACCAGTATCATTAAATGTAGCTCTTATCCAACAGCATCGGTTACGTACCTAAATAGCTAATTAGACACAAAACATAATAAATTTAATAAAAATAATCTTACGCAAAATTATATCTGTGACAATCACGACATCGAATTTCAATATTACACAGAATTATTTTAAAATAATATATACTCGAAATTTATTATTAATCATAAATACCGATTTGTGCATCTTTCAGTAATAAACGAATATAGATGTTAAAAGAGTTGATTGAATTATCTATCTATTAAAGTAAATATTGTGAATTAGGTATTTAATAATTATGGCACAGTATATCACACAGTTTCGTAAATTAAATTAATTTAATTACGTAACTCATTGAAAATGCGAGTATGACAAATAATTCGTATTTTATAAATATATGACCTTGAATTATAATTTTTTTTTATTGATTCTATGAAAGTAAATATTGTTAAATAGGTATTTAATAAATATAGCCCAGTGCGTCCCATCGTTTCGTAAATTTAAGGAATTTATGACGTAACTCATTGAACATGTGACTATGACAAATATTTCGTATTTTATAAATATATGTCCTTGAATTATACAAAACTGTTACTGATTCCATTAAAGTAAATATTGCGAAATAGGTTTTCAATAATTAAGGCCCAGTATATCCCACCGTTTCGAAAATTTAAGGAATATTATTACGTAACTCATTGAAAATGCGAGTATGACAAATATTTTGCATTTTATAAATATGTGACCCTGAATTACAAAAATTTTTTATTGGTTCCATGAAAGTAAATATTGTGAAATTGTATTGAATAATTATAGGCCAGTATATCCAACACTTTCGTAAATTTAAGGAATTTTATTAAGTAACTTATTGAAAATGCGAGTATGACAAATAATTCGTATTTTATAAATATATGACCTTGAATTATAAATTTTTTTTATTGATTCTATAAAAGTAAATATTGTGAAATGGTATTGAATAATTATAGGCCAGTATATCCCACAGTTTCGTAAATTTAAGTATTTTTATTACGCAACTCACTGAAAATGCGAGTATGACAAATATTTCGCATTTTATAAATATGTGACGTTGAATTACAAAAAAAATTTATTGGTTCTATGAAAGTAAATATTGTGAAATTGTATTGAATAATTATAGGCCAGTATATCTAACACTTTTGTAAATTTAAGGAATTTTATTAAGTAACTTATTGAAAATGCAAGTATGACAAATATTTCGCATTTTATAAATATGTGACCTTGAATTATACAAAAAATTTATTGATTCTATGAAAGTAAATATTGTGGAATGTTATTTAATAATAATAGCCCAGTATATCCCACAGTTTCGTAAATATAAGGAATTTTATTGCGTAACTCATTGAAAATGCGAGCGTGACAAATATTTCGTATTTTATAAATATATGACCTTGAATTATACAAAATTGTTACTGATTCCATTTAAGTAAATATTGTGAAATAGGTTTTCAGTAATTAAAGCCAAGTATATCCCACAGTTTCGTAAATTTAAGGAATTTTATTACGTAACTCATTGAAAATGCGAGCATGACAAATATTTCATATTTTATAAATATATGACCTTGAATTATACAAAATTGTTACTGATTCCATTAAAGTAAATATTGCGAAATAGATTTTCAATAATTAAGGCCCAGTATATACCACCGTTTCGAAAATTTAAGGAATATTATTACGTAACTCATTGAAAATGCGAGTATGACATATATTTCGCATTTTATAAATATGTGACCTTGAATTACACAAATTTTTTATTGATTCTATGAAAGTAAATATTGTAAAATGGTATTGAATAATTATAGGCCAGTATATCCCCCAGTTTCGTAAATTTAAGTATTTTTATTACGCAACTCATTGAAAATGCGAGTATGACAAATATTTCGCATTTTATAAATATGTGACCTTGAATTACAATTTTTTTATTGGTTCTATGAAAATAAATATTGTGAAATTGTATTGAATATTTATAGGCCAGTATATCCAACACTTTCGTAAATTTAAGGAATTTTATTAGGTAACTTATTGAAAATGCGAGTATGACAAATAATACGTATTTTATAAATATATGACCTTGAATTATACAAAATTTTTATTGATTCTATGAAAGTAAATATTGTTAAATAGGTATTTAATAATTATAGCCCAGTGGGTTCCTCAGATTCGTAAATTTAAGGAATTTTATTACGTAACTCATTGAAAATGCGAGTATGACAAATATTTCGCATTTTATAAATATGTGACCTTGAATTATACAAAAAATTTATTGATTCTATGAAAGTAAATATTGTGGAATGTTATTTAATAACAATAGCCCAGTATATTCCACAGTTTAGTAAATATAAAGAATTTTATTGCGTAACTCATTGAAAATGCGAGCGTGACAAACATTTCGTATTTTATAAATATATGACCTTGAATTATACAAAACTATTACTGATTCCATTAAAGGAAATATTGTGAAATAGGTTTTCAGTAATTAAAGCCAAGTATATCCCACAGTTTCGTAAATATAAGGAATTTTATTACGTAACTCATTGAAAATGCGAGCATGACAAATATTTCATATTTTATAAATATATGACCTTGAATTATACAAAATTGTTACTGATTCCATTAAAGTAAATATTGTGAAATAGGTTTTCAGTAATTAAAGCCAAGTATATCCCACAGTTTCGTAAATTTAAGGAATTTTATTACGTTACTTACTGAAAATGCGAGCATGACAAATATTTCATATTTTATAAATATATGACCTTGAATTATACAAAATTGTTACTGATTCCATTAAAGTAAATATTGTGAAATAGGTTTTCAGTAATTAAAGCCAAGTATATCCCACAGTTTCGTAAATTAAAGGAATTTTATTACGTAACTCAATGAAAATGCGAGCATGACAAATATTACATATTTTATGAATATATGACCTTGAATTATACAAAATTGTTACTGATTCCATTAAAGTAAATATTGTGAAATAGGTTTTCAGTAATTGAAGCCAAGTATATCCCGCAGTTTCGTAAATTTAAGGATTTTTATTACGTAACTTATTGAAAATGCAAGTATGAAAAATAATTCGTATTTTATAAATACATGACCTTGAATTATACTAAATTTTTATTGATTCTATAAAAGTAAATATTGTGAAATGGTATTTAATAATTATATCCCAGTATATTTCACAGTTTCGTAAATTTATGGAATTTTATTAGGTAACTCATTGAAAATGCGAGCATGACAAATATTTCATATTTTATAAATATATGGCCTTCAATTATAGAAAATTGTTACTGATTCTATTAAAGTAAATATTGTGAAGTAGGTTTTCAGTAATTAAAGCCCAGTATATCCCACCGAACGACGCTATGAGGGGGTGGTGGCTGTTGATGCCATAAAACGTTACCATCCTTGTGATCCAGAAACCGACGAATCAGATAAAGAAGACTCCGACGAGGAGGCAGCCGAAGAACCAGCATTTAAGAAAGGTGGGCCTGCATCAGCCACGCAGAGCCAGATGTCAGATGTACCCAGCCCGGAAGCAAGACCCCATCGTCAGCGGAGAAGACCGTCTAAATACAAGGACTACTCCTTGTAGGACCATGAACGAGGACGTTCAAGGGTCAGATGGCCGAATGTTAACAATAAATGATTTTAATTACGCGCGCCTGGAAGAAGAGGGTAAACGACCGGAAGAGAATGAACATGGCGATCGAGTGAAAACGTGAACAGGCGAACGATAATATTTATTGTATATTTATATGAACAAGCTGAATAAATGTATTAATAATTATTACAATCAATCTATTTTTCACGAAAATCTAGTGAGAGCTTCAAGTAAAGTATCATTTCCAGATTATTAATTTTAGCCAAAATCTAATATGTTGTTCTTCTTCATATAAAAGTCTTAGAGCCGAGCTAATACCCTTTCACTAAATTTTACAACTAGGAGTTACTTACTAAAATAGGTTAATATAATACTAGTGTTACTGGTGCTCAGAAATCCACTACTATGAAAAAAATAGTTTATTTTAACTAGTAGTAAAGTATATACGACAACGCTGTACTATTAATGAAAACGTTGAATGAAAGAGATAGATATATACAGAAATAAATATGTTAGCATGAAATGAAAGATTTGTTAATACAGGTTCGATTATGGCTACTTACTAAATAGACATAACCTGTAAAATAAAAATAACAACAGATTTGACAGTTGTGAGGTGAGAGCAGTGAAATTGTGAACTAAAGAAAAATAAGATTACATTTTAAAGAAAATGGCAAATAAACGGACCGTGGGGAAAATTGAACATACCTAGAAAGAAAAATATTTTCGATTTTGGATTGGATAACCAATTTTGGCTGGATTGCAGTTTATCCAGAATAGTAGAAATTACATTCTTTTTGTTGTAATCCCTTATTTTAGCTAAAATATAATAAGGAAACATCAAATTAGACCGCGGAAACAGGTATTTATATATATTTTTGGAAAAATAAAGTGTAACTTTACCTATGTAGACAGGTGCAGTAGCGTTTCCCAAAGAAATAATAAAACGTGACTGGAAATTATAATTAAACTGTATTTATTTAGAATTATTTTAGCGTACACTTTTCAAACATAAAAAACAATTGAATGAATGTTTACTTTAAATAGTGCTGCCATCTGCCATTGTTCAAAATATAATTGTATTTCCAACATTCCTCCTCAATTGTATATTGAAGTGTAATATAATAGAATTTCAGTTAAGAATAAAAATAGAAACAAGATAAACTTTCATTTGAATTCGCAGATTCCCAACTTACAACGAAAAGCAACAAAAATGTCTTGAGACAATGGTTTGGTCAAGACGTCTGCAAGTTGACTTTTCGTGTTAATATACAGTAGCTTTATCAACCCCTTTTCAAACAAATCTTTAACAAAATTGTATTTTACATCTATATGCTTCAATCTTTTATGTTCCCATTTGTGAATTAAAAGGATACACGCTTGATTATCTTCATAGATTTTAAGTGGTAATTCATAGTCCACTTTGAGATCAGTGAGTAGTTGTCGTAGCCACATCAATTCTGCAGCTGCTGAAGAAAGTGATACGTATTCCGCCTCCGTGGAGGAGAGAGCTACGCATGTTTGCCGTTTGGTGGTCCAGCAAACTGTATTTCCGAAGACTCGTATCAAGAAGCCGGATGTCGACTTTCGGTCGGTGTCGCTTCCCCAGTCGGCGTCAGCAAAGCACGTCACGGTTTCTTCTGCATTCTTGTGGTAGCGCAGACCAAAGTCCAGAGTTCCCTGTAGATATCTGAGGATTCTCTTGAGTCCCTTCCATAATGCGTTGGTCGGATTTTCTTGGTGTCGACTATAGTAGTGGACAGCGACGTTCAAGTCTGGTCTTGTTGTCAGCGTTGTGTACAGAAGACATCCAATGAGTTCACGGTATGGTACGTTTTCTATTAGTTCTTCATGATGATCGTTGACAGTTGGTTTAAGTTCAATAGGAGTCTTAACTGGCTTGCAGTTTTCCATATTGAACCTTTTTAGAAGGTTTCGAAGGTAGACTGGTTGGTTTATGTGAAGTTCTTCTGCGGTTCTTTTGATATTGATTCCCAGGAACGATCGAAGTTCTCCCAAGTCCTTCATGTCGAATCTATTCTTCAATGAGGTCTTCAGGTTGTCGATTTGAGTCCTAGAGTTTCCTGCGATGATAAGGTCGTCTACGTATAAAAGCATGTATAGTTTTGTGTCCTTCGAGTGATTGTAGTAGAGGCATTTGTCGGCTTCTGAACGTTGTAAGCCTATCTTGATTACGAAATCATCAAAGGTAGAGTTCCATTCTCGGGGGGATTGTTTCAATCCGTATAACGTCTTGTTTAATTTACAAACAAAACCGTCCTCATACTTGTACCCAGAAGGTGGTTTCATGTATATTTCCTCCTTGAGGTTGCCATGGAGAAAGGCATTCTTGACGTCCATTTGGTCAGCTGATAGGCCTTCCTGATTAATGATTGACAGAATAATCCGAAATGTCGTTAGCCTTGCTACTGGAGCGTAAGTTTCGTTGTAATCGTATCCTTTGCGTTGAGCACAGCCTTTTGCTACAAGACGGGCTTTGTATTTATCGATGTTCCCATCGGCGTCGCGTTTAATTTTAAAAATCCATCTTGAGTTGATGATTTTTTTTCCTGTCGGTTCTTTTACCATTTGCCATGTTCTATTTTTGTCCCATGCATCGAGTTCCTCCTGAACTGCATCCATCCAGTGTTGCTTGTCTTCGAATCCTGGTATGTCTTCGAAGCAATTCGGTACCTCATCTACGAACGATTCGGCATGAAGTGCGATAATAGCATAGTCGTCTAGGTATCGAGGTCGGGTCCTGGTCCTTGTGCTTCTACGAGGATTTTCAGAGTCTAAGTGGTCCAGAGTGTCCTCAAAGGATTGGTCTGGCGATTCCTCCTTCTGTTCTTCATTTTCGTCGTGCTCCTCTTCTTCCAGTGTATCCTCCACTGTGTCCTCTTCCATTTCTCGGCTAGAATCTTCTGGTTCGGTTTCGTGGATCCAGTCGTCGCTTGTCGTCCCTTCAAAGGTGAATTTCGACTCCTAGAAGACAACATCCTTCCCATTCATCAATTTTCGTTTTTCTGGACACCATAGTACGTATCCATTCGGACAGTAACCCACCATGTAGCACCTAAGAGTTCTTGACTGAAACTTGTCTCGTATCAGCTCCTTAGGTATTCGCAGAAATGCAATGCATCCAAAAACGCGCAATTTTTTTAGGTCCGGCTTTTCGTTAAACCATAACGCTGCTGGGATTTGTCCATCCAGGGCAGCAGTGGGACTGCGGTTAACGATGTAGACCGCACAAAGTACAGCCTCGGTCCAGAACCCTTTTCCGAGTTTGGAATGCAGCAGCATGCATCTCGCGCGTTCTAAAATAGTCCTATTCATCCTTTCTGCAACACCGTTTTGTTCTGGTGTATACCTGATAGTGAACTCAAATTGGATTCCTTTCATTTCAAAGAAATCCTTGATTTCTTTCGAAATGTACTCACGTCCGTTATCGCATCTAAATCGAAAGATTTTAAAGTTAAAACGGGTAGTTGACATGGCTTCAAATATCTTGAAATAGTGTAGCACTTCAGTCTTCGATTCCAGGGGGTAGGCCGCTGTGAAGTGGGTGTAGTCGTCGATGAAAGTTAGAATATACCTCTTCCCGCCATGTGAAACAGGACTGATCGGTCCACATAGATCGCTATGGATAAGTTCTAAGGGCCTCTGTGCCCTTTTCCTACTTTGATCGTGTGGTTCCTTGGTTTGCTTCCCTTCAATACATGTGTGGCATCTATTCACGGATGTTTCTTTCTGGCTAATCTTCATTCCGTCTACCAGATGTTGAAGCTGCTTCACGCTGTTGAAGTTCAAGTGTCCTAATCTTCGGTGCCATAGATCCAAGCTTCCTTCTGGTTGACAGGTTTGTGCTTCTTCTTGACTGATTGACAGCTTCAATTCGTACAGTTGGCTCATCTTCCTGCTGGCAATGGCAATCACCCTTTTGTTTTTGGAAATGATGCCCATTCCGTCCTTGAAAGTGACTTCCATTCCATTTAATTCCAATTTGCGTACTGACAACAGATTGTACTGGAGGCTTGGAACCACTAGAACATCCTTAATTATAATAAAATGGCTTTTACCTTCGACCTTTACATATCCGCCAATGTCGCCTTTGATATGTGCTTCTAAGAATGACCCTGACTTCGCAATTTTAATTTTTACTGGTAATTGTAGCTTCCTCAAATTTGTGACGTGTGATTTCGAGTTCACAAGGTGTTCGGTCGCCCCTGAGTCCAGAATCCAACTGCTGCTTATTCCTGGTGAATTAGTCGTGTCAGTTGCAAAGCAGAAATGTGGCATATCGGGGTCATTTTGTTCATCAACATCAGTTGCCAAGTGTGCGGAGTTACGATTTGGCTGGGTCGGTCGTTTGTCTTTCCAACACTGAGCCCTTTTGTGTCCCCATTCCCCGCAACCGTGGCACTGAAAACGAAACTGATTATTGTTTGTATTTTCATTCATGTCAGTATAAGCAGGCTTCCGATAATTCCTGTTTACATTTGACGTAGGGCGAGTGGCTTGGGACGAAAAGGCATTAGAAGGTGATACATCATAATTTTTGCTTTTACTTTTGCTATAGTCTTTTCGTTTCGATTCCTCGTCAAGGAGTCTATTTTTAACAAAACTCAACGTAAGGTCGTCAGGAGATAACGTTTCGAGGGCAGTAACAACGTTGTTGTACTCCTTGGGCATGGTTAATAACAAATGACAAATTACATCAGATTCTTCCAGGGTAGCTCCTGTACTTTTCAGATCTCTGATCATTTTATCAAATTTCAAATAATGGTCAAGTAACGACTCTATTGATACATTATATTTCATAGTAAGAAGCGACTTACGTAATAACAGTTGACTTGCCAAACCTTTTCGTTCGAATACATTACATAACGAACTCCACAAGTCAAATGCAGTTTCCTTGTCCTTCGCGTATTCGAGGTGGCTATCAGCGATCCTTTGGATAATTTGTGATTTGCATTTCTGATCGGCTTTTGCATGTAGACTCTGTAGTTGTTTTTTAGTCTGACATACCTCTGCGTTGTCGCCCTGCTCAACGATTACCATTTCCGTGTGTTTGGTTTTTATATAATTAATTAGGTCCATTTCTGTCAGGAGCGTCTCGATCCTGAACTTCCAGTTCCCGAAATTTGCCCCGTCAAACAGCGGGATACGATATTTTTCGACTTCGTCCGCCATTTTAAGGTTATGACTGCGCGTGTTTCCAGTTTAATTTTTCCGTGTACCAAATTCCGTTACTCTATTTCGTGTCTGGGCCCATAACCTGTAGACAGGTGCAGTAGCGTTTCCCAAAGAAATAATAAAACGTGACTGGAAATTATAATTAAACTGTATTTATTTAGAATTATTTTAGCGTACACTTTTCAAACATAAAAAACAATTGAATGAATGTTTACTTTAAATAGTGCTGCCATCTGCCATTGTTCAAAATATAATTGTATTTCCAACAACCTATAATAAAGTTGTGTTTTTTGCAATGAAATGAACACTGGAAATGCTTGTTAATAAGACACAATACACTTTTTTGTAAAATACGACATTAAAACACGAAAAATGAGGTAGAAAATAATTATTAATAGAAATTTTAGAAGAAATGCAGTTTAACCTAAAATGATAAGAGAATATAAGCACACGAACATAGTTCAAATTGAAAGTCGGTAATATAGGGTAAACCAGTGAACGTAAAACAGTTGTTTCATTTGTAAAATATTAATTTTTTTATGACGATGACGATCATGGTCAGTTGCGCGAGGGCAAGATTGTCTCTCGAGTAGAAAATTAGACTAATTTTTTAAGAATATTTTTAAAAATCCTGACAAAAACAATACCTAACGCACAGTAATACTGAAATAACCTAACCTAACGCACAGTAATGTTTTAAGCTATTTTTTTAAAAATCCTGGCAAAAACAATACTTAACAGACACGTATTTTTTAAGAAATTTAAAAAAAATCCTGACAAAAACAATACCTAACGCACACGTATTTTTAACGAAATTTTTTAAAAATCCTGACAAAAACAATACCTAACGCACACCAGGCACACACTCACACACATTAATCTGACTGCAACATTAACCTAAGTTACAGAACCCAATTTAGCAAAAGCCGGCATTTACAGTAATGTACCTAACTCAATCTAAGAACAAAACAGTTTTAGCACCACTGTATATCCAAGTATCTCATGTTAGTTTATAATAGTTTGAGAGATGAAAGCGTAAGTACCTACTTAAATATGGAAATATATGTAGTTCATCTAACCTAATTTTTTTCAGAAAAAATGCCAAAATCTCTATAAATATAGTTTTCCGCGCCCAGTTTTTAGCAGTATTTAGTGTTTTTAATAGTTTACCAAGTATATATAACCATTAATATAAAATTCTTGAATTCTGGATAAACTGCAATTTAGCACCAATTTTCAATGTAGAAATTAGACAAAGAAAACATGAAATATCTGATATAACTTTTTCAAATGTATGTGAATTTCAATGTTGAGATTAACGGTGTTTTAGCTGAAGAGTAAAAAAAATGTTTCAGTAATGCTTAATGCATATGCTTTATTTTTTATTCTACGCTAAATGCTAGTATTGAAATATTAATGAAATTTCCTTGGTTGGATTTTAGATTCATTGTCGTAATCAATGCTCTTGGACTGTAAATATCCTTTATTGTTATCAACATAAGAATATTACAAGTATTGTTTGCAATATGATAGTCAGAAAAACTATGTATTAAATATATGTATATTTTCCTAAATTCATTTTCTGTATGTTTTTCTATATATATTTTCTTTGGCAAATGATTTTCTCTTAATTCACGTATATTTCTATCCGTTTATTTTTTTAAATTATCACGACAATCTTTCCATTGATGGTAAAAATACCCTGGTTATAAAGGTACCCTAAGTCAAGTTAGGGTACCTTTATAACCAGGGTATGGCCATGGGCCAAGATCGCCGCCATTGTCGGTAATTGATTTTCCTATTTATTTGTAATAAATGTGATATTATATTATAAGAGAATATTAAATTATCACACTGTGAATTTATAAAGGTAATAAAAATTAATTAATTTAAGAGATACACAATTATTATTAAGACATACATTTAGAGGTTATGTAGAATATATGACATGGGTTGTTATTATCACATCTAATTTAATATCTGTCGTTCTTATTTACATAATAATTGTATATTCTAAACTTACCTTTTAAAATTTAAAAGATTGTGCTTAATATTGGTTATTTATAGATGTTTTCAATATGTCAGTAATCCTGGTGGGTATCTTAACAAACTACACAAGTAAATAAAATAAAATATATTATTTACACTATAAATACATATTAAAATGACAATTAAATGTGTTTTTCATTAAAATAAAACAAATATCCACGAAAATACATAATAATTTGCGCAAGAATAACACATATAACAGATGTCCCGGTAATGGCGGACGAAACGTGAGCCACGCCATGGCCATACCCTGGTTATAAAGGTACCTTAGGTCAAGTCATTCGTATGTTTCCAATCATCTGTGCAATTTTGTACCTTATTGCGATGTCAGAATCAGCCGCAAAAGGCTAGTCGACCAGTTATGGGCCGATTCTGTTCACATCTGTAAGTCTTACAGATCTGTAAATCTGTAAAAACTTAACAAAAACGCATCAATTTTTGTTGATTAATAGAACATTATACATAAGAGTGCAGATTTCGTTGCGATTTTGTTCATTATTTACAAATTTACAGATCTGTAAGATTTACAGATGTGAACAGAATCGACCCATAAATACTGTTATGTTACAGTTGGCCAAATCTAAATAAATGCTTGATTATCCATAACAACAAATTATCTTGATTTTGTTTTATAAAACTAAAATAAATACGAAATAATACTAAGAAGAAAACGTAATGTAAATAACGGACAAGTTAAAACGGTAAGTGACGCTTGTTGACATTAAAAACTTATTCGTTCGACTGCACACGTATGTAACACATCTGCCCGACTAGCCTTTTGCGGCTGATTCTGACAGTTCAATAAGGTCGAAAATCGCTAGGATGATTTGGAAAGTCGTCTTATGGCGAAATATATAGCATGCCCTGTCTCCCCTCTATTCCTGGTCTAAGGTTAGTGTTCTGTGATGTATGCAATAAGCAGTGTTGTAACTTATCTAGATAATTTCATCTAGATAAATCATCTATGCCCTGTTTCATTTAAGCCATTCAGTAGATGACACTGGCAACAGCGCAAATCTGAAGTAGCCGAAATTACATTGGGTAAACTTGTCTCTTATCTCTAATTTCAGCCAATCAGAGATGTCAAAACTTTTCCCTATGCTCCGCAATACTGAATGGCTTAAATGGAACAAGGTATAGATGATATAGTTTTATCTATTATCTTATCTAGATAATTATTTTCGAAGTTATCTATTATCTTATCTAAATAAAATTTATCATTATCTATTTTTTGAAAATCATCTAGATGAAAATTTTAATAAAACAATATAAAATTCTTTTTTTAATACAAATCGAATTTAAATTAAATAAAGCAGCACAAGCGTACAACTGTAATTTTGGTAGAATGCTGTGAAAATATTGAAATTTTACAGAACCTTAATCTATAAAAGTATAAATATGATTATTTTTTATGACAAGATGTCAAGAAGGTACGATTTTGTACATTCTTTACAGTTTCATAATTAGGTAATGGACATATTTGCACAGAATTCCATTATTTATTTGGTGTGCAATTTTGTATATTTTAAACAAATTATCTAAAAGGTATATAGATAATAGTTAATGGACCTTTTCAATTTAAGGGCTATCTCTTTCTATCGCTGCAAATAGTAAGAAAATGGCGCGAACAACTGCCAGTTGGGTTGTCAAACGAAACATCAAAAATATTGCAGTTATCAAAATACCTGTATTCTCGGTGAAAATTTGCATCGTAAAACATTTTACCTTCAATAAAAGCTTTTGTAACTTATTTCGATAAGATTTTTTAAAGTTATCTTAGATATTCTCACATTTTACGTCTAAATTTTTTAGAAACAAACGCCATAGATCTCAGTTGTTCTTACTATGCGCAGATTCCCATTGCGCATATCTTCTATCTCTTTAAATTAAAAAGGTCCATTATCTATTATCTAGATAACTTTATAAATAATTATTTATTACCTTATCTGGATAAAAAATAGTATATTATGTTATTAGGAGTAGAAAGCGGTCTTTTGTGTTGAACCCAGCTATTGCGGCCGAGGCTAGGCAAGCTGGGTAAAACACAAAAAGGGCGTTCTACTCCGAATGACATATACTATTTTTTCTTCAAGTGTTCCAAAGATTTTTTTGACATTTTTTTTGGAATTTTTTAATTGTAGTATTTGCAATTACAGCCACAGCTGGCTGTGTACACTACAAAACAAAAACGATACAACTGTCAAATAACAATTTTCTGTGGTAATATATTAAGTGCATTGAAAATGATCGAAATTTCTGCATGAAAATATGTGTTGCCTAGAAACTGGATGAGTTTGTTTTGATGGTAATTTGACAAAAAGTGCCCGAAACGAAGTTGAGGGTACTTTTTCTGTCAAATTACTATCAAAATAAACGAACGCAGTTTCTTGCAGGCAACAAATTTTGAATGCTGAATTTTAAGATCATTTTTAATGCACGAAATATATTTGTTAGACTATTTCCAGAACATTAAAATTCAAAAAATCTTTTATTATTTTAATCGATACTGTAGGGGTGCATACTCAACGCCCGAATATTCTATACCAGAAAATAAATGCACAGAATCATTCAAATCCCGAATATTCAAAACCAGAATCGCTCATTGCACGAAAGTGCATTGACAGAATCGCGCATCACTAGAAAGCTCTTTCAAAAACAAAATAACTGGGCGTGACCAGTTTAGGCTACCTATCACTAGATGTCACTGCGAAAGTTAGTTCAACGCATGTCCACCGATGGTTTAACGTATGTATTGTCGATAATCTAGTGTGCTTTAATTTGGTTAAAAGAAAATAATAGAAGACATACCTCTTCATTCAACTGAATTGTCAAAAATGACAGCTAGTCCAATAAATAAAAGAAAAGAGAACATGAGAACATAATATACTCAAAAACAAATTAATAAAGACTATTGGGATTTTCAAATAAGAAAACGCTAACTAGCGGCGAATGTTAGAACTACAAACAGTGGTACACATTTGACATTTACATAAAACTAGAACTATATGACTACAAAAATTCTATTGACAACTGACACGACCGTTGGTGGCAGCACCGTCGTCAACTACACGTGCGTTTGATTTAGTACTACTTCTATTCTACTCGTATTACTTCTGCAGGCGTCTTATACAATTTTGCAAATATAACACATTTCTGTAAAATTATTATATAAAAAACTAACTGATTAATCTTGTATAGAAGATATTTTAAGAAACTAGGCATTATTAAAAAAATAAAACGTTATATTTAAGCGAAAATAAGGATAACCACTACCGTGCTACTACCGAGGTTAGATTTCTGCATGCAAATCCGACCTCAAGATGTTTTGTTAAAACTACCAAGGTACGTTAATAAATTGAAAATTACTAAATATGTGTCTAGTATATTTTTTAATTAGGCGGAAACATAATAATGCACAACATATTACTGTATAATTTGCGGGAGAAGCAAGACCTATTCTTTTATATATTTTGTGCTGTTTACAAACTGGTGCACTAAAATCGGCTTCTGATGAAATTGAAATTGTCAGCCACGAAGATAATGCGTTGAAAACTTTATTTTATATATTTAATTGATATTTTAATTTGAAATACACACTCGGCTTTATTGCGCCCGTCAAAGTTTAATTTTATACTCATTATACTAGCGATAACTATAATATATTCACCGAAGTTACGATAATTTTGAAAGCCGGCAGTGCACTTCATGACTTACGACCGTACAACAAACAATAAGTTTTGCTTTTACCTTTATTTACATTCATTTTTACTATACAAGTTTTAATGTTAAATCAGCCAGAGTACTAAATCACACAGTTACAAATTATGCCATCAGATGTCATGGCGCTTGGTGTCAGTTGTGAATTATACATACTTTAATTACAAATAAAAAATACTAGTAAATGAGAAAATAATACGAAAACTAAAGAAACGCAATTGACAGCAATGCTGTGCTTAGAAATGTCAACAAAAAGTGTACTATTGTTTAATGCGATCAGCACCATCTCTTGATATTTGAAAATCCCAATAATTACACTCAATTGATAACTTAAAGGTTTTGTGAACATTTACATTACGATTTAGATTCCAACAGGTATCACAATTTTTTTTTTAATAATACGAAATCATATGAATTTATTAAACAATATTAGCCACCTTTTAATAATTCATTAATTTTATTCAAAAAATTAGCTTTACAAATAGGACATTTGTATCTTCCGTAGTAATTTTCTGTTCAAATGATATATTCATACTTCAATAATTTTCACTTGTAATATTTGTTTGATGGTTTAAATGTGGACCAAAGGAAAATGTCAGGAATCTAAATAAATCAAACTTCTCGGTTTACTATTTTTTAAGCAAATGAATACATGTTACTCAATCATGTACGAGCCCTGGCCGGCTTCCATTTTCAACAAATTATAAAACCTACACAAATGTTGAAATATTTCTACAAAATTCTTTCGACTACTTTAAATGTAGATTAAACACTTACAAAACTGTGGACCAAATAATGACGGGAGATAATAGTTCAACCAAAATTTAAAAGGTCATCTTCTACTCCAGATTTGTCTTCTACCGAGACACTTTACTTTTGACACAATATAAAAACTTCGGAAAAATCCAGTGTGGACAGTAAAAACTACCTTGCAAGGCATATGGGGTAATACTCTGTCAGAAGGATGCGCGAGGCTTATGGATACAATGCCTAATAGAATTAAAGATGGGATCTGGTAATTTCTTGACTGGGATGGATGATAAAAGTTAACAAATTTACTGGAAATTAGTCAACTTTATTCTCATTCTCGGCTAGTTTTGACACCACATGTGTGTTCCTCAAGGGATGAGTTTTCTTAACAGTTTGTTGATAATAGTAAAATTGTTGTGTGTTGTTGAGGAAGAGACATGTGGTGTCGAAACTAGTCGGGAATGAGAATAAAGTTGGCTAATTTCCAGTAAATTTGTTATCTTTCAGAATTAAAGATGTTATTATTTTTATAAAGGCGATATAACCCCCTATTATTAAATGATGGAGTATTTGAATACCATATTCAACTTTTGTAAGTTTAAAATCTATATTTTAAAGTTGTAGAAATATCTCATCATTCACCGTTTGTGTAGGTTTTATAATTTGTTATAGAAAATACAAATCGATCGAACGGGCCTGGCAAGTATGAAGACTCATTGCCTTACAAATGCCAAATTCACCCTACAAACTTCTCTCACTTTAATAAATATACGTACTAGGATTATCGTCTTCATTAGGGTCTTCTACATCACTAAAACCCTCTACTCCAACTACTATCACTTCCATATAAAAAAAACTCTTTTAGTTCAACTTCGCTCCAACCACACCGAGTCATATTTATTGCACCAAAGTCCACTTGAAATATTGTAAATGAAAGCAAATTGAACTCTCTACATATACCAAACGGCAATACACAAAAAAAGAAGTTCCCAACGACGATAATTGTTCTAATCACAATTAATATGTGTTGATTTATGAGAGTAACAACACTGGGTCAAACTGATCCATTCGCCACAAATGTTACTTATTAACTTTATTGATAAAAAAATGTAATGAATGATATAAAATTTAAAAGAAATGTACTGTTGACCACGTTTGAGAATTACATGTAATATGAAGCCATAATCACAGTATAGAGAATAAGCAGTAGCGACACTTCGCTGATTTTCGTTCCAACCTGCTCGGGTTGAAGGGGGAATAATGAGGAGCGGGATTTTGAATCAGATTCAAATAATATATTACGTGCAGATTCATTGTATTTGTAATAATTACCATGTATTTGTTAGAATTTTATAAAAAAAAATTAATATTAGGTACAGGTCTCGGAAGTAAGTTCATTCTATCATAAATTTAAAATACATTTATCCAGTACAATATGTAGCTTAATTATTATAAATATGAACAGTAACAAAAATCTTGTGTACGTAGGAAAAGTATATTTTTCCTTATTTGCACAAATAGCTATTTTTATAATATACATATATTTATCTTTGTGATAAATATATATATTTTTTTAAATAAAAGAGTTTACTTCTTACTTGCTTACACATGCACCTAATGTGAGAAATTGGTTGAAACACAAAGATAGAACTCGTAGACGTGTTCAGTTTTCATTTATATTTAAAGAGACACAATTAAAAAATCTACAATATGAGTTCCAAAAAATATTTAGACGAACGGAGACTTGGAAAGGTATGTAATATAATTATTTATTAATTTTAGCTTTAAATATAATTTTTTTGCATATTTATATTTCACTTTTATCTATTTTTACCATATCACACTTTATCAGTTGATATTAAATAACGAATATTTAATATATATTTTTATGTTTTCTTCAAATTTCGCGCTCCTCATTATTACCCCCTGCACGCCGAGCAGCCTGGAACGAAACATCAAAGGTTCCGACAATAGTGTCGCTACTGCTTGTATTCTCTATACTGTGCCATAATTTTCAATAGTTTCAAAAAACTACCTAATATTAACATGACGATGGGTCAGTTTGACCCATAGACAATAGGAAGGATAATAATAAAATTTATTTAAATTTCAATTGCATTTTACTCAATATTTTTGTAATGTAATATAAAATGATTACACGGTTGAATTCAGAAAAAAATACTCTATCGAATGTGCATAAAATATATATATATATATATATATATATATATATATATATATATATATATATATATATATATATATATATATATTTATTTATTTATGAACGGACTTACGTCCACTATACATATGAAGTACAAAGATTAGTAATAAGAAAATAATACATAAATAGGTATAGTAACAATTAAATTCAAAAATGTATATAAAAACATTGTGATAGTTACAAGAAAAATTTTCTACATTATATAAACAGTGTGATAGTTGTAAGAAAAATTTTCTACATAAGTCTTAGTTTTGACTTATACACATGCAGAGACATATTATTTAAATCAACATCAATTTGACAATCATTAAATTCTCTCATCATTCTATTTAAAGGAGAATAATAAATATAATTTTTAACTGAGAAACATATATAAAATAAAAATTTCTTCCTCGCAGTAGAATAACGCACATTAAAGTTAATGAAGGAAAGTAGTAAAGGGCAATCAATCAGGTTATTAATTAATCGGTAGAGAAAAACTAAGTCAAAATAAATACGGCGCTGTTGCAAAGTTGTGATGTTTAAAATTATATATATATATATATATATATATATATATATATATATATATATATATATATATAATCCGATTTAAAAAATATACTCGTATCTATGTTATATTGTGAGAACCCCAAGTTAATTTTTTTTTCTCCAAATGTATGTCCCTCTTTCTATACTATCTATACTACATTTGAAAGATTTTTTTCTCTTTACAATAATAAAGAAAATAATCGGGCTGTCCCTATTCGAGAAACACCCTGTATGTTGTATTTCATCTGTTGTTATTTGGTAAATATTTCATTTTTACTTATCTATATTTATAATTTTTCGTTATATGTATTGTCTCTGAGATGGTGAATTAAACACCGAAATCGATTAGAAAGTATATTCGTTTGTGTTTTGTTTTATTTTTATTACTACATTTATTTTTATAATTCGTGGTACAATATCAAGAGAATTAGTTTAAAATATATACTTAATGATATCTCTATTTAATATAAAACTGTTGACTTTTATATTATATTATTATAAAACTCTAAAATTCAACGTATAATGTATCGCATAAAGTTTTACGGTACAGAAAATATTTGAAAATAATTTTGTCACGGTTTCACGGTGTTCACCTGCATAATATAATATGTAGATCAAGCTTTATGCTACAAGTTCTAACACTAACATAAATTCTAACCTCTACCGTTTTAAAAACAAATTGAAAAATACAAATGTATTTTTTTTTCGTACACTCGTACAGGGAGGCGCTATTTTAAAATTTATAATAAATAATTTGACATAATACGTACTATTTACTTATAATAATTTAATAATAATTGATAAAGTCTTAATTTGGTTAAATATTCTGTATCGGACATAAATAGAGCGATTCCGTCGGAATTTAAAATACTCCCCCATATTTTAATTATTCAATATATTTATATAATGTAAAGATGACATATTCATAAAACCTGATGGACCTTAAGTAATTCAAAAGTATCGTACTAAATTTTACAAGTACTTTATTTGAATATGTGAGGTGCGACAAAAATAGAGCAAGTGTAAGAATCATATTTGTTTTTTATAAGAATTAACCGGAATAACAATTTATGAAACAAATTTAAATTAGATAAAAAGTAAACGAAGTTACATATTTAATACTTTAATAATTATTTTTATAGATTGCATTTATTGTTGCATCGAATTAAGTAAATTATGAATGATTTTATGGTTTATAGATTTCCATGCATCAATTATAAATTTAAATAATTGCTTGGAATTATTAATATTATTCCTTGCAACATTTTTGTCAATGGTTTCCAAAAGATTTTCAAATGTATTATAAAGATTAAGTACTTGCGAGTTATAGACACATATTCAAATCGGCTCAATACTTTTTTATTCGCCACTCTCGCACAAATAAAACAAATATCATTCCAAAGAAATTTCTGTAATACATATATTGAACATCTTTAAACATCAAATCTACTAGCCACTCTTCAGCAACAATCGTGCAAGTACATGATGGCAAAGAAAAATGCATGTCGAATTTCAATTCAAACCGCTGTATAATGTCTTTGACGGTGTCGGAGTAGTGGATGAAATATGAGAAATTTGCTGATTTGACATTTTCTAAAATTTAGGAATTGACACTACATCATGAAGTCATAATATTAAAATCATTAAGAATATAACGGGCTGGACATTTCTAGTATTTTTAGATTATCCACGTTGTTTGAATTTAATTCGGAGCACAAATTTTCTATGAAAAGAGCGAAAATAAAAGATATCAGATTAGAGGTTTGTACGATACCTGGGCGATTTTGTATATTATCATATAGACGTAGATCATAATCATCGATGTTTGTTAGGAACTTTGCAGTGGTGTTGCGGCGCTCACGAAATCTTTTATAATCAAACATTTATTTAGTTTTATTATAATATACATGCTTTATTTAATATTGACACTTCGTGTCTTTAATAAATTTATCTTCAGGTGTTAAAAAAATTAATTCTGATTGTTTATTTATTAAATGGTTTTACATATACGGCCTGATGATGGCAATTAATGCCGAAATCGATCGCCACATAATTAAAAAAATTTGACATTCTGCATCTCTTTCTTTAACCTTCATTTATACAATGCAGAACTACCTGGAGTCCTTTTGCCAATTTATTAAATCTTCGGAGATATCCGTAGCACTCCAACAGCTAAAATATATACTACGAAAACGACATCGTAATAAAGAACATATAAATTTCCTTTTCGAAGCTAAAAAACATAAAGTCATCCCAAATTTCATCAAAATTAAATTTGCGAAACATAAACACGTACCTTACAAACATCAAGAAGAATTTCACATGAAGTTAATAACATTCGAAATAAGGAATCTATCCAGGAAGGAAACAACTATTCATATGCAGCTGAAGTTTCTACACCGATTTCTACTTCAACACCTCCACACAATAGAATATGAACAACTCTACACCGACCTACAAGAAAACATACTCTACGAAGAATACCAACCAGACCAAAATAGAAGAAAGAAACTCAGTAAACTAATACAACAAAAACATTCCAATCACAATAAACACAACACACCGACCGACACAACAAATCACAACTATAACAACACACAACTTCCACATACACTGCCTTCACACAACAACACAATACAACAAAACCCTCAACCAAACGCAATCAACGATTTTCATCCTCGTATAACAAATTTAACCAACTTCACATTCACAAAACACGAGACCGAACTACTCAACACCAGCCACAAATTTGCACCACAACCAACATCAAACATGCTACTACAAACTACCATAGAAATAGAAGCCCAGCTGCAACACCACCAAAGATGTCTTCATGTTGTGCATGAAGACATCTTTAACAACATCGCCAACTTAATCAAGAACAATAGAGAGGTGAGTGCACATGTTGATGAGAATAACACGGAAACAACATACAATCCTATCAATTCAAATATCAACTTTAAAAATAAAATCATTAATAAAAATATTAAATCTATACAGAAAAAACTAACTGATAATAAACTAACAATAACAAAAACTGATAAGAACGCAGGACTGGTTATCTTAAATACAGAAGATTATATCAATAAAACACTCACTTTTTTCAACAACAATAACATAACTGAAACTAAAAAAAAACCTAGATTCCACAGATTTAGATAACATTATAAACCTTTTCAAAGTTGCAACTAAACAAAATTTCTTTCAATTTAATAACAAAACTTACATTTTAAACAACGGGCTACCAATGGGAAGCCCTATTAGTGGAATCCTAGCAAATATTTTCATAGATAACTTAGAACAAAATATAATGAAACTACCCTCTCATAATAAAATTCTATTTTGGGTTAGATATGTCGATGATGTGTTGTGTCTATGGAGTGGTACGGACACAGAGTTACAAGATTTTCTTAACACAATAAATAATCTTACAAAAATAAAATTTACAATAGAAAAAGAGACAAATAATTCAATAAATTTTTTAGACCTCACATTAACTAAATCAAACAACAATATTGAATTTAACATTTACCGAAAACCAACAGCAACAGATACAATAATCCCATACGACTCATATCACAATCCCACTATAAAACAATCAGCATTTCATTATTTATTCCATAGACTACTTTCAACACCACTTTCTAAAGAAAATTTCCAAAAAGAATTCAATACTATAATAAAAATAGGCTATAATAACAAATATCCCATAAAATATATCTTACATATTTATAATAATATCATCAAAACCAAAATACTTAAAGAAATCTACCCACATACAAAACCTATAACTCACTATATTTCTATACCTTATAATAAAAACACTTTCAATAAATTTAGGAAAATATTAACAAAATTTAATCTCACTATCACATCTAAATCACACAATACCTTAGCAACACATTTTATTAATAATAAACCAAAAACATCACCTGTGGAAAAATCGGGGATATATAAAATAACATTGTAACAAAATTTATATAGGCTTAACAACTAGAAATTTAAATACAAGATTTAAAGAACATATAAATAAAAGACCACTCTCCGCTGTAGGTGCGCACATAGACACAACACATCATCAAATCACAATAGAAAATAATCTAGAACTTTTACATAATGAGAGTAAATATCACAAATTAGTTCTCTTAGAAAAGTACGAGATAATTACACATGCAATGTCAAAAGACAACATATTACTAAATGAAAATACAGTTTTTCCTGAACCACACTTATTTAAATATTTACCACCTTTTTTCGAATCCAATAAACATTAAGATTAACACTAACGACACCTACTTCATAATTTATTCCCTAAATATTAAACTAAAATAATTCAGTCTTCATCATCTGTCCTTCCTGGATAGATTCCTTATATATATAAAAAAAAATCAACTATTTTTTATATTCTAATACAATTTAATCCCTTTATTTTTCAACAATGGATTCAATTCCAAGATATATTTTACACAAATTTGACTGTAAGTATCTGCTTCCTTGTTTTTCTCATACAGCATGTGCACTTAACCTAAAATCATAAATAAATCAAATAAATTTAAATATATATATATATATATATATATATATATATATATATATATATATATATATATATATATATATATATATATATTCATTTTATTGTTAACTTTGTATTTATGTATATTTTTAGCGTCGGCCTGATGATGGCAATTAAAGCCGAAATCGATCGCCACATAATTAAAAAAATTTGACATTCTGCATCTCTTTCTTTAACCTTCATTTATACAATGCAGAACTACCTGGAGTCCTTTTGCCAATTTATTTGTTATATTAATATTTCACATCAGATCCTATATCTAATTATTGATGAAGATGTTATTTTTGAAAATTGAAAAATTATATTATTTTTTCTTCAAGCGTATTATAATATGCATATTATGCTACTGTACACACGCTGTAGAAGATATTCATTGTCTTACTAGTACAAAAATATTGTTATTGTTGTACTAGTAAAAAAATGTTAGTTTCGTAGTTCACCGCTGGCGGCGGCAGTAGCCACAGCAACACAGATCATATTGGAAATTGTTATTTGACAGTTGAATCGTTTGTGTTTTGCAGTGTACACAGCCAGTTTTGACTAAAATTGCAAATTTTACAAATAAAAAAATTCCAAAAAATGTAAAAAAATTATTTGAAACACTTGAAGAAAAAATAGTATATGTCATTCGGAGTAGAACGCCCTTTTTGTGTTTTACCCAGCTTGCCAGGCCTCGGCTAGCGCCTCGGCCGCAATAGCTGGGTTCAACACAAAAAGACCGCTTTCTGCTCCTAATAACATAATATACTATTATTTCATACTGTTCACTGTATATTACATTACATTGTTAATTTGAGTCCGAGAAATAGCACATTACAGTATCAGTGGTGGGATCCCAAGACTACGCCATAATAGCGTAGCGACAAATAACACTTCGTTTCCCTAACAACCGTGGAAGTTAATTAGGCAATCCAACATGACGTCATAAGTGGAGGGCATGTGTGATTTTAACCTCACTTTTGAATATTTTTAAAAATTATTTATGTATATATCTTGTTAACATGATAGAAATCGAAGAATTTTGATACAAATTATTCATAAAATTAAACCATAATTTTTTCCATGGCTCCATCATTGAGTAAAATATGTATGCAATTTATTTTTGACAGCTGCCCTCCACTACATTCATCTGTTATGGGTTGGTCTATAGGGAAAGGTAGGTGAAACGTATGGGGTATTTTTGGCTACGCTATCATAGCGTAGCAATAAATAACATGTCGTTTCCTTATTAACTTCCACGGCTGTTAGGGGAACAAAGTGTTATTTATCGCTACGCTATCATAGCGTAGTTTTTGGATTCCACTCCGAGAAGTGTTGTCTAAAAACATTTCCCTGACTGTTTATTTTGAACAAAAAGAAACGGCAATTTCAATTTTTGGTATATTTATTTTAAATAACACACTTTCAAAAGAATATTCAGCTGTCATTTATGATAATTAAGACAAACAATACAAATAAAACAAATACACACTTAGGGCCGGTTGCAGAAACAAAATGTAACAGCGTGATTAGCTGACATCGCGTCAGATGTAACATAACGTCAGATTTTTGATGCGTTACACAAAGAAAAAATCTGATGTGACCAGCACATTACCTTCCGTCAGTTCTATGTATTTTGTACAAATTTCATACGGAAAGTACCTTGCTAAATATTCTATTTCTTGTACATTACCTTCCGGCAGCTGCATGTATTTTATGCAAATTTCATACAGAAAATTTATGTCTTAAATTATTATTCTGTGACGTTTTCTGTATACAGTGTAATGTATCTGCAGAAATAAAAGATTTATTATTATTATTTCTTGTACATTACCTTAAAGCAGTTGTATGTATTTTATACAAATTCCGCATACAGAAAGCAAAAGATCCTATATTTCCAGTAAAATTATAAGACACACACTATGTCAATTTCACTTGACACTGACATCTTTCAATCAGAATTTTCTTAAAATAGTAGCTGTTTTCATAGCTATAGCTACTTTATGAATTTTAATTTCTTTATAATTTTTTAACTCTATATCCATTTAATATTAAGTATAAAATGCAGTCAAATCGTATAGAGAATAAAATATTCTTTAATATTTATAATAACATTAAATGTGAAAAAATGATATTTAACATAGTTTTTTCAAGAAGAACTGTTAAAATCTTCAAATGATGGTACTTCCGGTTGACCAATTGTAACCAAAATCTAATCAGCTCTTCATATGGATGTAACGAAGAAGTATACGAAAAAATTATAATTTTTGAAACTGTAGTATTAGAGTTATCGCAGACGAAAATTTTGTTACACACACACACACATACAGACATCATCGTAAAAATAGTAAATTCGTATTCTAGGGACCCTAAAACGTGCTTATTGATTAAAAACTCATCATCGAATTTTTTGACCAAAGACAATACCTTCCTTACCTAAAGGTGACGGAAGGTAAAAATAAGGTTGTGTTAGCTGACGTAAGGTTATTCCACACATCTGAACTATTCTATAAAAAAATATTGAGAAAAAATCTGATGTGGCCAGCACATTACCTTCCGTCAGTTCTATGTATTTTGTATAAATGCCATACAGAAAGTTCCTTGCAAAAGATTCTATTTCTTGTACATTACCTTAAGACAATTGTATGTATTTTATACAAATTCCAGACAGAAAGCAAAAGATCCTATATATCCAGTAAAATTATAACACATACATACTGTCAACTGCACTTGACACTGACACCTTTCAATCAGAATTTTCTTAATACATCAGCTGTTTCCAGAGTTATAGCATAGCTAGCTAATATACGATATTTAATTTCTTTATAATTTTTTAACTCTATATCCATTTAATATGAAATATAAAATGCATTCAAATCGCAGAGAGAATGAAATATTCTTTAATATTTATAATAACATCAAATGTGAAAAAATGATTTTTAACATCGTTTTTTCAAGAAAAACTGTTAAAATCTTCAAATGAGGGTACTTCCGGCTGACCAATTCTAACCAAAATCTAATCAGCTCTTCACATGGATGTAACGAAGAGGAATACGAAAGAATTATAATTTTTTGAATTGTAGTATGGAAGTTATCGTAGACGAAAATTTTGTTACACACACACACACAGACACACATACACACACACACACACACACACACACACATACAGACATCATCGTAAAAATAGTAAAATCGTGTTCTAGGGACCCTAAAACGTGCTTATTCATCAAAAACTCACCACCGAATTTTTTGACCAAAGACAATACCTTCCTTACCTAAAGGTGACGGAAGGTAATAAGAATATGGATTATTATTATTTGTTAGGCTAAATAAAAGTACAAGTAATAAAGTTATATAATAAGAAATTATGTTCGTCAGTTGAACTATCTTCCAAAAGTTATTGCCACTAACATATTTCGTACAGCATTAAAATTATGGCCAGTGTCTATAAGAGTTTACTTTTGCGTGTAGAGGGGTTCCAAACGATTTACAAAATGTTACACCAAATTCATAACCGTCTGTTTTGAGAAACGATATCGTATCTTAAAATCTTGGTCATCATAAATATTAAATGGATCCTTGCGATCTGGAACTATGCGAATTCAACTAATTGGTTCATCTTCATTGTCAGACAGAGAGCTTATTAAAGATAAATCTGTCATATATACTAAAATTGTTTAGATAATATTAATTAAAGTATATTGTAATAATAATCACACTCACCGGCATGTAATAATAAAAAATATCTTAAAATCACAAGCAAAGTCGAAATATAAACACTCTGTCAAAAGATAATTGAACGCTGACGTGCAATTAATGTGACGTTATGTCAGATGAACTGTGACAACGCGTCAGAGCTTTGTGCAACAGATTTTGTACTTGATAACGCGTCAAACGTACTGTCACATCTTTCTGACATAACTATAGGTAACATCGCGTCAGATGGCTTTGTGCAACGAGTACTGAGTACTTTGATCTGACGTTATGTCACATCATCTGACATGATGTCATATTTCTGACAACGCTTTCTGCAACTGGGCATTAATGTTATAAATTCAGAGATGATGAATTAATAAAAAGAAATTAAAACACGCAGACTATATGAAATAAAGTATATTTTATACGGCCGTGAAATAGTACTATGGCACACATTTCAAAATTCCTTAAACTTCTCTCATTCGTACCGTAATCACTGACTTCTCAGCCTTATTACGTAAATAACTATTCATTGAAATAAATTACACTCAGTAACAAGCTGTCATTTGTGACAGTTCAGTTGAATGAAGACGTATGTCTACTATTATTTTCTTTTAACCAACTTAAAACACACTAGATTATCGACAATTCATACATTTAACCATCAGTGGACATGCGTTGAACTAACTTTCATAGTGAAATCCAACGTGAAATCTAGTGATAGGCTTAGATCATAAAGCATACGGACTAGATGGAAGAAATGGGGAACGCTTAGGATTGAGAGAGATAGAAGACTGGTAAGAATAGGCACACTGCGCAAACTCACCCAGCAGGTGTACAGCGGCTTACACGAAGCGAAGCGAATTTGTGTTTACTTTTTCTGTTGTTGTCAGTTACGACTTCATTTTGTTTTCTGCATTCGCCAGACAATCATGATTACATTAATACGGCGTTACAGTTGTCGCCTTTTGTAGAAGATATAACTTACTACATTGCTGGGTTTGTTGTCCGAAGAATTTATAACAAAATTGATTGTGAAACTTGGAAAAAAGCTCTTGTAATAGATTCTTCGGACAACAAGCTCATCAATATGAGAAATCAGGGTGGATTATTCCATCCATCTACGGATGTTGCAAAAATATGCGAAAATACCGAAAGAATCATTAGGGAAATTAAAAATATATTTATTAAAAATATTAAATTAATCATACGATATGTGGAATCATTTACTTATAAGAAATAGTGATGAATTTATTCGTCACAAGCATCAACTAATTAAATTAATTATAAATGTATATATAAATGTAAGGTTGCACCATATTTCTAGAAATATGTGTCAAAAGAGTGGTATTAGAAATAAATATAATAAATTAGTATTATTCCGAAATGAAGAAAAAAAATTAAATTAAAAATATGTTTTATTCTATCCCTGCTTGTTTCATATATTTATTTGTCCCTTATCAAATAATTCTATACTACGTCTATGCATGTTTACGACGCCTGCGCAGTTACTTTAATCTTACCGAGTATACTTTTCTTTTCTAACTTACGCTATTTTATATTTCTATCTTGCTTAATCCTAAGCGTTCCTTTCAAAAGCATTGTGAGATATATGTTTTCTTACATCTAGTCCGTATGCTTTATGATCTAAGGTGATAGGTAGCCCAGTGTTGCCAACTCGTGGGAAATTTTCCATTTCATGGGGAAAATTATTGTAAAAATTTAAAAAAGGGGGAAAGGGGAAAATATTAATATCTTAATAATTTAAGGGGAAAATGTCAAATTAAGAACACTCTGCTAAACGTGAAAACGCAAACGGCGTAGGATAAGAGATAAAACAGGGAACAACAGACATGACGCTAGGTAGCCTAACCTGGTCACGCCCACTTATTCGGTTTTTGAATGATTCGGGCAAAGAGCTTTCGGGTTTTGCGCGATTCTGTGTATGAGCGATACTGTTGATGCATTTTCGGTCAATGCGTGATTCTGTGTTTGAATATTCGGGATTTGAATGATTCTGTGTATACATATTCTGCTTTTGAATATTCTGGTTTTGAATATTCGGGGTTTGAATGATTCTGTGTATGAATATTCTGGTTATGAATATACTGGTTTTGAATATTCGGGCGAGAGGATACTCAACATCAGAAAATTCAAACTTTAGAAAGTGCACATAACAGAATACGCACCCAATAGAAAGGTTCATACAACAGAAAATGCACATACTAGAAAACACAGATCTCAGAACGTTCAACATCCAACCGTGCATATTCCGAAAACAATATGGCGGCGGATTAACCAAGGATGCAAACACCATTTCAAGGTTGGCTGTTTTAACTATTGAATAACAGATGTCGCTAATGTAGGAATAATTGCTATATACATATTGAATAAAATACTTATGGCTCAAAATTTTAAAAGGATTTAAAAATACGCAAATGTGACATAAAAGTTAGTTTGTTATTATACATATTGTCTACAGATTAATAGCAAATGAGGCAAGTTATTTTAAATTTCGTAGTGGATAAACAAGGAGACAGTAAATATCTTTATACCAATAATATTAATAGGGAATTTTATTTGTCCATTACTTTATTTATTCATAGGTATACATTCTTCCATATCTACCACATTTTTCGTAGTATATTAATAAAAGTATGTATTGAGTATCAGGCTACAGTAAATCTTAGCTTTCGGTTAATGTTTTGACGTTACAAAATTTATTTCCGAGAACAGCAGGGGCGTAAAGTACGTAGGTACACGGACGCACATGCACCCACAGAAAGTAAAAGTGTGGGTGCACAGCACCCACAATAAATAATTTCGCCCTAACATTATAATTATATTTCATACATTGTAAAAATGTGTTGTCAATCTTTTTAAGTTATTTAAGAGTAAGCTGACATTATTTAATCGTGTCATGATAATGGCAGTAAAACCTATAAACCTATAACAAATGTTACTGTCATAAAAATTAGTTGTTTAACATTTGGGTAGATTGCTAGACAAAATTTATATTAAAAATTGCACTGTGCCCTGTTACTCATATTTAATTTTTGTCTGCCTAAATCGTTACAGATATCACAACTTACGCCGAGACAGAAAAGTTTACAATTGAATTTATCATTGTCGTGACACCTAAGTTTTATTGAAACCGAACAAAGCGTTCTGTCATTATAAGCAAAATAATTTTTTTTTACCGAACGGTACACTTTCGGTTTTTCGGGTAATTTGTAAATTAGGTTAAATCGTGTTTTAGAGATACCCTGTATATTAATATTAGGAGTATTATTATTTTTACTTCCTTGTACAAAGTAAATGAAGTATTATAATCGCGAAAAATTTCGGTTTTCAGATTTCAACGGAAATATCCATTTTGACCATCCCTGAATCCATTTTGATTAATTTCGTTGTGACGTCTGTACGTATCTCGCATAACTCAAAAACGGTGAGCCGTAGAAAATTGAAATTTTGTTTTTAGGACTGCTGTAACATCTAGTTATGCACCTCCCTTTTTTCCAGAAGTGGATCTTTACTTGAAGCCTGTAATAGATTTTAATGAAAAACTATTATAAAATATAATCCCAAACTTTTCAAATTTGGTATATAAGACTTTTATGTCAATGGGTAGAACAGAGTAGATTTTAGCTAAAATAGACTAACCGGAAGTGATATATTACCTGAAGTTATTAACAGTTTTAGAAATAAATGCTTTAAATAATAGTTTGAGAGAAAAAGATATAATTACGTGAACTGTAAATTTATTTGTTACAAATAAATCCTAAACTTGAATAGATCTAAATATATCTTCAATTGAAGCAATGTAATAATTTATTTGAAGCATTTATTTGTCTCAAATAAATATATATTGAGATCAATTATATCTTCTATTTCATGAGAACTATGCATTTATATACGTTAAAATTATTTTAATTGCGCTAAATTTATTTCATTATTATTGGATATATAATTTATTTGAACCAAATTTAAATAACTACCTCTCATAACCTGTCCACTCTAAATAGACTAAAATTGAAGGAAAATAATTAAATAAAGTCTAGTACATTTAATTTCTTCGTACGCCATATTTTTATTAACACACAAATTACATCCTTAATTATATTAATGTACATATAATAAAAAATTATAAATTATAAACACACAATCTGTAAAGGTACCGATGCATGTGCCTTGGAATAAAAGATACACTGATAAATGCAAAGCAAATATCCAAAACTCCACTCAAGTAGTATATTTTTCACTGTTTCGTCACCCATATTCACTACTTTTTAGCACACGAATGAAAAACAAATCTCCAGAAATGAACACGGTCAGAAATGAGCACCACCATAAATAAGATGTAACGTACAACAAATGAACAAGTCCATACAAGTCACTTCACTTAAAACCGTCATTTGTCAAATAGAACATTATTTACTCAATAGAAATATCATTTTGCCACAAACAATATTTATTTGTGACAAATAAATATAGATTCATACAATAAAAACTATTTTTCATTGTAATTAATATAAAGTTTACACATTATATTATGATATTAATTCTAAACAATTACATATTTGTAAGAAACAAATAGATATTTCAGAAAATTATAAATTTATTTATTAAAAAACTCAATTTAATATACTAAACAAAAATATATTAGTTTATTTGAGAAAATTAAATTAAATTTAAATGAAATAAATGACGGTCAAATAAATAATATAACTGAATGAATAAAATACATTTCATATTAAAGATTAAATTGTATTTGTTGCAAGGTTGCAATAATTGAATGAATGAAGTACCCCTTAATTATAAATATTTATTTGCTAAAAACCAGTCAATTTTCTCAGTGATACTTTTTGGTTTTTGTAATAAAGCTTGCTATGGATTAGGACAAAAAGTATAAAAAATTAATGTTACGTTAAATTACGGAAATTTTATAATTGGGTCTATACGAGTATTTCGTATTGGTTTTGCGTACAAGGAAGTCATGTGGTGTCCACATCAGATTTTTTTATTTTTATAATAGATTTAAATGTAGACATAATTTAATATAATAAAATAAGTATGTTATTTTTATTGTATTATTTGCATTTATAAATACATATAGGTACCCAAATATAAAATAAAAATAGTACACCCACAGCCAAAATAAAAAGTTTACGCCTCTGGGGAACAGTACGCTTTTTATTTATTATCCTCCTGAAATTAAGATCCTTTAATTTTTGGGACACATCCAAGTTTGAGATGATGACGGTGAAATATAGGATGGGTATCCATCACGGTATCCATTGAAGTAAATTTAAAAATAATAAATTAGGCGTATTTTAGTTGTGTATGCAAGGTCAAGGTGTTTGTATGGTGAACTGATAACATATATGGGGCCTCGTGGCCGCGTGCCTGAGTGTCTAGTCGCGAATCTGGTGAACCGGGTTCGATCCCGACCGACGCCAAATATTTCGAATTTTAAATGGCACTAAATTGACCCCTGTGGTGCACTCTTCACACCATCAATGAGTGCCCATGAGATGACGCTTGGTAAACACCCGCACGGTACAAATATGTCATCATCATTACCGATATCTGCGTACAAAGCAGATTGGCACACCCAGTGGGTAATATGCAGGGATGATATATTTATTTATATTTATAAAGAAAAAAAAACATTAAAACTACAACACCAATCAATAATAACACAATATAATATTATAAGTGTGGACCATGCATATTTTGCTCATAAATTTGATATTGATTTTAAAGATACTTAGTTTAACATAGACATACCACGACATACAGCGTGTAACACGAAAACTGGACCATAGACGTTTAACACGGGAAATCAGTTTTTCGGTGCCCAATAGTGGTCTATTAATTTTAGACATAATGCTTCAAATAAATGTTAGAGATTCTGCATCTAATAATTCATTATTCATATTTTATTTTGCTTATTCCGTAACCAAGCAAATTGAATTTAAAATTTTATAAAAGTTTCATTTTTATAGTTTAATATGGGATTGAACGACCAGAACGTGTAAATTTATGTTGTATTTGATGGTCCACGTAACGAATACTTTATTGCAGTTGCAGCGGTATTCAACATACAAAATAAAATATGATTAATGAATTAGAGGCAGAATTTAAATGTCTAAAAAATTTATTTAATGCATTATTGTCTAAAATTAATAGGCCACTTTTAGGCACCGAAAAACTAATTTCCCATGTCAAACGCCTATGGCCCGGTTTTCGTGTTACGCCCTTTATATTAATTATATCGGCGTAATTTTTTATTAAGATAAAAAAATATTAAATACATTTTTATTATAAATGTATTAATTATTGTAAAAAATTCTCATCATTGTTGTAATCAGTTATGTGTTAGGAAATACGAATGCAAACAACTATGTTTTGTTATGTGCATAGCACAGTGGAATAGTTTCGTTTTTGTGTAGCTCCAACGGGCCCCAATGTACATCATATATAAATTGTACAAATGGGAGAGAAAAATCAGCTGACGCCGGGGTTCGAACCCGGGACCTCCAAATCTCTAGTCTGGAGCTCTACCAACTGAGCTACGCCAACCCTAGCGTCAACTGAAACATTATCTCTCACTTGTATAGTAAAGTCTAATGTGGCATCGTATCAAAGACTTCTCTTTAAGAGCTATTGACAATGATTACGTCCACGAGCGACTTTTTGATAATTTAAGGATAATTATACCGATGGTTAAATTGAAGAGTGATGCTATATAAGCGTGTAATTAAAGTATTACTACTAAGATAAATTGTACAAATGGGAGAGAAAAATCAGCTGACGCCGGGGTTCGAACCCGGGACCTCCAAATCTCTAGTCTGGAGCTCTACCAACTGAGCTACGCCAACCCTCCCATTTGTACAATTTATCTTAGTAGTAATACTTTAATTACACGCTTATATAGCATCACTCTTCAATTTAACCATCGGTATAATTATCCTTAAATTATCAAAAAGTCGCTCGTGGACGTAATCATTGTCAATAGCTCTTAAAGAGAAGTCTTTGATACGATGCCACATTAGACTTTACTATACAAGTGAGAGATAATGTTTCAGTTGACGCTAGGGTTGGCGTAGCTCAGTTGGTAGAGCTCCAGACTAGAGATTTGGAGGTCCCGGGTTCGAACCCCGGCGTCAGCTGATTTTTCTCTCCCATTTGTACAATTTATCTTAGTAGTAATACTTTAATTACACGCTTATATAGCATCACTCTTCAGTACATCATATATGTTTATATAGGCAAAAATCAGTTTCTATTTTCTTAATTTAAAGTTTAAATATTTAATCTAGTGCAGCAGAAAGTCGCAGGGCATCTTAGACTTTCGGGCCCCTATGCGGACGTATTACCATATTAATGGTAACGTACCTATCTCTGTTCTCTCTACTTATGGTGGAGTAAAGCTTACATCACAACTTTCGCGCCAAAACTATAATAATCATTTTAGGCGCTATTAAGTGTAAATTCAAGAAAACAAAAAAAATCAGAATTTTATTTCTAAATTCCTATTAACACACCTACAAAAATTACAAAAAAAGTTCGACTGGCCCATTGTATAATTAATATAATTTCGGGCTACTACGAAGGCTGAAATAGCAATTTTTTCTACATAATTAACAGCAATAACGCAACCTAACGCACAAAACTCGGCCCGAGTTTTCCAAAGGTGACTTTTGTGCTATAGATTATTGTTGTTAGACAAATATACTAACCAAGACAGAGTGAAAGTAAAACATATCGCTAAGTTAACGAAGTGTAACGTGGAACGCCGCCGCTGTCGCAGCCGCGCCGCGAGCGAGCGAGTGTCTATTTATAGCGATGACGCAATCGCGCTGGCAGCCGGGCTACGTAAGCAAACAGGTCGCGACCTGTTTAATTACTTACGGTCGCCTGAACCTTTTGTGTTCATTGTTATTGTGCAGTCGAACGTTCTAGAGCTTTTCCGGAAAATAAAGGCAGCTGTATAAAAGGGACGCAGCTATGCTCGGGAGTTAGTTCATTGGAGCCCCTGAACACACAACTTTAGTTCTGTGATCGGGGGTTGACTTACATAGTGCAGTTCCATTAGTGAAGACGGACAGACACTTACATTAGTGCGGTTAGACAGTTAGTTACATACATTCACACAGTTAGTTACATACATTCACACAGTTACTTACATACAGAGTCATAGAGACATTGACATGGAGTGAGAGAGTAAAGTGTTAGTGAGTTTAGAAGCACAACAGTATCGTAGTGAGCGTATGCAGTTGGTGTCGAGTAGGTACTCGGGAAGTTACTAGTATATTGGGATAGCTGTGGATGTGAATTACCGGTAGTGTTGACGAGTATTGGGAAGCTATAGTGTACGAGGACAGTCACGGCGAGTCTGGAAGTTACTGGTATATTGGGATAGCTGTGAAAATGAATACTCGGTAGTGTTGACGAGTATTGTAAAGCTAGCTATACAAGGACAGTAACAGCGAGTTGGAGTGGATACTCGGCATTGGTGTTGAAGAATTGTGGCATACGGAAAGTCGGTGATACTGAGGCTGTGGAAGAGAGAGAGAGTGACTTCTGTCCGAGCAGTTGAATATACAGACGCTGTTGAATCAGTTGAGTATATAGACATTGTGGAGGTCGGTAGGCGGATAGTTGAACATGATATAAGTATATAGTGATATAAATATAGTGATATAAATATAGTGATGTAAATATAGTGATATAAATATAGTGATATAAATATCGCGTAAACAGTCTACAAGAGGCTGCAACAGACCGGCAATCTAAGATTGGAACGCGTAGTGAAATAAATAATTTGTAATATCGTGGAAATAAATAGTAGTGTTAATTGGTTAAATAAATAGTGTTAGTGTTACTTAGTTAATTATAGTTTGTCTTAATTAGTTTTTGATAATTGTTTAATATTAGTAATAGTAACTTTCATTATAGTTTAATAAACACTTAATTTTAATTAATAATAATTGTCTAATATTTACACTTCACCCAGATAAATAAAAAACGTTACAGAACCTGCGTTTAAAAATATAATAAGGCTACGACTAGTGATGCAACGATTCTACTTTGACAATTACGACTACTCATTTTGATAATCGCTGATTACGTTTATGATTATTTAGTAAAAATAAGTTAAGTTAAAGTATCACAATAGAAATAAATAATTTATAGCAAAATATTTTTATTATTTACTAGGTAGCACACTATCCAAAAAGTCTTGTTTATGGATATGAGGAAATAAAATTATCTACTTGTCCTACGTATTAAACAAATAAAATACTCTCGCATCTCTTCTCGTCTCGCTGCATCAAACGAGACGAGAACGAGAGCGAAATTGCAGTTTAAAATTCGAGGCGAGATCGATATAACAACTGCGAGAAGCGAACAAGCTCGTGAGATTCTCGTGGGAGTCTCGCAATAAAAAGTATTTGTAACTTTATAGCTTTGAGCTTTGATTCATAAATTCAATGAAAAATGCACCGTACAAGGAGTGGAGTCAACACTAATTCGTGCATAGAACTCGTGAATGTGAAAAATTATATGAATTCACTATATTTTTTGAGTCTATCTATAGTCGATTTCGATTGGTATCGGTCCCAGAGCGAGGAAATGCAAAATAAAGCGAAAATCGGTTTTGCATCCAATAGAACTAGTTTACGGTTAATAAAATTTTGGCACCTCTGAAAAGTAAAGGATGTTATATTAAACGTCGATGGGAGTCAACACGGAGAGAAGCGGAGTGACTGATTGCCGGCGAGTTACCAGTGTAGCGGTTTTTTATGATTAAATCTTATTTAAATAGCGGCATATATTTAATTATAAAGTATAGGTACTTTTATATACAAAAAATATTTTTTTAATATTTAATTCGTTTTATTGATGACAGAATGTATTAGCAGATGTTCGTATTGAAATAATTTAGAGATCCCAATTTGGTGATAAATTGGATATTAAATTAAAATATTTACTAACTTATCACATTTTCTGATGACCGTAAATGAATAAAAGTAAAAGTTATACTTATACGACTACAAATACACGGTGCGAACTTGTCTCTTGTAGTTAAATTGTTAAATACGAAGTGCGCAAGCGCTTATTTTTATAGCGAGACTTTCGTGCGAGAACGAGACGAGACCTAAATATTTTGTGCGAGAACGAGAGCGAGATCGAGATTACAGATCCGAAAACGAGACGAGATCGATATTTTATATTTCTCGTCTCGTTTCGCCTCGTGTGCATCACTAGTCACACCGATCGTAAATAATGGATCTTAATAATCGACGATTACGATACGATTAATTTTAATCGTAATCGTTCCATCACTAGCTACGACATATATAAAAATAATAATGCAATACCAATTTGCACTACTACGTTTTAGTACCTGAAATTATATTAATTATGATTTTAAATATGAACTCCTCTACATAATATCGGAATTTGTTCAATATTTCTTGTTTTCGAGAAATGATAGCAACTTTTAGTTTTCACATTATTTATTTTTACCAAAAATCCATTAACTTTCTATGTAGGATATGCTTTATAAATTACTTCTATTAATTTGATGCCACATCTTTACAAATTTAATCCTGTTTAAAATTCGCGCCATCGTACACTGACGACATCTGCTATTCAGTAGTTAAAACAGACAAACTTGAAAATGTGTTTGTATCCTTGCTTAATCCGCCCGCCATATTCTTTTCGGAATATGCACGGTTGGATGTTGAACGTTCTGATGTCTGCGTTTTCTAGTATGTGCATTTTTTGTTGTATGAACCTTTCTATTGTGTGCATTTTCTGTTATGTGCACTTTCTAAAGTTTGAATTTTCTTATGTTGAATGCGTTCCCATTCGGGCGTTGAAGACATTCCCATACTATAGCACCAAAAATTCAAGACTGTTGTTACCCCTAGTCCCGATAGGTGGCAGAACTTGCTGACATGCCAAGTAATATTTCCCGCGCAATGTGACAGATTGCCAGATAACCTGTAATATAATATGCTTAGGTACAAGTTTTGTGTATTGTGTGTAAAATAATCATTCACTCTTGTTTTAATACATAACCAGTGTTACAGATCAGAAAATCTCCTGGAAAATAAATAACCCGTAACAATACTTATAATATTTATATGTAAAATTTGGCTGTAGTATTCCAAATGGTTTTTACTGGTACGTCTTTATAATTTTCTTCGTTAATTTTACCCATTTTGTATGCTCAGTCGCAACATTATCTAACGTTGTATTATCAAATTGATAGGATTTCATCACAAAATATTTTAAACTGCTTCCACACATACACTTTAGATCTTTTAGTATTTACAGGAATGTTTTGTTAATACTATTTTCATATAAAAACGTTCCAAAACGATTCATTTTGGTATTAAAAATGTCAAACAAACTGTTTAAATCTGTTACCAATCCTTAGCATGTTAGCAACACAAACAAATTAGCAGCCCTACTTTTTAATGCGGATTTACTGTAAATTTGTAAGTGTCACAATGCTCAAAATTCCATTTTATACAAAGAAAATGATAATTTTGTTGTTATTTCTATTTCTCTTATCTGTTTTATAAATACAAACAACTTAAAGATTGCTTAAATATGTTTGCAATTTTAGGCTGTTATTTGGGATTTTATATGTCAAATCAGTGCAATATTCGCGGTAAGTTTCTGAAAATTTTCACCTATGCTTTGTTCCATTTAAGCTATTCAGCAGATGGCGCTGATGTTAACGCCAATTTCAAGTAGCCGAAATTACATTGAGTAAACGTATCTCTTGTCTTCAATTTCTGCCAATCAGAGAGTTCAAGACTATGCCCTATTTTTTACAATACTAATACTGAATGGCTTAAATGGAACAAGGTATAGTATGCAATATTCGCTATAAGTTTGCTCTGATTGGTCCGAATATTCAAAATCTTGCCATTTCATTGCGTATTAAATTGTTCTGGAAATAGTCAATATAATCTGTGTTGCTGTGATGTGTGATGACTGCCGCCGCCAGCGGTGAACTAAGACACTAACATTTTTTTACTAGTACAACAATAACAACATTTTTGTACTAGTAAGACAATGAATATCTTCTATAGTGTGTATACAGTAGCATAATATGTATATTATAATACGCTTGAAGAAAAAATGTTATACCTTGTTCCATTTATGCCATTCAGTATTGCGGAGCATAGGGAATAGTTTCGACCTCTCTGATTGGCTGAAATTAGAGATAAGAAACAAGTTTACCCAATGTAATTTGGGCTACTTCAGATTTGCGCTGTTGCCAGTGCCATCTACTAAATGGCTTAAATGGAACAGCATAGTTATTTTTATCTTTATCTAGATAAAAAATATGATTATCTATTTCAACACTGGCAATAAGTAAGCATTTTATTTTAGAGTGTTGCGTGCGTTCCCAATTTGACTATATCTTTCCTTGTCTATGGCTGTAGCTGTAGCCTAAGAAGCATGGTGGTACGAATAAATATTTATTCGTACCTCCATGCTAAGACGCTTATTTAGTGGCTCTGCTCCATATTTGGAAACAATCTATACTCTATCCGTTTTAACTATAGAGCGTTGGGTGAGATAGGGCCTAAGATTCTAGCTCTCTGATTGGTTCAAACGTGAACCGAATTTACACAGCAAAATAATTGACGCGAAATTTAAGGTTACTTGACAACTGTATCCATATTATTTTGATTTATGTTATGCCTTCTGACATGAAATAAATAAAAGTCAACAAAGTCAATAGTACACGATTTATTACATATTATTAATTTCTGTTCAGTTCTGTTTGTTAATTATATTATTGTTCTTTTCGTTTATATAATTTTCATAGTGTTTTGGCGTTAAATTTCATATTAAATGGCGTATAATTTATACTGCACATATCGTGCCACGAATCCATATTCCAAATCAGAATGTGTTCAACATGAGGAAAAGGGTCATTCGGATCACCCCAGGAAGAAAGAAATTTGTTTAGAATACACATATAATGTATATATTTCAGAGAGTAAATATTTATATTTCAAAGGTGAATTAAATTTTTATTTTACGTTGTTTTCTTTAAAATTTATTTGAGTAATGTGGTTTTCATTTATGCATGCTCCTTTCGCTGACATGTAGAGAAAGGTACGGAGATTATAAAGTGTATGCATAAAAACTGTCAATGTCAATCAAGGAGGATAGAAATGGAGTAAGCATTCAATGCTAGGATACGACGACCTTTCTAGCAGCCATGGTAACAGAGTTTCGTTTCGACCGATTCCGCAGTACCCTTTCAGAGCGCTGTTGTTCATATTTTATACTTATAAAATATAAAATTAAATTTTTAAAATGAATACAAAATATGTAAGAATTGACAGTACATTTATATAAACTATAATACAGTACATACAGAAATATTCTAATATTTGTAAATACAAATAATGCGATTATATTCAATTCGTAGTGTCTTATAGGTAAATTAAGATGAACACATGGCCGCTCCGTGTGGGTGGGCAGGTTGTGCCCTGCACAAAGGCGCCTGACTTTGAGGGGCCCCGTTTCAAGACAGTAAAGTAAATAGTAAATTTTTATAAAATACTCTTATTCGCAAAGACAAAATTACTATAAAACTTACAAATTAACGTGATAGAAGTGAACAATATTTTTTTTAATTTATTTGCATTAGAGCTCCTGTTATAGGTAAAATAATTATCGTATCAATCGGTTTGTTATTATTCTAACATTGTTATATTGAAATAATAACTGTGGAAATGTTGATTACAACAAAGAATATAATGATTATAACTCAAAAAT
Source organism: Harpalus rubripes (assembly GCA_963082715.1). Taxonomy (NCBI): domain Eukaryota; kingdom Metazoa; phylum Arthropoda; class Insecta; order Coleoptera; family Carabidae; genus Harpalus; species Harpalus rubripes. The sequence continues at coordinate 40,377,990 of OY720452.1, read as the reverse complement.
ATTGATTACAAGAATGAATCGCACAATGAATCCAATATTAAATACCTACTAGCATTTTGCGAAGAATCAAATGCTTTATGATTTACATACAATTCTGAAATCTGTTGTAAAATTGTTGATTACAACAAACAATTTTGATTATAATCTATTGATTACAAGAATGAATCTAAGAAAATTTCATCAATATATTAAATCTAACATTTTTGAAGAGCAAATGTATATTTTAAACTTTAATTTGTAAATTTTACGAGGGGAATGGGCACTAAAATGTAGCATAGCACAAAGACGCCTTATACCCACGGAGCGGCCCTGGATGAACCTGTTCATCAATTCTTCTCAATTCTCTTTTCAAGGAGTTAATTAGAATTATCATAGAAAAATACAACAATACATGTCTGCAGTTGATTTTCACACTATCTTGGGTTCGAAAGGCAAAAAGGCATGATTTCAAACAGCATTTGTATGACATCTACAAACGAATAAATAAATGTTAGATACATGTTAGTAATTAATAAGTAAATTAGACTTCACAGAATTTTAAATTAATAACTTACCTCCGGGAGTTACAAAAATCGAAAGAAATTAGAAAAGATTTTTTTCAAAATGATTCTTCACTGACAACTGACAAGTTATGATCCGAACATATCACCCTTGTAGATGACTGTGATCAAAACGCGCGCATAAATTGAATAAAGGGTTATTTCGAATTCTACCTAACCGATAGTGCCACAAATTAATATCGACCGATTCCGTTTTTTTGGCGCTGCACTGTATCATGGCTGGGTATATAAGTGATTTCTCCTGGTGCTCCTTGATGTCAATTAAAAAGAATTTTTTTAAATCCAGGAATGACGCCAAAATTTGAATTCTTTATTTAATACATGTAAAAACGGCCGCGCTCGAAACGCCATCTAGTCTATAGTTAAAACGGATAGAGTATAGTAACTTTTAAATATATCTGGCAACACTGCTTTAGCGCCACTGGCACCGGCACGACCTTTGTCAAAGCTAATTTGTGGTTATAAATGTGTGAAACTTCAGAACAAATTATTTGTGTTATAAAAAACAGTATTAATGAATACACAGGATCAAATTAGTGAAGTAACTCCGCCACAACCAACTGGTCCTGGTCGTGGCGTAAGAAATTCTTTCAAAAGTAAATTAAAATTATTTATTTCTTCTTTTTTTTAGCAGCCGTATCAATTTACACCGGAAGAATTAAGAGTTTTAAGGGAATGTAATCGTGATAGTTTCTTCCAGAGATGTTTACCTATCGGTACATTACTTGGTGTAGCTACTTATTATAGCGTTCATGCAGGTATTGTTTAAAATATTTATTTGAATAACCTTATTCAATTTGTTATAATAGGTCACTTAAAACCAAGTCCACGATGGGGTGCTACTCCAAAAGTTTTAGTCGCTTCTATATTAGGCTATTTTATCGGTAAGATATCATATCAAGCAAAATGTGCGGAGAAAATTATGCAACTACCGGACAGCAGGTTGGGAGCAATTTTACGACAACGGAAACGCGGTGCTGGCTTTCAAGAAAGGTGAGAATTTATTTTATTTGAAAAGTGAGGTATTATTTTTAAAATATTTTAGTTTGGAACCAGGTTATGGTGCTGGTATGTCTTTGAGCCCGTTTTCTGGTATAACCGCAGGTGATACGTATTCAGATGTTGGACCGAATGCTGGTGACATGGATACAGCTAGGCCAGATAACTCGGGACTAGATGATCATTATAGACCCACAGTCGATAACAGTAAGTTATAGTAAAACCTTTACGTAACGTACAAAACAGAAATCATTTATGGTTTTCACAGATCCAGTAAATGAAGAAGATGCTTTGCCGCCACAACAAGAAAAGACGACATCATATGAAGAACTTAGACAACAAAATAGAGAAGACTATCAGAAACAGCGTAGTTCGTTCTATAAGTAAGTTTTTACGACAAATAAGTTCATTTAGGTGTTAAGAATTTCTTGAAATCTTATTCATACAGTATTTATTCGTACAAAACCGACGTTTCGATATACACTTATACTATCTTCAGGGTCTATAAGCATTCAATAACAATAGGCTATTCCAAGCCCAATCGAATTAAGAGAAATTAGTATAAAAAAGCGAAAGCATATGCTTAATAATGAATATTAATAAAGCAATACAATGATATAATTGAAATACTTCGGAAATAATGTTTTTTTTTTTATTTGTTATAACGGCTCGTCACGAATACGAATTCAGTATATATTATTTTAATTGGCGGCTAAAAGACCGCCTATAAATTTATAACCAATAGCGTGTTAAGAGGATGTTCATAATACCGATGGAAGTAAGTATATTCAAATAGCGGAGGAGTAGCCATCACTCCAACACTAAAATTCTCAAACATTTTATTTTGAACATAAATTTCTTGTATTAAACATAATAATATAAATACACTTGTAGTTATAAAGTATGTAGACATACAGTGTTATAATATACATTTATTTTTGGTAAATATAATTTTAAAATGGCATATACTTCAAGGACATTTAGGTCCATGAAGAAACCAGTTTGATATGAAAACTTATATTCTTGACGTTACACTTATTTTTTAAAACTTTGGAGGACAAAAACTTCTTAATAGTAATTTTTCATCGAATTTTCAATAGTTTTAGTTTTACTTCAGATGAAATTATTTAAAAAATCCCTCATTTAGTACACATACATTAACTTGAGTATTATCACACATACAAATTTGTAAACATTAATTGAGTACGTTCCGCGCGGTCGAAATCCACGCGGTCGAAATCCCACGCGGTGGAAATGTACTTCACCACTTTGTCCGTTCTGCAGAAATACAAATATTTCCACGCCGTCGAATCCCACCCGGTCGAAATGTTACACGATACAAATGAGTACGTTCCGCGCGGTCGAATTCCACGCGGTCGAAATCCCACGCGGGCGAAATTCCACGCGGTCGAAATGTACCCCCACCACTTTTGTATCGTGTAACATTTCGACCGGGTGGTATTCGACGGCGTGGAAATATTTGTATTTCTGCAGAACGGCCAAAGTGGTGGGGGTACATTTCGACCGCGTGGGATTTCGACCACGTGGAATTTCGACCGCGTGGGATTTCGACCGCGTGGATTTCGACCGCGCGGAACGTACTCATTTGTATCGTGTAACATTTGGACCGGGTGGGATTCGACGGCGTGGTAATATTTGTATTTCGGCAGAACGGACAAAGTGGTGGGGGTACATTTCGACCGCGTGGGATTTGGACCGCGTGGAATTTCGACCGCGTGGGATTTCGACCGCATGAGATTTCGACCGTGTGGGATTTCGACCGCGCGGAACGTACTCATTTGTATCGTGTAACATTTCGACCGGGTGGGATTCGACGGCGTGGAAATATTTGTATTTCGGCAGAACGGACAAAGTGGTGGGGGTACATTTCGACCGCGTGGGATTTCGACCGCATGGATTTCGACCGCGTGGAATTTCGACCGCGTGGGATTTCGACCGCATGGGATTTCGACCGCGCGGGATGCTTCGCATTAATTCACACATAAATATGCATTCGTTTAAACCTTCAGTTTTACAAACATCATAAAAATTCGCAAACAGAAAAACACATCTGTTTGCTCTTAATGGAAAGTATGTAACACTGCAATTTTCCTCTAGAAAGGGAAAACTAATTTTCCTCACTATTTTGGGAGAAGAAAGTTGAGATTTTTGTACTTGTGCCTAACACGAAAGGAAAACACTTTTTTCACTCTTGCTCAAATACCTCACTCGCTACTCTCGAGAGACAAACTTCAAGCTCAAGTGGGAAAAGCGTTTTCCTCTCCATTTTTTCAAATATCTATTGTTTTATCCACATTCAAAACAACATTTTTACATACTCATAATTTCTTTATTAAGGGGTGTCCCAAATCCTTCTGATGTGCCTCCAGTAAGACGCTCGTCTCAAACATCTCCAGATTCTTCTTCAAAGGATTACTCCCCGTCGAGAAGAACTAACATTTACGGCGACCCCATAGAGTAAACTATTTTAAAATCGTAGAAATTGTGTAGGATTTTGATTTTTTATTGTTCATAATTATTGTTAAACAGCTAAACGTAATAGATTTTTTTAGTATTTAATTTTTTTTTTTTTAATAGCCTTGATTTTTTTTTGCCGGAAAAGATTGACAAGATAAGTGCATACAGGAGGATGTAATGTAATTATTCTAACTTACCGGTATTGTATTGTATATCAACATGAATGCTTCTGGTATTGTAGTGTTATTCACTGTTTTTCATATATGCAGTACTGTTTCAATTGATTTTTCTTCTGATATTTTATTTTTGTTATATACAATGTAAGTAATGAAATAAAATAGATTTATAAAATATTCATGAAATATAAAAGAAATTTAGGCAAGTATCCTGAATTGCTTACAATGGAAACTGATATTTTTAAATATTCCAATTTTAAAGCATCGAGAAAAACTATAATTTTAGTACACGAATGGGGTACCGGTCAAAGAAGTATTCATCTAACTCCAATTAGAGATGGTACTACCCACTACCTAATATACACTTCTTTTCACGAAATAAGTTGGCATAAATCCAATACATTTATTCAAGATTCATAATAATATTAAAGTCATTTTCTTATATTCGGAATCCTGTGCTATGCATATCAATATTAATACCATTCTTTTGAACTTATGTTCTTGATGAAAATGGTTATTTATGTATCAATGCACAAGTTATATTTTTAATACGAATATAGAATTCATTTGCCGAAACCCTTAGGATCGAGGAAAATAAACCAGTCACAAATAATTTTTTTTGGAATAATAAAAATAGAACTGCCATTTTAATTTAAATTTGTGTGAAGATAAAATTGAATATAAAATAGTGTCTAACAAGGAGGGTTTTTTCGTAGTAACTCACATAATAACGGCGGTTAAAGTGACACTTTATACATGGGTGTAAAAAGAAAACGTCCAGTTGCCAGCAACTTTTATAGTTACTCTCCTCGAAAGATGGAAAATATGAGATTTTCGATGGAATTTTTGCATTTTTTAAAAAATATATTTTTCTTAAATATACTAATTGTTTTTTATTTTTATAAGATATTTACGACAACAATTTAATATTCTTAATTAACCCTAAACTATTAAAATTTTAGAATTCTTTTACTTGGCAAAACTTTTGTATGGGATTGTCATGACAGAACCATCTTAAGGTCGCCGTCGAATTGGGCTTGACAAACTCATCCGCTGCGTATCTCTAGCGCTACAATCGCAAGAAAATGCGCCGAACTTTCAGAGCAAGATTTAAAAATCTGATGTGACCAACACAATACCTCCCGCCATTTAATTTTTATTAATTCAAATTTACATACTTACATATTTACGAACACGGTGTAGAGAGAACGACGGCGGAGCTCTAAAAACGCTGCACTAAATTTACATTACAGTATAGGGAATATCGTAATTCCATTCGTTTATAACAATTACTTATTATGGGGTCTCGTGGCCACGTGCCTGAGTGTCAGGTCGCGAATCTGGGGAACCGGGTTCGATCCCGACCGACGCCAAATATTTACAATTTTAAATGGCACTAAATTGACCCCTGTGGTGCACTCTCCACGCCAGCAATGAGTGCCCGTGAGGTGACGCCTGGTAAGCGCCCGCACGGTGCAAATATTTCATCATTACCGCATCTGTGTACAAAGCAGATTGGCACACCCAGCAATGGGTAATAAGCCGTGATGATATATTTATTTTACTTATTGTATTAAAAAAAATCATTATTCATTATAAAAAATTTATCTTCATATAATGAACATACTTTGAACCTGTTTTTACTTCTCGCTAAGAGAGGTATTGAATTCATGCTAAAAATCGCATATCCAGATTTTAGTGAATAAGCACGTTTTAAGGTCCCTAGAATCCGATTATAACATTTTTACGATGATGTCCGTATGTGTGTGTGTGTGTGTGTGTGTGTGTGTGTGTGCGCGTGCGTGCGTGCGTGCGTGCGTGTGTGTGTGTGTGTGTGTGTGTGTGTGTGTGTGTGTGTAAGTTTTGGTAACAATTGGACAACCGGAAGTAGGTGTTACAAGAAAAAATCATCTAAATATTATTTATCGAAAATTTATGTAAATACTTATATTAAAGAACGTTAAATTCTTTATTCGATAAATATAAATTCATTATTATATCTTCTATAGATTTAGACATAATTATTATGAAAATAAAAAAAAGTCAACAACGCAAAAGAATATACGTAAAAAAGAAAAAGAAGGTAGAAAAAGAAAATTTCAGGATATTGAATATAAAGAAAATGTATGTATTGTACATAATTTATATTAAAATATCCCATAGATTTTGCAAATATATGTGAGAATTATTTTGTAGTGAGATATGAATAAATGTACCTATTTGTATTTAAAAATATTTTTCGTTTTATGCGTACAAACAGGTAATTTTTTTTTATTTTTAATGCATGAGTTATTAAAAAGCAATATTATTATTGTTAATAAAAAATTGCATATAAGTTCAACTATTAGATTTACATTTCTCAAACACAATAAACAAAAGTGCACTTGTATTTGTGAATTCCTTCAATCAAACGAACGGAATTACGATTCGACTGTATTCGACGGCGCCCTTAACAACAATATGTAATCGCCCATATTTTATTTTTGTAATTGTTCATTCAGTATTTTCTTGATATTTCATATAATTATTTCATTTTCGCACAGATTTATTTATTAATACCCAGTACATATTATTTTTAGCGTATTTAAAATCTCATAACGTAAATCTAATTGTTGTTGATTGGCATAATGAAGCAATGATGCCATATTTAACAGCTGTAAAGTTAACAGCAGCTATTGGAAAATACATTAGTAAATATATAGAATTTTTAATAACTGATGGACATGTAAAAGCAGCAGATATTCATATCTATGGAATTGGATTAGGAGCACATATTGCTGGCAATGCAGCTAGAAGAATAAATACTATCGACATGTAAATATTACAAATATACCAATAGGTGTCCAGATTTTGAAGGCCAACATTGGGATCTTGGATACTATAAAAGATAGGAACGACATCGGTTAAATGGGATATGTGGTGCGTTTTTGGGGGACCATCTTAGATGTGCTTTTATATTGCCAAAAATTCTCATTACTCGTTACTAGATAATGGCGAAAACCTGAATTTGGTCGATTTTTAATTTTGAAGTTAGTTCTATCTAAACTATCGAGAAAAAAGTTTCAAATAAAAAAGTTAGATATTTTTATTGTCTATCCAGCGGCGTACGAAAATATTTTTGTTATCAGTAAACTTTCAGAAGTTATCACAAGATCTCCTGATATTATCGATAAATATTTATTTTGCACGAATTTTTTTGCGTAGCAACAAACACGAAAGCAAACTGGATGGTAAGGAGGAGGGATTTTACCTAATGTCAGTTTGCTGAATGAGTGCTTAAAAATAAAAGTTTATCTGAGAAAAAAGATAACGCAAAATAAAACAATGTAATTATTATTATTATAATTATTATTATTTTATTTTTAAACTTGAAATATTAATTGACTGTTACACTGACAGTTATAAACAATAACAACTGTTTATTTAGTTGGTAACGGAAATTTATCGGGGTAACGGAATCAGTATAATACTGTTCCCATTGGTTGAATTTTTTCTAGTGTTTGGCATATATCGAGATAATAACACACTCTTACATTTTTTTAAATGAAACCCATATTTGATTTTTACTTTTATAATATCTGATGTGGACACCACACGACTTCCTTGTACGCAAGACCAACATGAAGTATAGACCCAATCATAAAATTGAACGTATTTGACGTAATTTGTCATTACACTCGTTTTTTTTTTTGTTATTTGTGTCCTAATCCATAGCAAGCTTTATTACAATAACCAAAAAGTATATAATTTTTTAATTTACATATCTCGCTTATCTAAGGGGCTAATTTTATAATACTTGATGTGCTACACGCAGAATTTAATTCTCTAAAACTTTTATTTGAAGCATTTATTTCTAAAATCAAAATAAAACCATTTTTTCAAGAAAAACTGTTAACAACTTCAGGTAATTTATCACTTACGGTTAGCCTATTTTAACCAAAATCTATTATGTTATTCCTATTGTTATAAATTCTTATATACCAAATTTGAAAAGTTTTGGATTATATTTTAATATAGTTTTTCATTAAAATCTATTATAGGCTTCAAGTAAAGTACCATTTCTGGAACTTATGTAATGACCAAAAAGGGAGGTGCACAACTAGATATTATAGCTGCAGTCCTAACTACAAAATTTCAACTTTCTACGGCTTACCGTTTTTGAGTTATGCGAGATACGTACGTACAGACGTCATGTTCAGATTAGTCAAAATGGGTTCAGGGATGATCAAATTGGATATTTCCGCTGAAATCTAAAAACCGAAATTTTTCACGATTATAATACTACTCCCTTTACTATGTACAAGGAAGTAAAATACTTATTTTTTTTCTCTTTCGATTGGTATAAAGGTAAAGGCTATTGACTTTTAAATTAGTTTTACCCCTCAAATCTTAGATTTTTATATGTATATTTTTCATGAAATTTGTTATTTATTTCATAATTTAATTTTAATTCTATATGTTTAAGTTAACATACTTAAGTAGATATACCAGGTATGATCTAAAAAAATATTTAAAACACTAAAGGTTCATTCAGACTTCCGAAATCACAAGCTTGAAACTAGAAATTCAATCTTATGTAGTCGTTCGGCCAATAGAAATGCGTGTGCAGTGGTTTCGTGCAATGAATCTGTTTCAAACGAAAAGTATGCAAATGCTAAACATTTCAATCTTGTGCAATGCTTTGGTCACTGATTGCACCAATCACAGCACAGCTATAATCTTGGTGACAGTTCCGCAAATAACCTTATATCCAGAATTTGACATAAAGTGAATTATGAATTTGTTGCGGTTATAATGAGGCGAAGAATATTGTGTGCTGCATATATATGGAGCAAACATTTGTTAAATCTACAACGTCGAAAAAAAAAATAGTGAACTTGGACAAGTTTCATGGCAGCAATATAATGTATAAATTTATTTATTATGCATATTATATAATGTATGTATATTAAAAAACAAAACGAAATTTATGTAATACATATTTGTACAAAAAACTTATATAATACATATATATTTGTACAATAAAATGTTAATTTTATTCATCCTGTTCCTTATTTATTAAATTAATTATATCCAATTCTAATTTGGGCCTTCTATTTCGCGGAAAATCACTAACAACAAATACTGACAAGCGTCGTTTAAAAATTTGAAGTAAATTTGACATTTTATATGCAGAATTCTAAAAAGCCTCAATAGATCGCGCTACAATCGTTATCGAAAAATTTAAAGTTGTTATTTCGGTACTGTGAACGCCTTTGAATTTGTTGCGCGAAGGCATTGCACAGGTTTGAATTTGTAGTTTCAAGCTGGTGATTTCGTGAGTCTGAATACGCCTTAACCCTTATACCAATCGAAAGAGATTAAAAATAAGTATTATCCTAAAGTAAAAATCAAATATGGGTTCCATTTAAAAAAAATGTAACTTTGTGTTATATCTCAAAAATTATTGATAAAAAATATTTTCGTACGCCTCTGAATAGACAATAAAAATATGTAACATTTTTATTTGAAACATTTTTCTCGATTACTGATAGTTTAGAAGTAATTTGAAAATGAAAACATTGTCTAAATTCAGTTTTCCGCCATTATATGTATAGAAGCGAGAATTTTTGGGAAAGCATAAGCATATCTAAAATGGCCCCTCTAAGGCGCACCATATCTCCTATTTAACTGAAGTCGTATCTATTAGCAGAGTAAAACGCAAGATGCTTTTACAATAATACTATACTTATAATATGACAGTTCAGTATTTTATTAGGTGCGTTCAATAAGCAATTTGCTTGCAAGCAATCCAAGCCACAAATTTCTCGCTTGTCTTGCTCAAGGATGTTCTAATAAAACAATGAATAGCTGACATACGTTTAACAACTGAAGCAAGTGGTGGGGGTACGGCGCCATTTGCAGGAAAGGCAAAACGTCAAACGTTCGTTTCTATTATTGCATTATATGCTAGTTTTCTTGAAAAAGTGTTTTTGTTGTGTTCTTAGTGAATAAATACTTCAAGTGAGATATTTCCATAATAAAAGGCAATATACCGTCTTCTTGTAGTGCTTTTGAGTGCACAAATAGACATAGCAAGGGTAACCCTCGACAATTTTTCAAGTAAATATACATACATACATATATGCATATAGTGCAGGCGCCAAGAAACATTCCGTTTGAAAAAACCGGTGGATTAATTCTGATTGATGATTTAACAAAGACCTAAAGAATGAAATTCTGAATGTTGCCGGACAATTTTTTTTATAGGGGGTATAAGAATTATTAATGAAATCGCTCTAACGGTCAAGAAAACGTTTATTACTACTTAAAAGTTGTTTCTGTAGGGTATGAAATTACAAGCATCACGAATATTATAAAATACAAATTTAATATGGTAAAAAAGCCGCGTGCCTGAGTGTTTGGTCGCGAATCTGGGGAACCGGTTTCGATCCCGACCGATGCCAAAAAAAATATTTCGAATTTAAATGGCACTAAAGTTATCCTTATGTTGCACTCTCCACACATCAATGAGTGCTCGTGAGGTGACGCCTTGTAAACGCCTGCACGGTTGCCGGATACGACCGATGATCGTTTTCTTTGTTTCCCTCTCCTCAGCAGTTTATACCAGCTCCAAAGTATTGTAGCGGGCCATATTGTGACACGGTTTAGACGTTTTAGTTATAAAATAGTTTTCACATAACGTCAAAATAGATAGTGTGATAGCTTATTTTGATTTCTGAGTTAACAAATAAACTGCAGCTTGTTAAATTTCTTTGCAAGTATGCACCAGTATTTTTACAAATCATTACTGAAACAGAAGTGTTTCTTTCCGGTGGATATGAAGACCCTACTAAGCTTTAAGCTCCAAGGTAATACTTTTTCTGAAGTGACAGACTTGAAGTCAAATCACTAAGAAGCGAATTGTAGAATGTTCTGCCATATTTTTCATGCCGTTCGTGGAGGTATTGAGGATGTTGTTATAAAGAGTGCGGACACTGATATTTTCGTGCTTGGCGTTCACTTCTGGTGTACACTGTCGAACATTGGTTGCCGAGGTATTTGGTTTGAAGGAGCGAATAAAAAAGAAAATCTTTTAAGCTGTCATTTAGCAGCTGAATCACTTAATGAAAATATTTGTAATAATTTACCTGGGTTGCATGCCCTAACTGGTTGCGACACGACAAGCCGGGTAGGAACCAAAAAAAAATGTATGCTGCATCACAAGCATTTGTTCAAGATGCTCTTTCTACTTTTGGAAATAACCCAGAAACTCCGATGCACTTTCATCAGACTGAAGAAGTCTGCACTTATTTGTTTGCCAAACAAAAAATCACATCAGATGAATTAGGCTATAAGTTGATTACCCGTAATATTGGGTTCAATTTAAATTTAACCAAACTTATTTGTACTTCTGATGCTTTAATTTTACAATGTTTAAGAGCTGCAGCCCAAACATATTTATAGAAAAAATCATTACAACCACTGTTCGAGCCTCTGAACTTCCTCCAATTCGGCTATGAATTACGAAATTTTAAGTTACACACCCGACAAAAATGATAAAACCTGCTCTGCCTGACTCTTTAGGCCTTGCAATCGTGCAAATATGATTCAGACTGCAGAACAATATGCCTTGTAGTTGTAAAAAAATGATTTAAACTGTATCTCTCGCTTTAAATGTGTTCTTAACGATTGTCAAAACTTATCTTTTAAGGTAGTATCTTTTTCTTCTAATTCTTCTTACTCTTCTTCTCCAATCATTTCTGTCCAACACATCTTCTTCACGCTGTCCATTCTCACTCAAGTCTTTTGCGTCACAGTCCTTCTTCCTTCTCTTTGCCCTTCCTCATACTCCCGAGATTGAGAGTTCTAATCCTGAGGACTGGCTTCTCTAACCTCGACCGTCCATGACGGGGTAGTCTTAACCGACTTGGCACAGGGGTCAGGCGAGGCTACAACTGCATGTCACTTGCAAGGAACACCCTAGCCCTTATACCACTTTCCGATCCTGCACTTTCCGTCTTTGGTTTCGGGGAAGATTTTACTGTCGCATGCCTGTCCTACAACCAACGACTAACCCTCACCATTTACTCGGGCTTGGAACCGGCGCCAAGTTGAGCTGGCTTACTCCCTCAGTGGCTGATTATTGTACAGAATAATAATATTTACATATTTTCTTATTGGTAAAAATCGATTGACCATCTCAAATTTGAGATAAATGCAATCAAAGAGAGCTCTTTTTGTATGTGTTTTCTATATCACACAATAATAAATATCATATTTTTCACTGTAGCTTCAAAACAGTTGCTTTCCATTTTATTGAAAAGCATCTCAGTTTAAATGGCAAATATTTAAATAAAAATAACTTTTTTGACCATATTGTTTAAGAGATATAGCTTAATAAAGTGCGAAATTTTTTCTAATACAGGGACGGAAGGGGTCGAAGGGCTATGATCTGGCAATACAGGCTTGTTTAATTGTAATATACTTGGCATCTAACTACGAAAATTTTATCATCAAACTGCTTTTTCTGGAACAACTATTAGAATTTGCACTTAAATCACAGAAATCAAAATAAACTATCACACTATCTAGTTTGACATTATGTGAAAACTCTTTTATAATTAAAACGTCTAAACCGTGTCGGGTACAATATGGCCCGCTACAATATTATAGAGCTTGTATAAACTGCTGAGGAGAGGGAAACAAAGAAAACGACCATCGGTCGTATCTGGCAACCGTGCAGACGTTTACCAGGCGTCACCTCACGGGCACTCATTGATGTGTGGAGAGTGCACCATAAGGGTAACATTAGTGCCATTTAAATTCGAAATATTTCTTTTTGGCATCGGTTGGGATCGAACCCGGTTCCCCAGATTCGCAACCAAACACTCAGGCACGCGGATTTTTTACCATATGAAATTTGTATTTTATAATATTCATGATGCTTGTAATTTCATACCCTACAGAAACAACTTTTAAGTAGTAATATACAACGTTTTCTTGACCGTTAGAGCGATTTCAACAATAATTTTTATACCTCCTATAAAAATAAAATTGACCACTGACTTTTTCCGGCAACATTCAGAATTTCATTCTTTAGGTCTTTGTGAACTTAAATCATCAATCAAAATGAATCCACCGGTTTTTCAAACGGAATGTTTCTTGGCGCCCGGTCTAATACATAAAATCACGCATTTCCCACTTAGTGGGTTAGCACAAACCGCAACCGGACCACAATAATAGTTACGAAACAATCATCCTTCGCCACACATTCCTGTCTAAGCACACTTCTTTCGCCTAGGCCACATTCATAATCGCATTCATACACGCTCTTCTTCTCTTCCCACTCGGAAACTTTTTTCTCTATTAGCACCTTATCAATCACATCCATCCACTTACAAACTGGACGGCCACGCAATCGAACACCCTCAATTTCACCAAGATATATACGCTTTACAAGTCGTTCACTCTTCATTCTCTCCACATGACCAAACCGTCTCAACTGGCTCATTCCTACTCTCTTAACAACATTCTTCCTAACCATACATTCTTCATACACCAAAATATTCCTCACGCGATCCCGTCTTACATATCCACATACACCACGTAAATACCTCATTTCCACGGCAGTCATTCTCTTTTTATGCTTTCCCGTCCATGCCCAGCATTCGCTTCCATACAGCAAAGCAGGCACTAGCACTCCATTATACACACTTAAACGAGCTTCTCTTGATACGTTTACGTTTCGAGCAAACGTACCCAGAGTACCCATTACTTTACACCCTGCACTCACTTTCCTTTCAATTTCTCTATCAATTCGACTATCCCTTGACATCATGCTATCCAAATATACAAACTCATTCACTTGCTCTAATTTCATTTCATCCAACAACACATTGCACACAGTCACCAATTTACTTCTTTCAAATACTAACACCTTGGATTTATCAACATTCAACTCCAGATTCATACTTCTTCCAACTACATGTATTCTCTCTATCATTCTTCTGAATTGCTCTTCATTTTCACCTAAACCAACTACATCATCTGCATACGCTAACGCAGGCACAATACTTTCACCTATTTGTACACCATCCATTCCACGCAATGCTCACCGTAACAACACATCCATATACAAGTTAAACAACCACGGAGACATACCACAGCCCTGTTTCACACCAACATTTAAACGAAACCAAACACTCAACCTACCATCTATTCTTACAGCAGCCTCATTACCCTCATACAATGCTCGGATTGCTCCCAGCCAGTTTCCATTCATGCCATACTCCCTGAGTACATCCCACAACTATCTCGAAAAACACTGTCATACGCCTTTTTTAAATCAAGAAAGCCACAGAACACCTCTTGTTCTTGTCAAGTGACTTCTCAACAATCGTACGAAGAGCAAACAATTGATCGACACATCCCCTCTCAGGCAAAAAAACCACCCTGAACGTCTCTAATTTTTGAAATTGTTAAGGTTCGCACCTTATGAATTAAAACCTTACCAAAAAGTTTCCCGACTACAGTCATCAAACTTATCGCACGAAAATTCGTACATTCACTCGAACTGCCTTTGCCTTTGAATAATGGACAAATAACAACTTTTTTCCAATCATCAGGAACCACGCAACGTTTCAAACAAAATCTAAATAAATAAATTAACCATTCAAATACTTTCTCTCCTCCATATTGCAACATCTCATTTGAAATCCCAACCAAACCCGCAGCCTTACCGTTCCTTAAACGCCCCACTGCATCACATACATCACTGTCATCTATATCATAATCATCTTCATTATCATTTTCACTACCAGTTTCACTACAATCGTCCCTCTCATATATATGTATACATATTTATGCGTACTATTGTTTTAAATATTTTACAGATTTCCTTTAAATAATAGTGGTATATTACGATTGTGGATAGATGCCATAAAAAAAAAGATTTCACACCTACAAAAACATTAAAAATTTGCAGTGATCATTTTCTTGAAACTGTTTATTTGAAAAGGCCTGGAACATATATAAGATTAAAACCATTCTCAGCACGTTCTGTATTTCCAAATTTTCCATCAAATATGCAAAAGGCATCTATTTAATAAGAAAATATTTTTAAATTCATAGTCCTATTTTATTGGGAATTTACTATATACATATGTAATAAATGTATATTATATTATTAAAATAACTATAATTTTTAAAATATACGCAATAAATATAAAATAATTTGTTAATTCATTCCATTTATAATTTGTTTCTATTAAGTAATTTTAAATATGGCGCGTATTTTGCAATTTCTGCAAATGGCTGCCTTCCAGTTGCATGCCTCACAGGGGTGCGTTCCAAAACAAAGATACAAAGTGGAGTGGATCCCCTACTTGGAGTACGGTCACGTGACCATATTTGCCGGAGTATTTAGGAACGGCTATGAGTAAATAAAATAACATAATTTTAAAAATAAGAAAGTATCTTTTTGATAAGACATTTTGACTACCAAAAATTATTTATTGTGTGCACTTTCTGTTTTATCAAGACATTTTTTACAATTAATACGGGTTTTACTATTATGTTTTTCAAATGACTTTTTTATAAGATAAATAATCATCAGTTACTCCAATGTATTGATAATTTTCAAGATTTATTTTTATTTTCAAATTCGATTTCTGTATGTTTCGTTGTAAAAATTTGCGTAAGACAAGCAAATTCTCATTGGAGTATTTCGTACCCTACTAGCATAGCAGAGTACGTAGAGTATGCTCTAGAGTGCGTACTCCGAATTTCGGAACGTTTATCGCGTAAACTCTAAGAGTTAGCGCAATAGTTTTGGAACGGATTTCACCATATTCGATACTCCAGAGTAAGGTTTTGGAACGCACCCCAGGTGACTACGTGCACAACATACAAGGTAGCAATCCAGTGTATATATTTATATCCTTGGTCTTGCTAAGTGCGACAAATACAGAATGTCCCAGGACGAGCTTACGCTGTCGTTATTTTAAAAACTACTCAATATTATTTTATGAAATTTGGTATTTAGGGGTTTTCCCATATGCCCGTTCAATTGAAATATTCTCAAAGCAGTAGCGCTTCCGGTTTAACCGGAAATAGACCCTAACTTTCTTATTTTAAATGGAATGCTATATTTTTACCTTCCGTCACCTTTAGGTAAGAAAGGTATTGTCTTTGGTCAAAAAATTCGATAATGAGTTTTTAATGAATAAGCACGTTTTAGGGTCCCTAGAATACGATTTTACTATTTTTACGATGATGTCTCTGTATGTATGGATGGATATATGTATGTATGTATGTGTGTGACGATTCTTTCAGATCGCATAACTCCAATATCACGTTTCCAAAAATTATACTTTTTTCGTATTTCTCTTCCTTACATCCAAATGAAGAGATGATTAGATTTTGGTTATAATTGGTCGATCGGAAGTACCCTAATTTGAAGATCTTGCCAGTTTTTCTTGAAAAATCGCTATTAAATACAGTAAGATCCCGCTCAACGCGGGGTATCCGTTCCGTCAAAGTAGAGCGTTATACGAAGCAGCGTTAAACGAGGTCATCTCATCATGTAAATAATGGGCTTAGGGGAAAACGGGTAGAAAATTTAAAAAATTGTTCAGGTATTTTGTCACCTAAGTTTATTAAATATGTTTTTTTATAACAATACAACAACAAAAACTTATATCTTGCAATTATAGAAACATATATATATATATATATATATATATATATATATATATATATATATATATATATATATATATATATATATATATATATATATATATGTAGTTATTAGAGTATACACATGTAACGCTTAAGATTAGTCTGTATTCCTTAATTATATTATCAAGTAGTTTATAGCATATTATAACTCTGTATTCGCAAAAATAACTTTTTTAAAAACCTATTTGATCGAATAAAAAATTTAAGTGGCGCAATCTTGGTAGGATTGCCAAAACAATTTAGCGAACATAAATTGTTTCACTTTCGTGATTAATTTGGCAAATTCGAACATCTTCATACTTCTATCACCGTATCCTGCATCTGAAAGAACATCAGAAACAAGAAACATCTCGACGAGCCGAGCGAGCCAAGCTGAACGGACATCAGTGCAACTCCTCAACTTCGAGACCGTGTACGACTTCAGGGCACATGAAGCCGACACTGTTATTTTAGTGAGTACCATATGTCACTTAGCGAGCAAGAATCTTTGTCAGATTTAAATAATTCAAAACCAGACTCCGATCTCGAAACAGATGATCGTATAATTAATTCAAATAAAAATCCTATTAATAATATCATTTTAAGAACGCCATTATTAAACATAGTTACTCCCGTATTAAAAAGGGAATATTTATATACATGGTGCCAGAGTTCCATGGGGAACGTGAATTACTCCTAAGATTTATTAGTGTTTGCGAAAAACTAGTAACAAAATTTTATAATACTACAACCCCAACCGATTTTCAAAATGATTATTTAATGAGTAGTATATTAGCAAAAATTAAGGGTGAAGCAGGTATCAATATTGCAAGTTCCACTATTCAAAAATGGGAAGATTTAAAAGAAGCATTAAAAAATGCTTATTCAGACAAACGTGACTGGTTCACATTAAACATGGAAATAACGAAACTAAAACAAAATCCTAATGAAAACGTTTTTGATTTTTACGGTCGTTTACAACACCTGTTAAATTTACTAATTTCTTATATTTCAACAAACGCCGCTGCCGAAGCATCCGTTGTAATGATTGACTATTTCCAACATTATGCTTTGCGCGTCTTACTAAAAGGTTTAAAAGAAACTATAGGACAATTAATGAGGGCAAAAAATCCTACAGATCTAAATTCAGCTTTAAGTATGCTAGCGAATGATTTCCAATTTGAATATTATGCCAAATCCAAAAACGCTAATCAGCATACACATAAATTATATCAAAAACTACAAACACACCAACCAAGATACAATATTCCTAAACCCATACCCTATTTTAATTATACACCCAATAAAACTCTGCATCGTTCACCAATGCAATAAACGGCATTCAGACAACAATATACACACCAACAACAAAGACAATATACACCTCAAACACCACATCAAGGTCCATCCACCAGACAAACCCTTCCTACACGTACTCCGATAAGTATTTCCACGCGAAATACAGCCCAATATCGTCCTATACCTGGCCCATCCAGACAGATACAAAACTACTACGGACAAAATCGCACTAACACAGCAGGAGAATTGTTTAATATCAACTGACCAAGTTTTAATTGATAACGACTATGAAAATCCACAAAATCCCCACAATTTTGAAAATGATAATTTTTTAGACATTGCGGCCTCGGAAACAGTAGAAAACAATTACCCAGAGTCGAACTAATGAACTTGACAAATAAAAGTAAATTACCTTACATTATATTCCCCGAAATCTTTGATAAAATCTGCCATAGCGCATAAATATTACAAAAATTCTATTTTCAAAGACCCATTCCAAATTTCAAACGCGCATGGAATTTCGATCGAAAATTACACAACACTCGTACCTATTTCAAAATTATTCAATATACAGAAAAATGCAAGTCTAAAATATCACATTTTTGATTTTCACGACGAATTCGATCTCTTATTAGGATTAGATAATAATAATAATTATAGACATGAATAAAAATTTAGTTACAACCCCTGCCTGCCAATTAAAAATTCAACATCAAAATTCTGAAAATAAAATTAATACAAACAACATTTGCTATCCAAATAATAATGTAACATTAGATCCCAAAACTGAAAAGGTAATCGAAGTTCAAGTAACCCAACAAAACTGAACTATTCTAATTCCAAAACAACAACAGAATAATCTAATTATCCCCGAATGAGTTACCACAGCCAATAATTACCATGCACTTTGTACAGCAATTAATAATTCGGAATCACATATTAAATTCACACAATTACAACCAATTACTGTAGAAAACATCTCCAATTATGAAACGTACTCATCACCTAACTTTAATTTCATTCAATCAGAAAAAATTAAATTTGATATTTCCAAAATTCGGACAGATCATATGAATTCGGAAGAAAAATCAGCTATTACTGAATTAATTCAAAATTATTCCGATATATTTCACGTAGATGACAAGAATTTAACATAATCAAATTAAACTTTCCATAAAAACAAGTGACGAAATTCCTATTTATACGAAATCTTATAGATACCCAGAAATTCACCGGCAAGGGGTACGTTCTCAAACACAAAAAATGTTAGATCAAAATATTATTAGACCATTATGTTCGCCATGGTTATCACCTATTTGGGTTGTCCCAGAAAAACTTGACGCAATCGGTAAACGCAAGTGGCGTATAGTGGTAGACTACAGAAACCGAATGAAAAGACTATTAGCGACAAATACCCATTACCAAACATAACTGATTTACTAGACAAACTCGGACGCTGTCAGTATTTCACTAGTTTAGACTTAGCATCTGGCGTCCACCAGATTGAAATGGACAAACAGGACATTCAAAAAACTGAACACGGAAGACGTGCATTATGAGTTCACTCGTATGCCTTTTGGCTTAAAAAACGCGCCCGCGACATTCCAACGCGTTATGGACAATGTTCTGAGAGGATTAGTAAACAAAATATGCCTTGTTTACATCGACGGCATTATTGTGTTCAGCACCAGCCTACAAGAACATATTCAAAATTTAAAATTAGTTTCCGAACGTTTAAAAAATTCAAACTTCAAAGTACAACTAGACAAATGCGACTTTTAGGCTACTTTCGAAAATTTATCAAAGACTTCGCTAAGATAACAAAACCGCTGACTAGACGCTTAAAGAAAATCGCAGTTATTGACATCAACGACCCTGAGTACAGACAATGCTTTCAAAATTGCAAGAATTTGTTCACTAATTAACCACTACTCCAATATCCAGATTACGACAAAGAATTTAACTTGACATGCGATGCAAGCCCAGTAGCAATAGGAGCCGTGTTATTTCAAGGTAGCCCAGGCAACGACTTACCGGTAGCGTACGCTAGCAGGACATTGAACGAGACAGAGATGAACTATTCCACCATCGAGAAAGAAATGTGAGCTATCATTTGGGCGACTCAGTACTTTAGAACTCACTTATTGGGACGCAAATTTTATATCTATACAGACCACCGACCCTTGCAATGGCTATTCTCGTTAAAACAATGTAGCTAAA
The DNA here is from genome assembly GCA_963082715.1 of Harpalus rubripes. Classification (NCBI taxonomy): domain Eukaryota; kingdom Metazoa; phylum Arthropoda; class Insecta; order Coleoptera; family Carabidae; genus Harpalus; species Harpalus rubripes. Next base: position 40,357,556 of record OY720452.1, on the reverse strand, counting down.
AGTTAATAAGATGGCGCCTCAAATTAGAGGAATACGACTATGAGATAATCTATAAAAAAGACAAACTTAATACCAATGCCGACGCCTTAAGCCGTATACCTGTCGAAAATAATAAAATTCGACCCTTATCGAACACATCAACAGGAATACAAAACGGAGCCTATAGATACAGGTTGAAAGAAAACACGTGTGTTTGGATGCAGAATGTGAATGATTTTTATTTCATTAAATTGTATTTAAGTGGCGATCGATTTCGGAAAACAAAGTCCATCACGCTAAAATATAATACATTGTGATGTTAATTTTAATTTTTACAGTTTATATGAGGTTAAAGTAAAGCTAAATATAAATTTTGACATGCTATTAATATAAAGAGAATGAATCTTGATAAAGTAAGAGTTAATCTAAATTAACAATTTTATAGCAGATGTACATATGAAAAAACATTTGAAAAAATATATAAATATATTTGAAAAAATTGAAATGAAGAAGGTTAGGTGCACGTGTCAATAGAGAAAAATATTTAAAAACTTACCGTCAAAAGTTTTAAAATATATATGAAGAGAATTCTTTGAAGGACATTATTATCCTGTGTCGATGTTAAAATTATTGAAAAATAATTGATCAAAAAGATAAAAAGGATTTATAAGAAACCTGTCGCTGGTCAGGGAGGAAACTGCAATGACTGAATCTGGCGGGAATGTTTTAGTGGTTAATGGCCGACAATTGTGAAGAAGAAGAAGAATTTTTAAATAATGGTAGGAATTTGAAAATATTCGGTTCTGGAAAAATTGTATTCTCATTTAACATTATGTTATCATTTGACATTTTATGTTTTAATATTTCAAATTTCTCTAAAAGATCTAGTTTTGTATAAGATGTTTCATGATGTAAAAGTTTAAGATTATCATTAGCGGTTATTTGGTGATGTGTTTCGTCTATGCGAGCCCAAACAGCAGAAGTAGGTTTTTTAAATGTTCATTAAATCTTATATTCAGATTACGTGTTGTTAAACCAATGTAGATTCCATTGCAATTGTTACAGGTTATTTTATATATACCTGATTTTTCTGTATGTGAAATTTTGGGTTTATTGTTTAAAAGATATGTGGCTATTGTATTGTGTGATTTTGACGTAACGGATATGTTGAAATTATTAAAGAGTTTTTTTAATTTGTTAAAGTGTTTACTGTATGGGATTGAAATGTAATGTGTTGTTGCTTTAATATGTGGGTAAAGTTCTTGTAATATTTTGTAATTGTGTATATTGTTTAAAATCTTATTTATGTATTGCATGGGAAAGTTTTGTTAAGCCCTATTTCAAAGATTGTTTGTAATTCTGTATTATAATTTTGTGTTGAAAGTGGAAGGGAATTTAATCTATTAAAATAGTATCGAAAAGCTGATTGTTTAACTGTTGGATTATGATATGAATTGTATGGTATGATAGAATCAGTGGCTGTAGGTTTACGGTAGATATTATATTCTATTCCGTTATTATTTTTAGTTAGTGTGAGATCTAAGAAGTTAATTGAGTTATTTTGTTCTTTTTCTACTGTAAATTTAATTTGTGTAAGAATATTAATAAAATTATGGAAGTTTTCTAAGTCCGTGTCGGATCCGCTCCATAGGCAAAGCACATCATCAACATATCGCACCCATAATATGATTTTATCTGCAAATTGTGAATTCATTATTTTTTGTTCTAAATTATCGATGAAAATATTAGCTAATATTCCACTAATTGGACTTCCCATTGGTAAACCGTTATTCAAAGTATAGGTTTTATTGTTAAATTGAAAAAAGTTTTGTTGTAATGTAATTTTGAATAAGTTAATGATATTGGCAATGTCCGTTGAATTTAAATCGAAAGCATTTATGAATTCTGTGTCGTTTTTAAGAAAATCTGAAAGAATGTTAATGGTTTCTGAAGTGGGAACATTTGTGTATAAATTAACGATGTCAAATGGTATCATAGTGAAATTGTTGTTATTAAGAGTCGAATTGTTAATTTTTGTAATCAAATCCATGGAATTTTTTATAGAGTAAGGTGAAGTGTAGTTTGATAGTTGTGTTATTAAATGGTTAAGGAATTTGGAGAGTTTATGAGCTGGAGAATGAACTTGTGATAGGTCTGATTGATTTATCTGGTTTATGCAGTTTTATGAGGCTGTAAAGTGTGGGGGTCTTTGGATTGGGATTTATTAAGTTTTTGGGGTGTATTGAAAATTTGGAAAAAGTTTCTATCGATTGTTTTAAAGTCTTATTAAATACTTGGATATATTTGGCCAGTGGGTTTTTATTATTTTCTATAGCCTATAGAATCCAAAATAAATTATGCGTTATTATTATTACTATTATTACCTTATAATAACACAATCCTGGATTCTGGATTTGAGGTGGAGGGTGAAGAAACTCCACGCGCACTTAGGCCACACAAATGGGCTCATTGTACTACCTCCTAGAGCACAGCTTCCGAACTACCGATCTTGAAGCCATTCTACGCTCAGGAAGAAGGCTAACAAATCAGCGGGGGAAGTTGAGCTAAGTGCGGCCATGGAAGGCCAGAATTCCCCTAACATGGATCCTATCTTTAACGCTAGAGCGGGACACTCGAGAGGAATGTATTCCACTGTTTCGTCATCCATCTCACAGCCTCTACAAAGAGGACTGTCGGTGCATGTGTTTGTTGAACCGACCATGTCCCGTAAGGACTTCAACGAGAAATTTAAGGTTGTTCCTCGAAAGTCTGATGAGATAATTGGCTAACTTATAAGTTGGTTTAGGAATAAGGTTCCTCGTTTGTTTACAGGCGGATATATTATTCCAACCAGCTGAAAAAATTTCAAGGGTAATGTTTCGAGTAATATTGTGAAGGACCGATTTAGCTACGGGTAGCATAGGCTCTGGGCCCCATGGTGAACCTGACGAACCCTGTTTAGCTAGATTATCGGCACAGATGTTACCCTCAATACCATTGTGTCCCTTTACCCAAGCGAGTTCCACGACATTGTTTTTGGATATATCTGACAGTGCAAGATGACAAAGTTCAACCAGACCTGAAGTGAATTTAAATCCACTAAGGCTTTTAAGAACTGCTTTGCTGTCTGAAGCTATCCTGATATTCTTATTTTGAACTTTATGTTCTTTAATTAGTAGTGCACTATGCAGGATACCTAGAATTTCAGATTGAAAGACGGTGGCATAGGCACCAAGGGGAATACTGGCAGACAGGTTCATTTGTTCGGAGAAGATTCCTGAGCCGGACCCTGCCCTACTCTTCGAGCCGTCTGTAAAAATGGGAATGTCAGGTATAGAAGATGTCTGACAGTCTAATTTAATTTGATATGGTTTCTCAAAATAGAATTTTGGAGCAATGTAGTCGTTACTCATATGTAGAAGTGGAGCCCGCAAGGCTGCTTCTTTGAAGATAGAGCAGTGTTTACTGTTTGCTCCTATTTTAGGCCAGAGACCTAGTTGGAAAAGGCGCAAGACAGACTTCAGTGCAACCTCCTCAATGTAGATATTAAGATAGGGAAGGCATAGAAGAACTTTCATTGCTACCGTTGGTGTAGTGCGCATGGCGCCAGTTATTGCTAAACATGCAAGCCTCTGTACATGTTCTAGTTTAGATGTTGCTACGGATTGTCTGATTCTGGGCCACCAGACAATAGCGCCATATGTAATCATTGGCCTGATAATGGCTGTGTATAGCCAAAGGGTGAGCTTAGGTGTTAAGCCCCAAGTTCGACTCAAAGCACGGCGACATTGCCAAAAGGCTATACAGGTTTTTTCAACTTTATTGGTTAAATGTAGACTCCAGTTGAGTTTGCTGTCAATTATGATACCCATATATTTGACACTGCTTGATAAATTTAGAGTTTGATTGAAGAGTTTCGGCATCCTAAGATCGCCAATTTTGCGTTTCCTGTTTTGGCTGGATTTGCCGAAAGGGAGTGTTCCTTGCACCAGACTTCGATCAACTTAAGAGCGTTGTTTGCCAAGTTGGCAAGAATGTTCTCAAATTTGCCATTTAGCAGAACTGTAATGTCGTCTGCATATCCAATGGTGTGGTATCCATTGTTGTTAAGAAGTATAAGAAGGCTGTCTACCAACATTGCCAAAGAAGGGGCGAAAGAACGCCACCTTGTGGACAGCCTCTGGTGACATATCCTCTAATATTAGTTTCCCCGGAAGAAAATTGTACTACTCTATGCTCTAGCATGAATTTTATCCATTTGCACAGAGGAAGTTCAACTCCGTGTTCCTCTAGAGCATTGACTATAGAATCGAAGGTGGCTTTATCGAAAACCCCTTCTATATCTATGAAGATTCCCAGGGTGGAATTGTTATATTCCAAAGATTTATCGATCGTGCTGACCACAGCATGAAGAGCAGTTTCACTCGATCTACCCTGAGTATAAGCATGTTGGTTAGGGTGCAGTGGATTGCAAACCAGTGCAGTATCCCTAATATGTCTATCGCAGAGTCTTTCCAGAGTTTTGAGGAGAACTGAGGTAAGACTTATTGGACGATATGATTTAGGTGTTGAGTAGTCTAAACGTCCAGGTTTGGGAATGTATACTACCTTAACTTCTCTCCACTTAAGAGGACATAAGTGAGGGTGATGCAAGCTCTAAAAATCCAGATAAGATGGTGTATTAACAGTTTGCAGCCCCACTTAAGGAGAGCAGGTACAATCCCATCTAACCCTGGTGCTTTGTAGGGCTTTAGAGCGTTATGCGTGTTTCATCAACGATCTCCGAAGAGAGTTTGAACGCCTCCTCCGAAAAGGAGTGTTCTTGAACTGCCCAACTACTTCCTTGAGAAATTACACAGCCTGGAAAGTGACACTTTAGCAGAATTTCATTATTTCCTGTAATGGAAGTAGCGTATGAGCCGTCCTCACGTTTGAGGAAGCTGAGTTGTTGGTTAGGGTCCTTAGAGAACATTTTTTTTAAGCGAGCTACAGGGGCAGTTCCTTCTATATTGCTAACGTAGTTCTGCCAAGCAGTTCTCTGCTTTTGTCGTATAACTTTTTTGTATTTAGTTTTCTCTATTTGGAAAAAACGCCAGCCGGCTTCGGCTTTAGAGTTCTTCGCTTTGTTAAACAATTTCCTAACGATTGTTCTCATTTTACCTAGTTCACTGCACCACCATGGTGCGTTCGTGGGCTTAATTATACTTTGAGTACATGCCTGTTCGTATGATTTTGTAAGAACCTGTTGAAGACTACTAGCAATTTTCAAGTGTTTTTATATTGATTTGTTTGGGTACTTGACATTCCTTAATTCCCGAAGATAGAAGGTCAAGGAATACGGTTATGTTAGTTTTCCTGGGGTTACGAAAAACCTTTTTTTTCAATGCATTTAGTGTAAAACATATCGACCTGTGGTCAGACATTGAAAGGTCAGATGATACACACCATCCTGATATGTCGCTGGATATGTTTGATGTGGCTAGGGTGATGTCAATTCTAGTTTGAGCACGGGAAGTGACAAAATTAGGTTCATCGCCCTTGTTAAGTATTTATAGGGTAGTGCTAGTGATGTATTCACTTAAAGATCTACCTTTGGGATTAGCATCTTTGCTCCCCCAGATTGGGTGGTGCTAGTTAGAATCGCAGCCCACGATTAGATGTTTGTGATTTTGTTCACAGAACTCAATCAGCTTCACCAATTCAGGACTAGGAGGAAGTTGTGAAGAGTCTGAAGGGAGATAACAGGAAGCAAGAATAATGTCTTCCTTGGTATTTTTGGTGATTTCACTAAGAAGAATTACAGTGATATCGCGTGTACAAAGTTGTTGAAGGATAACAGCTTGTAGTTGTTTAGAAACTATAATGCATATCCTTGGTCTTTCAATACCAAATCCTGTGAAGGTAGAGGTATTTTTGTCGCCTAATCCACAGATCTTGGATTTAACTACCCAAGGCTGTTGTATTAGGGCTATACTATTCTGCTTGCTGTCTAGATGTCGTCTCAGAGTGGAGGACGCCGCCCGCCAGTGTTGCAGGTTTATTTGGATGAAGGATAGTGGGGCTTGAGGAGGGAACTTAGGTTGAGGATTGTTGGGGATTATCCGTGGGAGAAACTAACGCAATCTCCGAAATTAGCAGAGACTCGAGCTCTTGCAGTTCAGCAGCCTCGTTGGAACCTAGTTCCATTGGGGTTGCATCCCGCGAAGACTGAGTCGCGGTCTCTGTTGACTGTGTTTGAGGTGGTGCAGAATCACCAACCTTCAATTTAACGGAGAGTTGGGAGAACCTGTACCTCAGTTTCTTCCCCTTCTCCACAAGAGTTTTGGCGTCCTGGTCGTTGATGCCGAAGACCAACAGCCGTCCCAGCGGTTTTTCTTTTGGTGCATCGTGAAAGACGCACCAGTTGGAAACCTTGAGGTGGTTGTTCTGGCCCGCCAACCTCCGGACGACAGTCTCTCTATCATCGGCTTTACCCGGAATCCAGACAGCTGCCTTGACCAAACGAGGAAGTTGGCCCAGCCCAACGACCTCTAACTGGGCGTTGTCCCAAGGAGTGGGGAGTCCACGCACCGTGGTTTTTATATTATTGTAAACAAAAGCTTTCTTTATAAAACTGTTTTAACCGATTATAGAAATTCTATTCCATTCTCGAGATATCGATTGATACAGAAATGGCCTTTCTTACAGAAATAATCAAAAAAAGTTTAATTACGCCAGAAGTTGTTGATCATGAGTAAAATATTTTTATTGTTTCTTATGTAAAATTTTCCGCTGAATTCAATGGTAAAATAAAAAAATTTACATTCCATTTAAATTTAAAAAGTTAGGGTCTACTTCCGATTAAACCGGAAGTGCTACTGCTTTGAGAATATTTTAGTTGACCAAATTTCGTAAAGTAATATAGAGTAGTTTTTAAAATAACGACAGCGTAAGCTCGTCCTGGGACACCTGTATTATGGCGGGAAATACAAATTATACACATATGAAGTTAACTTGAACTGTTTCTATTTCTTTGTATCTGACAACCACATGTCAAAAAGGCTTTGAGAGTTTTGTAATGGATGTTTATATCATTATTAAATTTGAAATATTTTGTTATAATTAATATAACTTCTTCCAAATTAAGCACACTGTCTGCAAATGTATAAATTAATTTTCCATAAGTTCGCAGACCAAGAAAAGAGATACGAGAGATTCCTACACATGTTATATATAACAACTCACAACTTTTCTGATGACAGTTGTGGATGAGAGTTTATGGTTATAAGCAGCAAACGTAGCAAACCGTTCAATGTATTAAGCAACAAATCTCGTTTGCTTACCTTGCTTGATTTGCTTACTTCATTGAACGTACGTAATATTAATTTTTGCACGATCGGGTTATTTTTTATGTTTACCGATAGTGTTTCCAAGACAGTAGGTCTTATTTACAAATTACTGAACGGTAAGTGATGTGACTCACGTCGGTAAGTGATGTGCTTCACTTACCGTGCAGGAGGCGAGACGGTAAATAAATAAAAACAAAAATCAAAGCTTACTTCAAAAATGACAAATAATTTTTTTAATATGTCAAAATAATTTTCAAATCTTATTTTTATTTTAAATTGTGTGCGTTGATCGTGCAAAAAATAGTATAAGCATCACGAACATTAAGGAATTACCGATCTCAGACAAAATTGAAACCATCGCTTCGCTCAGTCCCCAAACATTGTCTTCGATAGGTAAACTGTCCTTACCGTTCTTAATAATATACCTACTGTTAATGACATTACATGTATATTTTGTTTTCTTACTAGATCTATATTTTACAAACTATTATACGTATATATGTAGTAAACTGTTTATTATTCTAGTATCTCTTATAGTTTCTGAGAGATCCCAATGGTGGCCTTCGAAATCCGGACAGCCTATATTCTTATACGTTATAAAAAACTGAATTACAATTTATTTTAGTATAACAGCTATAAATCCTGATAGCAACATGTTCTCCGATAAGAATATTCATTCTGTAAAATACAATGACGCAAGGTGTGTAAATGTATTCTATTTATCTTCTATTTTGTTCTATTCAGAACAATTTATTGCTGATATTGGAAAATCATTTTTCTTTATTTCGAGAAATGAAACAGAGGATTATGGTAGGATGTATGAAATGCAGTTTACATTCATTTCTAATTTTAATATGTCTTAGATTATAACATAAGTGAATATTATAACCAGTTTATATTAAATTCGCATACATTACAAACAGGAAAATGCGATAGTTTTAAAAATTGCGCGAATGTTGCAAATGGATATATGAATTCAAATGATTTTACGGAATTTGGAAGAAAATGGTAAAAATAGATATATGTAATATAATATTAATTAATTACGAAAAAGAGGGAAAATAAAATTTCCTTGTCTTATTCACACTGTTCTATAATTTATTTATTTAAATTATACTGCAATTGCTAAGAGCGGACGATTATGAATTTGTTTTAAAATTTTAATTTTAAATATTGACTTCCTAATCTACATTTGTGGCCAGAAGAAAAAGCCGGACACCAAAAAGTATTTGACGACTTGTAGAGTCCGTGCGTACAGACCAAAATATATCCCTGCGAGTCCAACTTGTGAAAGTAGCCCGTATAGGTTATAGATATAAATATGGACAAAGATATTCAATCAATTGTCTTTTGTGCAATATATACAGGGTGTTTCCTTTAAAACAACCATAGCGCCTTTTTTGGCGAACTAATGGCTTTAGAGAAAAATGTTATATAAAAAAAAATTATCAAGAATAATGGGCTAATTCAGCAATAATAACAAAAAGAAAATTCAACTAGTGGTTCTTAAACGGTAGAACAATTTTTTTAATGGTACCCTATATAATTTTTTAGGTCGTTGAACAGTTTTGTTTCTTAGTACAACGATATAAATATGGTATAGGGTTGTATAACAATTATTTCGAGAAAAATGGCATTAAAAATTAGAAATAATGTAATAAAAATGGCTTTACTACTAGTAACTTCAATGGTAGTAAAATTAATAACATTTAAATATTTAGTTAAATGATTTTTGAGCAAGTAACAATAGTCAACATTTGTAGGCTCGGTAGTACAACTTCTACTGCGCCGATGCGTTTTTTCTCTAAACGTACTGACTCTAACTATAGTTATGAGATCTGTGCTCTGACAAATGAAATATGGGTACAATAAAATTTTTGAAAGATGTCCGATCCTTGATCGGACATCTGCGAATTGTATGAATTAAGATTTTGTTCTGTCAAATTCAGTAGTGTCGTTTAGTTAGTTTTTATGAGGGTACGTAAGATACTACTGTTATTTTATTATTATACAAATAAATGTTACAATAAAAGCATTCAAAAATCAAAACTAAGTCAACTGGTAAGTTTATTAGCAAATGTAAAACTAAAAATATATGAAATGTGAAAAATAAGATACTGACACAGTGTCAGTGTTAGTGACACTGACAGAAAATAACGTTTTTCGTACGGCTATGAATCAGGGTAATATATTTTAATAAATAAATAAACATACGTTACAGCGAAAGTATTGTCAATAACGAGCATCGTTTTAAAATGGAATGTCCTAACTTAGTCGAAACAATATGATTTTTTGAAAGACAAGCGTGTTTTATCCATCCTTACCGCACATGCTTCTTGTGAGAGAGATACATATATGCCAATTTGTTAATTCGTTCATGATATAGATGACCTCTTTCAAAAAATTTACTGTATATTTATTATTTTTATGTTGAAATATGAAAAACTAATCTGTAAAGTAATATTTCTTTTGATATTTATTTAGAATAGATTTCGAGTTTTGGAAAGAATATAATGCCAATTACAAGTTCAGAGCAGCCTGTTGCCGAATTACGGTGACTTTATAAACTACACCAAGTGTACTAGCTCGGGAGGTAGTACAGTACTGACAAGTTAGTGCAATATGCACAGACCTTTCTTCCCACCCTTCTATATTAAAATGGATAAAGCACAAAATACACAAATGAGCATATTTTTCACAAAATTACAAGTTCGTGCAGCTATAGAACCATACAAACGAACAGACCTACTAAAAAATAAAAAAGTGTAGCAAACACTTCATTTATTAAGGAAAAAGAAAAAAACTAAATTTCTGCAAAAATATTTTCCAAAATTTAATCATGACATTAAAATTTTTCAATTATCGTTGGTTAATGACTCTTAGTGTGTAGTTTATTGCACTCTTAGGTACTTATCTTATAGGGCAGGCACTTGACTCGAGCGACCTTGACGTGCTTGGAATCAGCTGATTTGTGTGCGTACGTCATTTTGACAAGAACAATGTCACTTTGAAAACACCAATTTTTACCTCCCGTCATACAGTAGGCAAGGGAGGTAATGTTATCGGTCCAAAAATTCGATGTCGAGTTTTCAGTAAATAAGTACGAATTAGGGTCCCCACAACACGTTTTTACTATTTTTACAATAATGTATATATATATATATATATATATATATATATATATATATATATATATATATATATATATATATATATATATATATACCGTGTGTCTATTTTAAAGGTGTACATAGGAGATTAACATGAGAAATCAGATTTTTGCAATTTCCTGCTCGCCTAATTATTTTAAGCAAAAATGCGTCAAATAAAAGTTTTAGGGTATAAAATTCTACATGTAAAACAATAAACAGAATTACCTTTACATGCTTTATAACTACAGAAATTAAATATGAAAATGTCGAAAATTACGTTAAAAATATCGACAGCCATGGAATTGAACAAAAAATAAATAAATACTTGCAGCCGTATGCATAAGTGCAAGCTTAAAATGGTTTTAGCAGCATTTTACGTAGTGGCCAGTAACATCATATAAAATGCTATTAGCGGGATGATATGCATAGTTGTACTTTTACTGGTCACTACTAAATAGCCAACTTGCATTATATTTAACCTGGCAGCATTGTAAAATTTGGTTGTTTATTAAGCTGACAGCTGTCAGTTCTATATGTTTTGAGGTAGAATATCACTTCGTATATTATTATAGCGTTCTTGTTATTACATTTTAGTTTTTGGTTGATTAGACCAGTTATATTAGGTTATATAAATTAAAAAATAGTGGTTACAAGTGGATATACAGTTATCAAGTGCTGTCATTACATATATCAGGGAGTATTTTTATAAACGGATTGTTACATTTTAATTTGAAAAGTCAGGCATTTTATATATAGAACTAAACAAAGTAAAATGGAATAGGGTTTGTTGAATATACACGAGGAGGTGGAAGAAATAGAAGCAATACAAGAATTTATTGGAATCAATGACAAATTGTACCCTTGTCGTAAGGTTTACTAAACTTAATAATGGTGAAATAAGTGACAGATAATAGTTACCAATCCCATATTCAAGATACCTATTAACACTCTCATTGAATCCGGTCACATGCAGAACGGCGTTACAATCGAGCGCACATCCGAACGAGGAATGTTCTGGGAAGACTGTTTGGAATAATGAAAAATAAATTTTGATGCTTTTTTAATGGACTACAACTTTATATAGAAACGGCAATAATTGTAGTGGCTGTTTTGCATAACATTTGTGTTAATGAAAAAATCGAAGAGCCTGATCAAGAATTCGCAGATGATGAAGATAAAGAAGGCGACGCCAACATTCCTGAGAGGCATCCTTCGAAGGCAATATATTGAAAAACAAATATAATGCAAAAAACTAAAGTGTTAACAAATTACTTATAGTTACATGTAGAACAAAGCTAAATACAAACAAAATGTGAACTAAAATGTGAATAAATTATTCCTTTACATGTACAAATTTATTCATAAATACTAAATAAATTTAAATATTGACACTATTTACAACTCTTCCCGTTTTTCCCTTAAAGCTGCTATTCTTGCTGTTATGTACTCTCAACTCATTTCCAATACATATCTACCTTAGTACTACAGAAGGGGTCCACACTTATCATTCCTAACACTCTTTCTTAGAATGACGCATGTCCTGCTCGTCCTATATTCTGATTACGCGGCTCACGTGTATTTTTTGAAGACGCATTAGCAGTCTTTTCAAATTTTGTCACGAATTTAGCTCTTCATTCGTATAAATGTTCATTTTTTTAATCATTTCAGACAATAAAACTAGAGACAAAATCAAATTGTCAGAAACGTCAAATAAGTTAACTTACGTTAGCAGTAAGTAGGCGTAATTAGTGGGTATAATTAGTGCTAATTGCATTTAATTGCTTTTTAATGACTTGTTTGTTTGCTTTCTAATTGCTTTTTAATGACTTGTTTGTTTGCTTTTTAATGACTTGTTTGTTTGCTTTCTAATTGTTTTTAATGACCCGGTATTTGTGACGTATGTTGTATAAAAATAGGTCATCAAGGACGTTCGCGGAAAATAGGTCACTGCTCTGTATTAATGTATAACGACCCTGCAGCTAGACACCTTTCACCATGATGTGGATGACTGCTGATGACCTTTCATATGACGTGCGTTGTGGTTATTATCATTAAACTAACATTTATTCCGAGAAAAAATAAGCGAATATATCAAACATTTGTGAAATGCAACTTTTTTCCAAACTTCCAATTTAAAATGAGTGAGAGTATACATTCTTCTATTTCCATTTTAAAATGAATGCGCGAATATTGCTTCGGTTAGGGGAAATCCGTGTTTTGAAAGCTCATTAAGAACGAATTAAGCTAACTATGTAAAAGGAACAACACAGAATTTTTCCAATTGGAATTCACGTTTCGAAAGTTCATTAAGCTAGTTGTGGCAAAACACGAGAAAGGTCACTAATTAACCCCGCGCACGTCACAAATTCCACATTATCAAAACAAACCCACTAATTAGCCCCCATACGTCACAATCAACTTGAGTACTATGAATTCACGTTTCGAAAGCTCATTAAGCTAGGTGCAGCAAGACATGAAATTTTCCCAAATTAATTAAGTCATTAATTTATACAGCCTATAACACATCGAAATTAACTCTTCGGTTGAGTACTACGACAACACTTGTTTAGTACACTAGTAATATTCAGCATTGCTTGAATCACAAAATGGCTGCAAGCTTAAATTCTGTTCATCGCAGTGATGTTCTTCTGAATGGTAAAACAGTAGCGGATGTGTTGCGTTATTTTAGTGCAGGCGCGTTTCAAACAGCTGAACAGCTAAAAGAAGCGTGCGAATACATTAATAATAAAGTTGTGTTCGAGGACTACGAGTTTTTAAAGCAGTGAGAGAGGACCCAGTATGATAAACTAACGAGTCTTAGACGTCAACGTAAGTAAATTGTAAATTTAGCATTATTATTAATTAATTAATTAATTAATTAATTAATTAAATGAAAAATTAGTTAAAGATTCAAATCCGATAACACCGATCACAAGTGGGCATATCGCCAGCGCTGCCTCAGGACCCAGCGATGCGAGCACGTCAAGTGGTATGATAAAAAAATTATTTACCGGTTTCGTTTATATATAGCGATGATTTAATTTTCAGGCGCCGGAAATAGCCGTCAAGCTAGCGGTACAGTTATAGCGGCTTCAAGCAGCGTTAATTCAGGTAAATTTTGGGGCTTATTAAGCAGTACTTTTAATAACAGCTGTGTAAAATTATTTAGGTTCACGTTTAAATTACATAAACGTAACTGGTGAGAGCTCCGCATTCGTTAAAAAATTTGGATTAACGTCGCGTCGGGTGCAGTTCTCGATGACAACATTAGCGAGCGAAAACCCCTTGAAGTGGCTAGAGGTATGCTCGTAATTTCTTTTTAATATTTAAAATTTTATCTGTATTTTTAATTATAGAGCGCAATAACGGAGCTGATACAATACGCGACAGTCAACGTCCATCTGGACGCCTACGTGGGGGTCGTGATAGACAACGAGGACTACCCCGACAAGCCGTGTACCGTGGCGTAAATTCTCGCAGCTTAGCGGCGGTGTCGTGCTGGATAGGATTGGCGGCGTTTTTCAGAGTAACGATCGTTCTTCACCAACAACAAGATGGCAATGCGACTGGACATCGTTACGCTACCTGCAGGTCGAGGTAGGGGGTCACTTGTAGACGGTAAATGTGTCTCTTTTCATGCGTTTAGCGAAAAACAGTATTTACGTCATTGAAAATAAAAATAATTTATGTCTGGCGTATGCTGTAGTGGTCGCCATTGAGTATGTAAATTTAAACTATAACAAGGCAAGAAAAAAATTGCTACTAAAGCTGGGGAAAAATTATTGCATGATGGAGCCATAGAACTTTGTCATAGTGCGAATGTTAACCTAGCTAACGGGGGTTCATATGAACACGTTAAAATATTACAAAAAAATTTAACATCCTACATAATTGTTGTGTATTCCGACAGAAAAGGCACCGAATTGTATTTTCACGGTGATCGCACTTTATCAAAACCGCGGCTAAATCTTTTAATGGAAAATTTTCATTATACTTAATGTTATTTTAAGTTTGACTGGCGCATTTTCAGCTAGTTATTTTTGTGAGTATTGTTTAAAACGATTTAGTTCACCTGAAACTCATACAAATAGCTGCCCTTTTTTATGTCCGTGCTGCCATGCTAAGCCACCATGCGTTGAAACTGTAAATAGCGTTTTTTGCGGGGTATGTAGAAGAAACTTCCGAGGTGCGGGTTGTTTACGCAATCATGTTGAAAATAATTTATGCTCAAAATTAAAACGCTGTTTCATCTGTAATAAAAATGTTTGGGTTTCGCAAAAGAAAAAACACGTTTGCGGCTTTGAATACTGCACAACATGCTGTTGCGACAAACCAATTCGTCACCACTGCTATATGGCTGTGAATAAGCTTTCGAAAACAAAATTATTAGAAAAATCAAATTTTCTTTTTATATTTTTTTGATTTTGAAACAATGCAGGAGAAAAAAGTTAGCAGCATTTTATCACTACATGAGATAAATGTGTGTCGCACAGCATGTATGCGCTAAATGCGTTGAAAATTATGATATTGAGAGTTGTTGTACACGTTGTGGGGTGCGGAGGCGTATATTTACAAATGGCAGCAACAATATCGTAAAATAGTTTTTGGAATACGTGGCGCTAATGTCTTTGAAATTTACTGTCACTGTCATAGCACACAATTTAAAAGCATTTGATGGGTGTTTGATATTAAGGGAAATGATGGATAATGTAGAGCGCTGGAAACCCGAAATTATAAGAACTAGTGCTAAAATAATGCGGATAAAGTGCGGCGAGTCAATACGTTTTATCGATAGCTTAAATTTTATTCAACTCCCTTTATCATCATTTCCAAAAGCATTTGGTATCAAAGCTGCAAAAGGTTACTTCCCACACTATTTCAATACATCCGAAAATAAAAATTATGTTGGTGCACTACCAGGGAAAGAATATTTCGGCTACAACAACATGAAATTTAATGCGAGGAATGATTTTCTGGACTGGTATTATACAAAACTATCTCAAAATTATGTTTTTAATATGTGCGAAGAAATTGTCAGGTACTGTACACTGGACGTCGACATATTGCGACGTAGTTGTCTGCGGTTTCGAAAATGTTTTGTTGAAGCTAACAGCGTTGATCCGTTGTATGAGTGTTTTACCATCGCATCGGCGTGTAATTTAACTTTCCGACGAAATTTTTTAGCTCCAGACACTATCGTGGTTTTACCTAAGAATGGGTATAGAGAGAGTGATAAACTTCACTGCAATGGCTTGAATGGGAGGCATTTAGACACGGTGTACTCATTCAGCATGCCGGTAACGGCCACGAAGTACGTTTAAAGGAAAACCTGTTAGTGGATGGTTTCTGTCACGAGACAAACACAGTGTTTGAATTTTACGGGTGTTTCTGGCACGGTTGTCGACGCTGTTATTTAAATCGAACAGAGAAACTGGCTGATAAAAACGACGCAATGTTCACGAGATTTGAAAACACGCTATACAAGGAGGAAAAAATTAAAAATTCAGGCTATGGTTTAATAACAATGTGGGAGTGTTTGTTTTTTTAAAAAATTAAATTAGATTTAGACTTACGAAATTTTATAAACAACACGCAACTCGATGGCGAAATCACACCTCTGAACCCGCGTGACGCCTTTTTTGGGGGCCGAACTAACGCTTCAAAATTGTACCATGAGTGTAATTTAGGTGAAACTATAAAATATTTCGACGTTTGTTCATTGTACCCGTTTGTTAACAAGTACGGTAAATACCCCCTCGGCCACCCGAAAAATATTTATGTAGGCAACGAACAGTGCGCAAAATTAGATTTTTCAAAATTAGAGGGTTTAATTAAATGCCTAATTTTACCACCTCAAAATTTATACCACCCCGTACTCCCATACAGGTGTAACGGATAGCTTATGTTTCCTCGACGGACCCCGAGATGGACTCCGAGATGGACCTAACCCTCAGTCCGTATGCATCCGGCTGGGACCTCGACACGACCCTCGAATCTGACTGGGACCGCGACACGACCCTCCAGACGGACTCCGAGACGGACACCGAGATGGACTCCGTGGTGGACCTCACTATCGAGACGGACCCCGAGACGGACACCGAGATGAGACTCCGTGGTGGACCTCACTATCGAGACGGACTCCGAGATGGACTCCGTGGTGATGATGGACTTCATTACTAACCCCGATATAGACCCTGGAGCGACGGAGTAGCCCTGGCGCATTATTATTTTTTTAATCGTGTATTATTATTTTATTTTTCAGATTATACACATTATATATTTATAATACTCGATTTTTCTTTTCTGTTAACATTCACCTTTATTAAACAGTAATTGCGAGGCGCCGCTAGGGTAAGTAATAAAAAATACATGTATATATCTGGATTATATTCTTTTATTTAAAATAATATGCAAATAACGTTTTACAAAGAGAGTCATTGTTGACATAATTATTATTATCAAATATACTTAAAAAAACTATCAATTTTATTACCAAATACGTAGTTTAGAAGAAATAAAACACAATATTGTCCACAAACAGTTGAATTCAGATTTTGAATTTGCATGTCGTTATAACTACACATAGTACTGTTCCTTTTTAAAACTAGGGCAGTCCATCGTTGTGCTTCGTAACCTTTGGTTTGGCCCTCGGTGGCCATTGTGAAATCATACACTCCAGCTAAAGATGCTTAGTGATCAAACCCTAGCACCATACATAGGGGTCAGCGATGATAGCCAGGTAGAGTAACTATATACTTATATGTAGCGCATATGTCCATCTGAGTAAATTAATTGCAGGTTATCGCTAAATTTAAGTGCCTAAGCTGCCTAAGCTGCAACGGAACTGTCGAGCTATGGCTAACAGGCAGGATTCACGATTTTGCAGAAAAAAATTACCGCTGCGCATACTGCGCCAGAGAAAGTGCACTTTTGGAAAGGATGTATATCGTCAGTAATGGTAAGTAATAAAGAAAAAATACGTGTATATATCTGGATTATATTCTTTTATTTAAAATAATATGCAAATAACGTTTTACAAAGAAAGTCATTGTTGACATAATTATTATTATCAAATATACTTAAAAAACTATCAATTTTATTACCAAATACGTAGTTTAGAAGAAATAAAACACAATATTGTCCACAAACAGTTGAATTCAGATTTTGAATTTGCATGTCGTTATAACTACACATAGTACTGTTCCTTTTTAAAACTAGGGCAGTCCATCGTTGTGCTTCGTAAGCTTTGGTTTGGCCCTCGGTGGCCATTGTGAAATCATACACTCCAGCTAAAGATGCTTAGTGATCAAACCCTAGCACCATACATAGGGGTCAGCGATGATAGCCAGGTAGAGTAACTATATACTTATATGTAGCGCATATGTCCATCTGAGTAAATTAATTGCAGGTTATCGCTAAATTTAAGTGCCTAAGCTGCAACGGAACTGTCGAGCTATGGCTACCTGGCAGGATTCACGATTTTGCAGTAAAAAATTACCGCTGCGCATACTGCGCCAGAGAAAGTGCACTTCTGGAAAGGATGTATATCGTCAGTAATGGTAAGTAATAAAGAAAAAATACATGTATATATCTGGATTATATTCTTTTATTTAAAATAATATGCAAACAACGTTTTACAAAGAGAGTCATTGTTGACATAATTATTATTATCAAATATACTTAAAAAACTATCAATTTTATTACCAAATACGTAGTTTAGAAGAAATAAAACACAATATTGTCCACAAACAGTTGAATTCAGATTCTGAATTTGCATGTCGTTATAACTACACATAGTACTGTTCCTTTTGATAAAATTCAAAATTTTACCGTACGGTCTTCTTCCAAAACTGTCGAAAAAATACGCAAAATTATGAACATCGATGAAAATTGCCATCCAATGACTACCGGGCATGTAATCAGGATCGTGATTCACGATAATTAGGCTTGGTTTAGACACATAATGTATTATTTGCAGAAACAAGAACAAAATATGTTTTCTCCATGTGATTCATTTTCTTGAGGCATCCGTCCAGTTGAATAGTGTTCATCGTACCACGTTTGTAAATTGTTCGCGTTTTCCAAAGCGCACCTGGCGTTCTTAATAGTGTGATTACCGCAGTGTGAAGATTTAAATGTGTTATTTAAATATTTTAACCGGGGACACCCTAAATTCTCAATGTTTATAATACGAATTTTTTTTGAAATTTTTTTAGCAAGATAATTTCTCTTCTCTAAACCTTTTACGTAAACGCTGTCGATAAATTTTAACGAAGTTTGTAAAATACTGTCCAAGTTTTCATATTTTGTGCTTCCATCAGTCCACTTAATACCGTGATAATTTCTTGTTAACCATTTTACTTGAACTCTGCTCCGATGTGAAAGCGCGGCGTATTCTTTTGGTGCTTTAAATAAATAATATTTTTGGGATAATTGCTCTGAGCAGGTAAGAACTGCTAACTCCTTAATGATAAAATTTTTGTCTTCAACAAGAAACCCTTGAAAATCAACGAACGCAGTCATTGCTTCAAAAGCTAGATGCAAACTAAATAATCAGCGTGTACGCGACTGTAGTTATATATTTTAGCTGCTATAGTCAACAATAACATTTCTTTTTTTATCTATTTCGATCATACTGTCAAATTCGGCGTATATCAAACAGTTAATAGTTTCCGTAAGTGGTGAATTAAACCCGATTTCTAAACGTAAACTTCCGTTTCTTATAAGATTCCAGTGGGACTGCGTACCTGATGATAAGTCCGCTGTTAAATCAAAAACGGTAATGCAGTAGCCGTTGCTATAATCTTCCCGTGTTATATCATTTCCTTCGTTAAGAAAATGAATTCCCATGCCGGAGAATAAGGTGTGATAAGAGCTCACGAATTTATCATCTGTATTTGCTGACCATCAACAAATAATGATAAATAATTTAAATCGCAATGTTTAAAATCAAACGGATTTAATTTTAAGTCACCGTTAAAAGCCTTATTTGACACGAAGCAGATGGTACATCGTTTTGGTAACTGGCCAAAAAATATATTGTCCAAAGATTTGCTTTGAATTGTTTGTGGAATAGTTAAAACTTTTATCTCGCTTCTGGTAATAGGGTATTTTGCTGTTGTCATTTCTAACGCTCTCGCGTGTGCAATCATAACACTTGGATTTATTTGCTGCCGCCGAATTAATAAACTTGCATCCGTAATTTTTAATTTTCCAGACACATTGTCACCCATAAGTGAAAAACTATTTCTAGAGCGGACGAATTTAACACGAATTTCAACACCATTCATTAAAAATTTCTCTTGATTGAATATATCACAATTTAAATGACCTATAAGTTCAACTTCTTTACTATTTTTTGTAAAATTGTATTGTTTATTAAACCCTTCATTCTCGTTAGTGGTTATATCCATTTTACCGCTTGTATCAGGATACCATAAGCCACAGGTTAAATGTGACTTTTTAGCAGATGGCCCGTAATTTAAAAGTGTATCCAGATAACATTTATATGCGTAGTTATTATTTGGTGTCGAAATAAGTTTTTGATTTAAATAAACTTCAACTTGGCTAAACATTGAGTGTAAAATATTATTAACGGGTGCAATTTTTGCATTATTATTTTCATCAAAAGCACTCCCGTCATCTTTAGTTAATTTTATATTTACAGAAATTAAAGTATGTGCTAAATCAATATAATCGTCACCCCCGTTTATAACAAACTCCAGTGGTGCGTCGTCTGATATACTTGATAGTGTTTTATAATGTACCCAGCGCCCGTTTTCAATACTTGTCTGTGTAGCAGGGACGGTAAAAAGATCCAGTTCAGATTTTGCACATTCACAACTTCTAGGATGTAAAAAAGCCATTTTATTTTTTATCAAAAATATGTGGTGATTGCACACGGCGACTTTTAATTTTGGATATCTTCAAGCGTCGCCGGGAACTCGAGTTATGAATTTTATTTGTTGGACGTTGTCTTTTTATAAGTAAACCGGAACCTATCAAACTATCAATTTTAGTTTTAGCTTGACGTTTTAAGTTGTTAACTGACTCATTTAGTCGCGAGTTGAGCGCCTCCTTTACAGGTGTATCGTTAACTACATCGTTAATAAAATATGATCCCGAACGAATAGCTTCTTTACCAACAATTTTTAAGCCGCTTTTAACAAAGGGCATTACACTTCTCAATAATCCTTTTAGGAAACTCCCAAAACCGTGCCCTTTTGGTAAGCATTACCTCTGTAAATTGCACCGACACCGCTCCCCGCCTGATTTACATAATAGTCATGGTAATGACACGACTTCATTGTGTTAACTTCTTAAAGTGAAGTTTTACACTCACTGTGCCGTATTGGAATGGTGCTTTTTCACCTGTGCTTGTTCTTATATCTATTTCAATATTTTCAAATTCTCTTTTCAATACCGGGATATAGTGGGGCTGTGTAAAAAACTGTACCTTTTGGGTGCCATAAATGTAACGACTGTTGTCAATTGCAACAATTCTAATAACATTAGCAAAAATATCACCTATCATTTGCGATTCTACAATATCACTATACACAAACAGCTGTGATGGTAATCCTAGTAACACGTTTGATGGATATATTGAAGATTGATTAAGTATATTAGTACCTGGTTCAAAACCAAGTTGTAAACTTAATCGTGGAGATAATTTCAATGATGATATAAATGGAGTAACACCAGTACATGACACTTTCTTGCTACCCCCGTTTATTCTAAATTCAACTTTGTCCTTCTGCAGTATTATATTTGCATTCAGGGCTGTCACTATTGATTCTACAGTCTGGTAATTACCTAAATCTATTTTAGTTTTGTAATCTATGTTCAAGACAGAATTTTTCTTCTCAAGGTGTGCATTAACAACATCGTCAACGGATTTATATTTTTTATGTCGCATTATATTTTCAAGCCACATAATCTTACATCACTAAACAAGTTTTTAATTTGTGCGGCATCCATTTCATCTTTTAAAGTTACATTGTAAGTACAATAAACGGTGTTATCGTCCTCCTTGACTGATGAAAACGAGCAAGGGTATTGTATTTCAGTTAATCCTACACACCATTCACCCGTTAGATGTATACTTTTCGGTAGCTGGGTGAAATAATTAGCTGATGTATTTGTTGGAAAATAATTTTTCGAACTGTTTGATAGTAGAGTTAAATAAAAATCAGACAATTTGCTAGAATTCATATTCGAGTGAGCGAGTTACTCGGAATCCATGAGTTAAACTTTGACGGGTAATTTTTCCACTGAACTAAAATTTCAGTGCACCCGTTTTTATATCGTTTCTTTAAAATTTTATCTATTTGAAAATTATTTTCAGGATTATAGGTCACACGCTGAATTTCGGCCTGATAAAATATGCCATCTATGGGCTCGTTTAATAAATCACATATTTTATATACAACAGGATCTCTCAAAATAACGTCGGTAATTTTAAATATTTCACCACTCCAGCTATTAACATAACCTTTTTCAAAGACGTGTTTATATCTAGTAATACGTACAAAATCACCAACTTTAGAAAATTTATTTTTATTTTTCTGTTTATTGGGAGATTTATTACCTTTAATATTATTATACACTGTTAAAATGTTATCCTCGCATACCTCGTTTGGCGCCATTTTAATAGTTCTGTGGTACGAATCATTATAACTATTTACTAAATCCTGCAACACATCGATATACCTATAGGTGTTAGCAGATGAAAAATATTTAAACATTTTTGTTTTTAAAGTTTTATTAAAACGTTCTACTACAGCTGCTTTAACATCAGGATTTTTTGCAACATAAAAATTTATATCAAACTTTTTAAATAATAATTGTACTTTACTAGCTAAAAATTCCTTGCCTTTGTCCGTTTGTAAATTAATAGGAACGCGCTCCTTAAAAATCTCTTCAAAAGAGTTTGCTACCTCACTCCCCGTTTTAGTATATAGTGGTTTCACCATAGCATATTTTGAGAAGACGTCGATAACAGTGAGTAAATATTTAACATTGTCGTTGTGCTTAGCCAGATTTCTTAAATCAATTAAATCACATTGAAATAATTCATTCATAGTTGTAACATAGTACTTATTTCTTTTAAACCTGCGTCGAACCTGCTTATTTAAAGTATACGAGTCTTGACTTTCTAGCCAGTTTTGAATTTGTTTTGTAGAAATATTTGTTGATTTATAAATTTTGTTTACATGTGAAAAGCTAATAGGATCTGAAGGTGTATAATATCGTTTGCTTAAAATATTCATCACTATAGCGAGTATGGCGACCAATTAATTTTCTTTTTTCTTCCTTTTTGTTTCGACTTGGGCGACTGAGGAGGTGTAGTATCAATAAGCGGGATTTCGTCAAATATTCCACCTTTATTCTCTTCTTCTATCTTTAATTTACTATTAACATAATCTAATCTTCTTTTGTTAACAAGTAGAACTCGTGGTATATTAACTTTATGTAAAATGTCTGCAAAATATTGCCAACCTTCCGGATCAACACCCGTTTTATTACTCTTTACGACATCGCTAACAAGGTCGATTATATTACTACCGTCAAGTTTATGTCCGCCATAGCTCACCACGCCGTGTTCATTCCACGCTACGCCGCCATCTTTAAGTATTTGAAGTAGCAGTGTCGCTTTCTTAATATTCTGTTTAGGTACCACCTTTAATATATCTTGAAATTTATACTGATTAATATCGGTAAGTTCTTTTTCCTCGTCAGCCTCGGGCATTTTCTGTTTTTCGCTTGTTTCGGAAATCGTCGATATTGTAACGGGTTTACGAATATTATTCAATATGTTTAAATATTTTTGCAAAATTTGATTATACAGGTCCCATTTTTCATTATCACTGACGTTTTTCTTGTTTAAAATAATATTCATTTCACGATCTAGCTGCGACAAAGTGTCGGGTTGGATATGTTGAAATTTTTGAAAATGTTCAAAAACACGAGGTTCTATTAATACCATTTTCTTGGTGTGCTCCATAATTTAAATTTCTATTTATTTAATAAGCCTCCTAACACGCCTGATATAATCGGAGCTAGTAGGAGAGGAAGAAATGCACCACCCTTTTGAATAATTAGTTTTTTCTTTTGACCAGCAGATGATTTATTTTTAACTATACGTCTGAGCACTTTTTTATGCTGATCTAATTTCTCTTTTTGTATTTTAGTTATAGGAACTTTACCAATTAGGGTATTATGAATACACTCACAAATACAATGAATTAAATGCTTATCGGCAGCTTTTAATACAGCCTTACGATATCCGGGTTTAGTGTTTTGAAGAAATTTCAAAACAGGCGCGTTGGCAACGATCGCTCTCGACATATTGCACGTAAATAAGTTGTTTAGAAAGGATATGTTTTATTTATACCCTTTCTTGGGAACGTAAACGTATGTAGGCTTTTCATCGGGTAGTACATTCGTACGAATTCGCCAATTTTCCGGTGTATCTTGTTTCATATCTATAAATAAATAACCGTGCGGCCTAGATGTTGCATCAGAGTAAGATTCTTGAATAAATTTAACATTATCGGGATATATTTGACGAGCTAAGTGATTTATCTGGGCACGATCTCTGGGGTTTTTAAAATAAATAACATAATGTGCATTAAGGGAAATATCGCGCTGCCCTTTACCTTGATGAAATATATTCTGTTATATAAAAAACACTGATTTTACGATGATGGCTCCCTTTAGTAAAAATATCAACAATATCATGATTTGTCTCCCTCATTAAATCGTCTAAAATAATTAGCGTTGATTCTAAGCCGTCAAAAGAATTCATATTGGGTAATCCGCGAAAATATTCTATGTTTTCGTTAGTTTCTTCTTCATCATACATAGGTTGCCACTCGTCGTAGCACCATATTATTTTATTGAATGTAGTATCACACATAGAATTCAAACTGTGCAGTAGTCTTTCTACGAAATATGACTTTCCAGAAGCCGTGGGTCCGGCAATAATAGCAGTAAACGGTGCTCTGAAACAATGCCCCATGTCTACACTATCACAGCTGTATACAAAATGATGAACAACAGTTAATATTTACAAATTTTATTGAATTATAAGTTTTACAAACTACCACTGATTACAATTTTTATAAGATTCTAGCTTCACATCTACATCATGTTTGACATTATACGGTAATTTTAATAATGTCTCATGCAGATACAAATTACTTTCTGATTCTTTTAATACACTAAATAGAGCCTCGTTGTACGTGACGGGAGCTGGGGAGTTCATAAGATGGACGGCCACATCCGTGATAAATTGTTCATAATCAGGGAAACGCTTCTTTATCTGCCTATTCGCCATCAGATCCATTACAACGCCTTCAAGTTGTAAAACAGTTTTAAGAGTATCAAAAGCTAGATAAATCGGTCTGTACACGTCGTCAACTCTTCGGGTGGAAAAACTTATAGTTTGATTGTTATGCATGGTTACTACATAATTTTTCAAACACCCGATTACCGTATCCGTTTTTACTCGAAAGGTGTTATTTAAAATATTTTTTATAACTTTAAACAGTTCTTTTACCTCATCGTAGTGGAACCATGCACACGCAGTCAGCTCTAAATTCCCCAATCTTAAAACTGTTTGAAAACCGTCCAAAGGTTTAACGCCCACGGTTAAATTTTTTTTAGCCGTTTTTGTTAAGGGGAATTCCATAACGTCTAACAGGCGATGTTTTTCATTTAATATGGCTCTATTTAACTTCGTTTCTTCATGTTTTTCATACTTTTCCACAGCATGCATCAGTAGGGTGTCCGTTTCTTCGCCCATTTCTTCGTCACACGGTGATCCCCCGCGAGGTTCAACCGGCGGCTGATCAAGTTCATCACGTGAGTCATCGTGATTGTAACTATTCTCCGCGTAGAAACCGCCGATTTCTCGATGATGGGTTGAGTGCATAGTTGATGGTTCGAAATTAGACTCCTGAATGCGGAATTTCTTTAGGGGAGCTTCATCAAAGGCCAGTTGCGCACGTTTGTGGTTCATCTATAATCACACATACACATTTTATAAAATAATGCTATTTCATTGTTATAGCTAATATAATTATAATCACACTTACCATGATCGAGTTTTGTAGAAATGAATACTTGGAGGCCCTCTTCAGAAGCAGATAACGAAACACTTATAATCACAGTTCTCATAGTTCAGCATTTATACGAAAATGAACAAAAGTGAAAACACTCCAAATGTCTCGGGTAATTAGCCAGTGTTAAAAATATAATGGAAAGTTAAAATCAATATTAGAAAGTGAGAAAAAAACCAAAATTTTTCCAGCACCTAGATAATGACCTTAATACTGAGCAATAACCTATATTCCGCGAACGTCCTTGATGACCTATTTTTACACACCATACGTCACAAATACTAACTATTGAAAGAAACAAACAAGTCATTAAAAAGCAATTAGAAAGGAAACAAAGAAGTCATTAAAAAGCAATTAGAAAGGAAACAAACAAGTCATTAAAAAGCAATTAGCACTAAATATACCCACTAATTACGCTTACTTACTACTCACGAGGTTCTATTAATACCATTTTCTTGGTGTGCTCCATAATTTAAATTTCTATTTATTTAATAAGCCTCCTAACACGCCTGATATAATCGGAGCTAGTAGGAGAGGAAGAAATGCACCGCCCTTTTGAATAATTATTCTTTTCTTTTGACCAGCAGATGATTTATTTTTAACTATACGTCTAAGCACTTTTTTATGCTGTGCTAATTTCTCTTTTTGTATTTTAGTTAAAGTAACTTTACCAATTAGGGTATTATGAATACACTCACAAATACAATGAATTAAATGCTTATCGGCAGCTTTTAATACAGCCTTACGATATCCGGGTTTAGTGTTTTGAAGAAATTTCAAAACAGGCGCGTTGGCAACGATCGCTCTCGACATGTTGCACGTAAATAAGTTGTTTAGAAAGGATATGTTTTATTTTTACCCTTTCTTGGGAACGTAAACGTATGTAGGCTTTTCATCGGGTAGTACATTCGTACGAATTCGCCAATTTTCCGGTGTATCTTGTTTCATATCTATAAATAAATAACCGTACGGCCTCGATGTTGCATCAGAGTAAGATTCTTGAATAAATTTACCATTAACGGGATATATTTGACGAGCTAAGTGATTTATCTGGGCACGATCTCTGGGGTTTCTAAAATAAATAACATAATGTGCATTAAGGGAAATATCGCGCTGCCCTTTACCTTGATGAAATATATTCTGTGTTATATAAAAAACACTGATTTTAGTAAAAATATCAACAATATCATGATTTGTCTCCCTCATTAAATCGTCTAAAATAATTAGCGTTGATTCTAAGCCGTCAAAAGAATTCATATTGGGTAATCCGCGAAAATATTCTATGTTTTCGTTAGTTTCTTCTTCATCATACATAGGCTGCCACTCGTCGTAGCACCATATTATTTTATTGAATGTAGTATCACACATAGAATTCAAACTGTGCAGTAGTCTTTTTACGAAATATGACTTTCCAGAAGCCGTGGGTCCGGCAATAATAGCAGTAAACGGTGCTCTGAAACAGTACCCCATGTCTACACTATCACAGTTGTCTACAAAATGATGAACAACGGTTAATATTTACAAATTCTAGCTTCACATCTACATCATGTTTGACATTATACGGTAATTTTAATACTATCTCATGCAGATACAAATTACTTTCTGATTCTTTTAATACACTAAATAGGGCCTCGTTGTACGTGACGGGAGCTGGGGAGTTCATAAGATGAACGGCCACATCCGTGATAAATTGTTCATAATCAGGGAAACGCTTCTTTATCTGCATATTCGCCATCAGATCCATTACAACGCATTCAAGTTGTAAAACAGTTTTAAGAGTATCAAAAGCTAGATAAATCGGTCTGTACACGTCGTCAACTCTTCGGGTGGAAAAACTTATAGTTTGATTGTTGTGCATGGTTACTACATAATTTTTCAAACACCCGATTACCGTATCCGTTTTTACTCGAAAGGTGTTATTTAAAATATTTTTTATAACTTTAAACAGTTCTTTTACCTCATCGTAGTGGAACCATGCACACGCAGTCAGTTCTAAATTCCCCAATCTTAAAACTGTTTGAAAACCGTCCAAAGGTTCAACGCCCACGGTTAATTTTTTTTAGCAGTCATTAAAAACAATTAGAAAGCAAACAAACAAGTCATTAAAAAGCAATTAGAAAGCAAACAAACAAGTCATTAAAAAGCAATTAAAAAGTAATTAGCACTAATTATACCCACTAATAACCCCTACTTACTACTTACGTTGTGACAGATAAAACGTCAAGCATTTATTTATTTTTTGTTCAATTCAATGGATGTCGATATTTTCAACGTAATTTTCGATATTTTCATATTTAATTTCTGTCGTTACAATGCATGGAAAGGTAATTCTGTTTAAATGCAGAATTTTATGCTCTAAAAGTTTTATTTTACGCATTTTTGCTTAAAATAATTAGGCGAGCAGGAAATTGGAAAAAACTGATTTCCCATGTTAATCTCCTATGTACACCTTAAAGACAGACACACGGTATATATATATATATATATATATATATATATATATATATATATATATATATATATATATATATATATGTGTGTGTGAGTGTGTGTGTGTGTGTGTGTGTGTGACGATTTTTTCGTGCACGATAACTCATAACAAACTTCCAAATATTTGTATTTTCCGTATTTAAGCTTTCTGCGTTCATATAAAGAGTTGATTAGAATTTGGGTAAAATTGAATAACCGGAAGTGACTCTTTACTTGAAGCCCATAACAGTTTTTAATGAAAAATGAGATTAAAATATAATCGAAAACTTTACAATTTTAGTATTTAAGACTTTTATATCTAGGAAAACAACATATTAGATTTTGGCTAAAATTAATAAACCAGAACTGATACTTTACTTGTAGCTCTGAACAGATATTCGTGAAATAGCTATTTGTGTATTAAGAGCGCAAAACGGGACATTGTCGATTGAGAGGTTGTTGCCGCGCGACGCAGGAGCGAGGCATTCTCTCGAAATCGACAATGTCCATTTGCGCTCGAAACACACACAAGATTTTTTCTACAGTCGCCACAATGGGGTCCTCCACCATAACAAAAAATTATTTTTTATTTATTTTTACTCATCGGTATTTTCCATTCTTCTTGAGCTATTGCTTCAATCTAATCTAAGCATTTTATACTTTCGTTTTTGTAAATGAATGCCCTATTTTATTTTCACAGCAGTGCGGCATTTTGTTTGGTTATGTAAGTGGGTAATGTGTAACTACAGTGTCATTAATTCCTGACTAAACGTTTCCATTAAAAATGTAACCAAGTAACATTTCTCACCATTGTATAGTTAGAAATTTGAGGAGCGAGCGTTTTTTCTACTTTGTCGCTCTAGAGCGGCAAAGTGACATTTTGCGTTGACAAAAGAGAGCGCAAATGGCTACTTTGTATATAGACTGTAGAAAAAATATATTATGATACACTCCATAACTTGTCAAATTTAGTATTTAAGACTTTTATATAAAGAAGAACAACATATTAAATTTTGGCTGAAATTGATATTCCGGAAGAGATACTTTACTTGAAACTCTCAACAGATTTTCGTGAAAAATATATTATGATATATTCCAAAACTTTTCAAATTTGGTATTTAAGATTTTTATATTAATGAGAACGACATGTTAGATTTTTTCTAAAACTGAGGAACTGGAAGTGATACTTTACTTCAAGCTCTGAACAGATTTTCGTAAAAAATATAATAGAGTATATTCCAAAACTTGTCAAATTTAGTAATTAAGACTTTTATATAAAGGCAAGCAACATATTAGATTTTAGCTAAAATTGGTAAACCAGAAATGATAGTTTATTTGAAGCTCTGAACAGATTTTCGTGAAAAATAAATTGATACAATCTAAAACTTTCAAATTTGGTATTTAAGACTTTTTTATTAAGGAGAACGACATACTATATGTTTTCCAAAATTGATAAACCGGAAGTACTACTTTGCAGGAAGCTATAAACAGATTTTCTTGAAAAAATATATTAAAACGTGATTCAAAACTTCTCAAATTTGGTATTTAAAACTCGTGTATAATTTGAAACAATATTAGATTTTGACTATACCTATATGATAAACTGGAAGCGGTACTTAATTTGGAGCTCTTAACAAATTTTCGAGAAAAAACAATAAATTTAATCCAAAATTTGGTATTACAGACTTTTCTATTTATTGGAACAAATTAGATTTTGTTTACAAACGATCAACCGGAAGTGATACTTTACTTAAAGCTCATTGCTATTTCAAACATGGAATTGACGGGAGGTTATGTGTTGGCCACATCAGATTTTTTATTCGTGTAACGAGAACATAAGGTTTACCGCACGTAACCGGTGTGAATAAAAAAGGCCAGGTTACTACAGACGTTTCTGTCAAATTAATTATTTGACGTTTGTCGAATATTTATCTTGTTCCTAGTGTGATACATTTAATTGCAAGCGTATTGATCTAGTACTCCCGCCCTATAGAGCACGGAAGATCACGTGACCTATCATTGTTTTATCCCTTCTGACTTCAGACTCTACCTTCAGCTTTGTCCCATGCTAACTTCAGACCGTACTTTATAACGCAGTCCGCATATGCCAGTTGATTGGACAGACTTATGGGTGGCCTTGTAACAAAGTGTTTGACGATGAGGGGTAAACGGAGCACGGGGAAAATAGTTCCTTGCATATTTCTTCAGAGGGCAGCAAAATCACAAAAATGACGAAGACAACATAGAAGGCAATGCAAAAAAATATAACGGAAAATTTAAACGTCCAACTGAAAAATTTAAAAGCTGACATGACATACATAATTTTTGATCCCGCATTATTTGAATTTTTATATGTTTAAAACATACAGAGAACTCGTAAGGTATCTGATGAACATTAATTAGTTTTTATATATTAATATTTATAAATTTTTCTTTTATATGTTTCTGTAGAATTTTATGGAGAACAAATTCTTAATGCTTGTATATCTGATAAGAAATCAGAAAATAAGCTATCTTAATACAAAATTGTGAAACCAAAATATTGACATATATTTTTCACCACATATACATTACTTCTTATTTTAAAATACATATCTATGGATACATGCTAAATGGATGGGATGACAGTGACAGTTAATTTACTTTGACAATATCGAATATCAATAACTCAGGTGATATAAGAAATACCCGAAACTTACAAATTAGGAAATAAATATCCTGTTGAACATTCATCAAATGAACTTGAGCATTTGCAATTCTTCCGAAGAATACTATATGAGAAAAGAAAGGAACCAACGCAGTAGTATATGCAAAAGCTGACAATATCGTTCATAAAGTTACGACTAAATGAAGAACTATGATGTAGGAGGTTGATATTCTTTAGCTCCCAAGTTTCGTTTCTTTTTTTTTCACCTAAGTACGTCTCTTTTCAACACATCTTTAAATAAGATTTCAAAATTCTTTCAAAAAAATCTGATGTGGCCAGCACATTACCTTCCGTCAGATCTATGTATTTTGTAAAAATTTCATACGGAAAGTTCCTTGCTAAATTAAATATTCTATTTCTTGTACATTATCTTCCCGCAGTTGCATGTATTTTATGCAAATTTCATACAGAAAATTATTATTTTGTGACGTTTTCTATATACAGTGTAATGTATCTACAGAAATAAAAGATTTATTATTATTATTATTTCTTGTACATTACCTTAAAGCAGTTGTATGTATTTATACAAATTCCATACACAAAGCAAAAGATCCTATATTTCCAGTAAAAATTATAAGACAAACACACTATGTCAATTTCACTTGACACTGACATCTTTCAATCAGAATTTTCTTAATATAGTAGCTGTTTCCACAGCTATGGCTACTTTATGAAATTTAATTTCTTTATAATTTTTTAACTCTATATCCATTTAATATTAAGTATAAAATGCTGTCAAATTGTATAGAGAATAAAATATTCTTTAATATTTATAATAACATCAATTGTGAAAAAATTATATTTAACATAGTTTTTTCAAGAAAAACTGTTAAAATCTTCAAATGATGGTACTTCCGGTTGACCAATTGTAACCAAAATCTAATCAGCTCTTCATATGGATGTAACGAAGAAGTACACGAAAAAATTATAATTTTTGTAACTGTAGTATTAGAGTTATCGCAGACGAAAATTTTGTTACACACACACACACATCCACACACACACACATCCACACACACACACACACACACACATACAGACATCATCGTAAAAATAGTAAATTCGTATTCTAGGGACTCTAAAACGTGCTTATTGATTAAAAACTCATCATCGAATTTTTTGACCAAAGACAATACCTTCCTTACCTAAAGGTGACGGAAGGTAAAAAAATAATACTAATACAACGATGTACATATCCGATTGTGTTGCTTACAAGTTTTAGTTTACATCACATACATAGATGTAAAAATATGGCTGAGATATTCCAGTACACACATTAGAAACTAAATCTTGCGAAGAGGTGAGGAAATTAGAAAAAAAAATAAACAAACTTGTATATCACATACATTTATATTTTTCACTATTCCTCAAAATAATTATCTGGATAAATACTTTTAAACTCTCTTATTAATATTATTTACATACCTACTAATTGCTCTTTTGCAAATGAAATTTGTACACACAATTGTACATTTGTATTTAAAATAGTTTTTCATTAAAATCTATTATAGGCTTCAAATAAAGTACCATTTCTAGAAATTATGTAATGACCAAAAAGGGAGGCGCACAACTAGATGTTATAGCAGTCCTAAATACAAAATTTCAACTTTCTACGGCTTACCGTTTTTGAGTTATGCGAGATACATACGCACGTACGTACAGACGTCACGACGAAATTAGTCAAAATGGACTCAGGGATGGTCAAAATGGATATTTCCGTTGAAATCTGAAAACCGAAATTTTTCGCGATTACAATACTTCTTTTACTTCGTACAAGGAAGTAAAAAATAAAAACATACACGGCCAACATTTTAAAGATCTAGTTACCGTCGTTTAGTTAGTTGCATATGTTGATAGATGGCAAACTTTATTACGATACAAAAGCATTGCCAGTTTGAATAGCTGTCACATTTCTAGCAAGATATCTAATTAGAATAAAATAAAGACAATAAGAATCAAATAGGTATTTATTGAATTCTTCAATAATATAATGGAAGATAACAATGTGAATATATATATATATATATATATATATATATATATATATATATATATATATATATATATATATATATATATATATATATATATATATATATATGTACAGAGTGTCCCATTTAAGGTACGAATGCATTGGGATCTCGAGAACCATAAGAGCTACGAGGTTGGTTAAATTAGACAAAAGTTGCCATATTAGGAGACCTTTTTAATGGTATTTTGTTATTTGTGAAAAAATGCATAGGTCACTAGATATAGGCGAAAATGCAAATTTTTCAGTTTTTTATTTTTGCAAATAACTTCGAAGTGTGAAATTATACCGAATTTTGTTTTGCACATCTTTAGGGCACTTTTTTATGTTCTTTCGACTGGCGATGCTCAATTTTTTTTATCAATGTTGGTTTTCGAGGATTGATGTCAAAGTTTTAATTTTTATATGGACGCCATATTGGAAAATTACGCCATTGAAAAGAGAATTTTTTTAGCTTTACAATGATATAAAATAGTAATAATTTATTTTTATAGTTAACAGAGAAATTAACAAAAAATGTTATTAATACTAAAATTTAATTGAAAAACGTAAATCGAAGGCTGCTGTTTAAGAAAATAACTATTTAATAAACAAATAATATTAAAAATACAAAAATAATTTACTAAAACTTTACAATAAATTTTCTATTAACCCACCATTTCGTTCTATGCACTTCTGCACCCTTCGTTCTGTTCCTTCTATAACTTTTCTCAGCATTCTTGGCCTAATTTGATTTAGAATTCTTACTGTGGCATTTCTTAATTCATTTTCATTCTGATATTCCCGAATAAAAAATTTATTTTTTAAGTATCCCCATAAAAAACTCTAAAGGTGTTAAATCTGGAGATCTAGCATGCCACTTGATTTCGCTGTTGGTCCCTATCCATTGTCCTCCAAATCTAATATTTAAATATTGTACTGTAAATTTTAGTATTAATAATATTTTTTGTTAATTTCTCTGTTAATTATAAAAATAAATTACTACTATTTTATATCGTTGTAAAGCTAAAAAAATTCTCTTTTCAATGGCGTAATTTTCCAATATGGCGTCCATATAAAAATTAAAACTTTGACATCAATCCTCGAAAACCAACATTGATAAAAAAAAATTGAGCATCGCCAGTCGAAAGAACATAAAAAAGTGCCCTAAAGATGTGCAAACCAAAATCCAGTATAATTTCATACTTCGAAGTTATTTGCAAAAATAAAAAACTGCAAAATTTACATTTTCGCCTATATCTAGTGACCTATGCATTTTTTCGCAAATAACAAAATACCATTAAAATGGTCTCCTAATGGGGGAACTTTTGTCTAATTTAACCAACCTCGTAGCTCTTACGGTTCTTGAGATCCCAATGCATTCGTACCTTAAATGGGACACTCTGTATATACAGGGTTATTCATCGGTCTGTCCTCTCTTTATAACTCTTTTATTTTAAGTCAGATAGAAAAACTCTTCAAATATAATTTATATGATATATTATTGTCTATCTACGTACCATATGCATTTGTATACAGGGTGCTCCGTTTAAGCGCAACAATATGTAATTTTATATTTCTTAATGGAACATCCTATATTTATTTATTTATTTTGATAGTAAATTGGATTCCCTTTAAAAAAGTATTAATTAAGAAGTTATTTACGTTCATAAAAAATAGTAGTTCAGAGTGGAAAAACCATAATATAATACAAAATTTTGGTCCTTTTTTATTAATACTTATTTTAAACATTACACTAATTCCAAAGAAGCTATTAAAATTTAGTGACAGACTAAATAATGCAAAATTATAATAAATGCTCGAAAACTTGTACTTCAACTTCAATGGATTTTTCTATTATAAATATTATACTCGTATTAACCATCTCATCTTTACTAAAATTTGTATTATTCATTTTCACATCAACGTCAACAATGATAAACTAAGAGTATTTGGACAACTTGTTTGTTTAAATTTGAAACAATTGATCAAATTATCCATAGCTTACTTTGTTAATAATAACTTGATAGAAACATATCATTCAACGAATAAAGGTAAATAACTTCTTAATTTATAATTTTAGACCCCTTATTACTTAATACTTTTTTAAAAGGAATCGAATTTACTATCAAAGTAAGTAAATAAATATAGGGTGTTCCATTAAGAAATATAAAGTTACATATTGTTGCGCTTAAATGGAGCACCCTGTATACAAATGGATATGGTACTTAGATAGATAATACTATATCATATAAATTATATTTAAAGAGTTTTTCTATATGACTTAAAATAAAAGAGTTATAAAGAGAGGACAGACCGATGAATCACCCTGTATATATATATATATATATATATATATATATATATATATATATATATATATATATACAGGGTGTCTTGGAAATAGGGGGACATGGCTTAACCACAGATTCCTGGGCCCAAAATAAGACGATTTAAACAAACTTACCTATATCCGACAGTGCACCGTTTAGCCAGTATTCTGCTTCAATGTGCTTCTAAAAAAATATATTATTGTTTATAATAACGAAATGCTTTGTTCGATTTAAATGAAATTTGGTACGACAATCCATATGGATCTAATTCATCTTTTAAGATGGTATTTGTTATTGTTAGTGAACCACTAGTGTATGAAACTTGGGAGTCGCGACCATGAATAGACCATAACTTTTTAAAGGCAACGCCAATAATGTAAATTTATTGTTTTTCAGAAAGATATATTCAGTAGTAAACTTTCGTGTCTCTGCGTATGTTATGATATTCGTAACGATTTAGTCAGAAAAAAATGAAATGTAAGTGATTGCGCTGTGTAATTTTTAAAATAAATTTTATCTAGCAGTCTTTCCAAATGTCAAACAACTAATTTTTATTGACAGTAACAATTGTTTATGGGTTGTCAAAAATTTCATTTGCCAGATTTTAAAACTAGTAACATATCCGTTTGTTCGGCCTTATAGTATTTTACTGCTATTATTATAATAAGACGATTAAATGATGTTAGCTCACTCCTAAACACCTTTAGAAAATTGACAACTCATAAACAATTGTTTTTGTCATTAAAAATTAGTAGTTTGACATTTGGATAGTCTGCTAGATAATATTTATTTTAAAAATTACACGGCGCATGCAATTACATTTTATTTTCTTCTGACTAAATCGTTACAGATATCCAGGTCTATTCTGTAAAATTAGCGTGCGCGTTAACCTCGAAGGTCACCGTTAATATTTTAACGGATTCTTTAATTTTTAATTTGCTATTCAGTAAGCAGATATACGTTAAAATTTTAAAGAAATCGTTAATATAACCACGTTAAAAGCAAGAAATTTAACATCATCTTGAGACATAGTGTTAAAACTTTAAGGCAACGTTAATATCAAAAATGACTTGTAAATATAGTTATAAATATGCTTCGATTGGAAGAAATTGAGAGAATAAAGGAAAGGTATATATATATATATATATATATATATATATATATATATATATATATATATATGTATATATTAATGTCTTTATTTGAAGTAATTATTACTTACATATGAATAATTAATGATTAATTCATGATTTTACTTGGAAGTTTACATCACATAACCACACTAATAATTTTAAATTGTCCAAAATACATTTAATCATTTTAGGCGCTACGTAAAACTTCGATTTCGAAATCTTGGGGATACAAGTGATCCATTCCATTTGCCCGATTATGATTTATGAATTTAATAAAAGTTTTAGATTATCCAAGCACTGTGCTTTAGATTTATTTACAGCTCTTACACCCCATATGAGGAATCCAATAAGAATTACTGCAATACCTATCAGTATACGGGTAATAATAATTTAATAAATTCATAGTTAAAGGTTCTAGCTGCGTTAAATTTCTATGGCCATGGGCCTTAGCAGCTATCAATATGGAATCGAAGAATGTTGTAATTTGTGAATGAGCCAAAGCGGTGTGGTTTCTGCAAAACACTTATTAAAAATATTGCAAATACATATTTGTACTTAACTGTTATCTGACATGTTTATAAATAATTATTTTAATTTAGCTATATATTTTAAGGATTTCACATTTTGATCTATCCACTTTGATAAACTTTTTCTAACATTTCACACTTGACAGGCAATTATATTAAGTTAGGACATACGTTTTACAGGATTATTTCGTCATATGAAACTGATTTCACAGCATTCGTTAGCGTACACGCTAAAAAGTTAAATATTAACGAAATTTTTAACCAATGCTTTAGTGAATAGCAATTTTATGAAGTACTGTTAACAGTGACGTTAATATTTACTTTTTAGCGTTGGATATTTTTGCGCTAAAAGTTAACGTATATTTTAGTGAATAGACCTGATCATAACTTACGCAGAGACACGAAAGTTTACTATTGATTGCATCTTTCTGAAAAACAGTAAATATACATTATTGGCGTTGCCATTAAAAAGTTATGGTTTAATCATGGTCGCGACACCCAAGTTTCATACACTAGTGGTTCACTAACAATAGCAAATACCATATTAAAAGATGAATTATATTCATATGGATTACCATACCAAATTTCATTCAAATCGAACAAAGCGTTTCGTTATTATAAGCAATATTAATTTTTTTAGAAAGACTTTAAAGCAGAATTCTGGCTAAACGGTGCACAGTCGGATATAGGTAAGTTTAGTTAAATCGTCTTATTTTGGTCCCAGGAATCTGTAGTTAAGACATGTCCCCCTATTTCCAAGACATCCTGTATATATATATATATATATATATATATATATATATATATATATATATATATATATATATATATATATATATATATATATATATATATATATATATATATATATATGGTGATATGGATGAACGTTGTAACATCCTTGTCTGCCGAAAATCGATTCGTCCGAAAATAAAATCCGCGAAACAAAATTTGGTTCGAGTATCTCTTGATTTATCAACCACGTACAGAACTCTCTTCTAGCAGGGTAATCTTCCGGCTGTAGATGCTGTACACGAGTGTAATGATACGGGTGTTGCCGATTATTTTTCAAAATTCGATGTACCGAAGCCCTGGAAACACCTAATTGGCCCGCAACTTCTCTGATACTTCTGGTACCATCTTCCTCAAAGACATTTAAAACAGCTTCTTCGTTCTCAACTGAACGAGCGAATCTGGGAGCACAACCAGTTTCTTTTCGATGGCTCTCAATATCACTTTATGATCCACAAGATTTCTATCCGGAAAACGTTCCGAATAGACTCGTGCTGCCTCTCTGGCGTTACGTCCACATTCTCCGAAAATTATAATCATTTTTAAGTAATCAGCGGCTGAATACATGGTAAGAATTTGCCTTTTTTTATTCACCTTGTCAAATTTAATTTGACACTGACATTTTTCGAAAACTACAGTCGCCCACACATTTTAAAGAAGATTTGATTTGTATAAAACCCTAGTAACGTAAAATTACGGCAAACACATGTTAAAGGTGTAGGTCTCTGATTGGTCAATTTTAAGACGTCTTTTCTCGAATATCTTTTAAGCTAGATTTTTTTTCTTCGAAATTACACATCCGAGTGCAGTCTCGTGTTTCCTCATTCGCTCTGGGGCGCGAGTTGTGTGACAACAGCCTGTACAAACAGCCAGGAGCCACAGACGACGTCTCTCTTGTTTTTCACATCTAACCGACCTATACAAATTGATGCAAATTGCCACTTGTTACTTATGTTCAAATATGATTAGGTTTTAAATCTTACCTCCATAATCGGTGCTTGATGGCATAGCAAACAGTTTTATATTATTGTCCGACGGCAAACTGTTGCACTCAACAACACAACAGCGCACTGGCATAGTTTGAAAAAGAATGACAACACTCACAAACAACAGAAAATAACAATAAGGAATTACAATAACAACAAACAAAATAGCAAAAAGAAACAAATAATAAAACACAACAATGAATAACAATAACGCAATCAATCGCTATATGCACCAGAACCGCCAAATATAAAAATACAAAATGGGAACAAATTCCACGCTTGCGCAAACTCATTCTTAAAATTTACCGCTAGCAATGTAACTGCTATTAAAGTACAAAGTACAGTCTGAAGTTAACATCTGACAGAGCTGAAGATCGAATCTGAAGTGAGACGGGACAAAACATATGATAGGTCACGTGATCTTCCGTGTCCTATAACTATAATACTGAATATGAATAAATTTTTATAATTCAATCGGAAAATATAGCCTCAGCAGAAACTTCAGGTGAAGATGATCACATTATACATCGCTGTAGCCTTGATTATTCCCAGAACTACTGCCCAAAATATAACTGAGGGTTATTATCAAACAAGGGATTACATCAAATAACGAATATCAGGATCACTATGCATTACAAATCCGTTTAAACATCGATTTGTAGCAATATATGTACTACAAAAATGGGGCTTACTACCAACTGTTGTTTGTTGTTGGTAGATGCTCATGGAATTGAAATTTCTACACGAACCGTTTGCCGAAGGTTATGCGAATATTGTTTAAGCCGTAGAATGCCCGTTGCTTGCTCAGCTTTGCTCGTAGTACATCGAGTATAGTTGTTACGTTTTGCGCGAGAACATAGGGACTAGTATATGGAGCACTGGAGCTCCTTACTGTTCATTATTGAAACCCATTTCTGTCCGTGTTCATTAGATAAGGACTTTGACAGTGGCGGATTTAGAGGGGGGGGGGGGGAACTAGGGCACGTGCCCCACCTGTCATTTTTAAAAATTTAATTATTACATATTATCATTCCGTATTACACATCATAGATTAATAAACATACTAATAAAAATACAGAATTTCTATTTATTTTTCAAATTGTTTATTATTTTGGAGATGCCTCCTAACTTTTTTTATTAGAAGTAATAGAACAAATGGTTCAGTTAAACGTTTTATTATTTTTATTTTACTATTTGATGGCAGATGTAGATATTTTCTATAAAGTCACATTTAAAAGATACGACTATCAACTTTTATTTTTTAAATAACAAACAATAATTATTTCAATAAAATATAAACCGCCATTTTTTGTATTAAGTTGTTCTTATACGCGATTCAAGTTGAGCGGACTCTATCTGGTGACCAAACATCGCACTAAGTATGTGACGTCACAACGAGTATAGTTTCTTTCACTCCGTAAGAAGTAACGTTAGAATTTTAGACGAGATTTTAAAAATTCAGCAAGTATTTAAATTTATATTTATTGGTGATGATTGTGAATACTTCCTCTGTTTAATTATACAATAAAATTCGCGAGTATTCCTAGTATGTTGAGACATGTATATTTTTAGAGAAATAAGGTTAAGTATAATGTTTGTTGTTGCTTGTTAAAATAATGACATAAATTTACTATAAATAAGTTAAAAACAACATGAATGCAATATTAGATCGTTTAAGGATTAATTATATATTTGTAAATATTGTAGAAATATAAAATTTTCACCAAAACCAACGAAATCAAGTGTACTGTTGTGTTCCGAAATGTCATTCCTAAAAATCGAGAAATCCCATCTTTGTTTGCACATATTTCCCAAACGTTAAATTTATAAATAAATATGGCATCGAAGAAATAATTAAGACACATATGATAGATTAAACTGTTAATTGGAAAACGAGTTACAAATTCAATGTTTGTTCCTTATATTTTTGTAATGAAGATTACGCATATATTGGTAGTTCTAAAACAATATAAATATATTCAATTATTTTATTATGTATTTATATTTAGGTTAATATATACATATTTATATTTAGGTTTTATTTATACTTAGGTTAGTTTCCCGCCTTACAGGAACAAGATGCTTTTTATTGATAGTGAGCCAGAATTTATCAATTTTCCAGCAATTTCATGCGGATATTTATTTACGCCGCTGATTTGTGGGCTTAATCCAAAGAGAAGTGTTTAATTTTTGTCATCTGATTGTGTTTTACCATATGCTAGCATATGTCCAGAATTCAATACTTCATCATCCTCACAAAAATTTCTGCTGCACGCAGAAGCATTTAAATAATTAAACAC
The DNA here is from genome assembly GCA_963082715.1 of Harpalus rubripes. Classification (NCBI taxonomy): domain Eukaryota; kingdom Metazoa; phylum Arthropoda; class Insecta; order Coleoptera; family Carabidae; genus Harpalus; species Harpalus rubripes. The sequence continues at coordinate 40,316,717 of OY720452.1, read as the reverse complement.
ATCCTTTATTAACAGTCTCATTACTAATAAACTATTAATTCATTAAATATATGTATTAAAACAGCAATACACACACAAACTTTAATGCAGAAGTGAACGATAATTTGAAAACATACTCGTTGTGACGTCACGTCATGTGTTAAAAGTTGCGGGAAAAGTTAATTTGAATCGCCAGGCGCTAGAGGTTTTTTTAGGGAAATAATTAGAGGAAAGCTGCAAACGGCTTTAATCGTTTTATTTAAGCTCTGGAATAAACATATTAAGTTTCCACCCTCGAAAGACCTGAGCGTTGGCCGCCATATTGGAAAAAAGGAGCAAACTTGGAGTTTTTCGCCAATATCTTCGTTTATGTTAGCCTGAAAGTAAAAATATCTATTACCAATATTAAAGATAATTGAATTCTCTACAAAAATGGTCTTTTGTACTTTTTTGCCAAGACTTATAGTTTGGAAGCAATAGCCCCGAGAAGTGTGGTACACTGTTAGAAATAAAATGTTCCAGGATTTCCACCAAAATTTTGTGTTGATATTAACATGTCAATGTCTAAATCTTCTTTCAATCTGGCTTCTTTGCCACCTACTCAGGCAGCTGCACGTCAGAATTCCTTACGGACGTACCACCAAATCCAGCTGTGGTACGGCAACTACAAAACCCCGCTAGATTGGGGCTGGAAGAAGACCAAAGACGGCCTTCTTCCGATTACCTCAACTAAGAAAACAGCTCCGCCATCGCTCTTAAAGTCCATATCTTGCAAGTGCACAAAAGGATGTAAAGCGGCCTGCAGTTGCCGGAAAGTTGGGCTTCGATGTTCTGCCATTTGTTACAATTGTCGGGGACAATCGTGTACAAATATCGAAAACATTTTAGATGAACTCAGTGATGACACCGAAATTGACATTCAATTGGACCACTTCATATCCGACGACAATGAGATACTTTACGAGGCAACAAATGACGGCGAAATGGGCAAGCAATATTACAAAAGTAAGAAGACCGACCAAGAGAAAGAACTCTGCCGACCATCAAATTCGAAAGGAAGAAAATTAGCTTACAAGAACTGATTGTGGTGTGGAAAAGAGACAAAAAACTGTTAACTGGTAAGAAATATTGATATATTCACTGAAAAATTTGTTGGTTTTTGTTAAAATATTGAAACAGCGTCGTATTTAACATAGAAAACGAAATACGGCGTGCGAAATCCGACGTTTCGTGCGGTTGCGCGAAAATAACACACTTCTCACGGATATTGCTTCCAAACTATAAGTCTTAGCAAAAAAGTACATAAAACCATTTTTGTAGAGAATTCAATTGTCTTTAATATTGGTAATAGGTATTTTTACTTTCAGGCGAATATAAACGAAGATATTGGCGAAAAACTCCAAGTTTGCTCCTTTTTTCCAATATGGCGGCCAACGCTCAGGTCTTTCGAGGGGGAAAACTTAATATGTTCATTCCAGACCTTAAATAAAGCGATTTAATCCATTTGCAGCTTTCCTCTAATTATTTCCCGAACACGTCCTCTTTTGGCTTCTAGCGCCTGGCCTATTATTACTTAATTTGATGTTTTACCTTGTTTTGTATAACATTGTTGCATTTTATTTATTTTCACATGGCTACTTAGAATATTTGAATAAGACCTGCACTCTGATTTTTTTATTATTTTAAATGATAGTTCTTTTAATTTTGAAGCATTTCGTAATATTAAAAAGCCTTAATTGTTTTTGATTCAACTGAATTTGATTTTTAAAGTCAATGTGACGTCACGGCCACACCTATTGTGGCTATATCTTTCTCTCGCACAAGTTCTATAGTAGGCAGCGAGAGAAAGGTAGCACTAATGTGACGTCACAGTGACCCTGACAACAAACCTGAAATCTCGCAAAGTAATTATTAAAAAATGGTATTCTTTATCTTAATACCTATTTATTGAGTAATACGTGTATAAATGTACATTTTATTATTTTTTGTTATGATGCAGGACCCTAAATAGATCATTAAAAAGACAAAAAATGGGGGTTTATATTTTAGTAAAATAATTATAGGTTGCTATTTAAAAAATAAATGTTCTGATTTTATAAAAAAAAATATTTACATCTGCCATTAATAGTATATTTAAAATAATAAAACTTTTATATAAGCAATTTTTTACAATACAATACAAAAGTTAGAGAGGTGGAGGGGGGCTCACCCTATATATTTAAAATTTGTTTTTCCGAATTTAGTGCCCCCCCTATTATAATTTTCTAAATCCGCCACTGGACTTTGAATATATAATACCAATAAGAATGGAAACGCAATGTATTTTA
>OY720452.1:40306911-40311911 GCA_963082715.1 Harpalus rubripes | reverse complement strand
TAATAGTAATAGTAATAGTAATAGTAATAGTAATAGTAATAGTAATAGTAATAGTAATAGTAATAGTAATAGTAATAGTAATAGTAATAGTAATAGTAATAGTAATAGTAATAGTAATAGTAATAGTAATAGTAATAGTAATAGTAATAGTAATAGTAATAGTAATAGTAATAGTAATAGTAATAGTAATAGTAATAGTAATAGTAATAGTAATAGTAATAGTAATAGTAATAGTAATAGTAATAGTAATAGTAATAGTAATAGTAATAGTAATAGTAATAGTAATAGTAATAGTAATAGTAATAGTAATAGTAATAGTAATAGTAATAGTAATAGTAATAGTAATAGTAATAGTAATAGTAATAGTAATAGTAATAGTAATAGTAATAGTAATAGTAATAGTAATAGTAATAGTAATAGTAATAGTAATAGTAATAGTAATAGTAATAGTAATAGTAATAGTAATAGTAATAGTAATAGTAATAGTAATAGTAATAGTAATAGTAATAGTAATAGTAATAGTAATAGTAATAGTAATAGTAATAGTAATAGTAATAGTAATAGTAATAGTAATAGTAATAGTAATAGTAATAGTAATAGTAATAGTAATAGTAATAGTAATAGTAATAGTAATAGTAATAGTAATAGTAATAGTAATAGTAATAGTAATAGTAATAGTAATAGTAATAGTAATAGTAATAGTAATAGTAATAGTAATAGTAATAGTAATAGTAATAGTAATAGTAATAGTAATAGTAATAGTAATAGTAATAGTAATAGTAATAGTAATAGTAATAGTAATAGTAATAGTAATAGTAATAGTAATAGTAATAGTAATAGTAATAGTAATAGTAATAGTAATAGTAATAGTAATAGTAATAGTAATAGTAATAGTAATAGTAATAGTAATAGTAATAGTAATAGTAATAGTAATAGTAATAGTAATAGTAATAGTAATAGTAATAGTAATAGTAATAGTAATAGTAATAGTAATAGTAATAGTAATAGTAATAGTAATAGTAATAGTAATAGTAATAGTAATAGTAATAGTAATAGTAATAGTAATAGTAATAGTAATAGTAATAGTAATAGTAATAGTAATAGTAATAGTAATAGTAATAGTAATAGTAATAGTAATAGTAATAGTAATAGTAATAGTAATAGTAATAGTAATAGTAATAGTAATAGTAATAGTAATAGTAATAGTAATAGTAATAGTAATAGTAATAGTAATAGTAATAGTAATAGTAATAGTAATAGTAATAGTAATAGTAATAGTAATAGTAATAGTAATAGTAATAGTAATAGTAATAGTAATAGTAATAGTAATAGTAATAGTAATAGTAATAGTAATAGTAATAGTAATAGTAATAGTAATAGTAATAGTAATAGTAATAGTAATAGTAATAGTAATAGTAATAGTAATAGTAATAGTAATAGTAATAGTAATAGTAATAGTAATAGTAATAGTAATAGTAATAGTAATAGTAATAGTAATAGTAATAGTAATAGTAATAGTAATAGTAATAGTAATAGTAATAGTAATAGTAATAGTAATAGTAATAGTAATAGTAATAGTAATAGTAATAGTAATAGTAATAGTAATAGTAATAGTAATAGTAATAGTAATAGTAATAGTAATAGTAATAGTAATAGTAATAGTAATAGTAATAGTAATAGTAATAGTAATAGTAATAGTAATAGTAATAGTAATAGTAATAGTAATAGTAATAGTAATAGTAATAGTAATAGTAATAGTAATAGTAATAGTAATAGTAATAGTAATAGTAATAGTAATAGTAATAGTAATAGTAATAGTAATAGTAATAGTAATAGTAATAGTAATAGTAATAGTAATAGTAATAGTAATAGTAATAGTAATAGTAATAGTAATAGTAATAGTAATAGTAATAGTAATAGTAATAGTAATAGTAATAGTAATAGTAATAGTAATAGTAATAGTAATAGTAATAGTAATAGTAATAGTAATAGTAATAGTAATAGTAATAGTAATAGTAATAGTAATAGTAATAGTAATAGTAATAGTAATAGTAATAGTAATAGTAATAGTAATAGTAATAGTAATAGTAATAGTAATAGTAATAGTAATAGTAATAGTAATAGTAATAGTAATAGTAATAGTAATAGTAATAGTAATAGTAATAGTAATAGTAATAGTAATAGTAATAGTAATAGTAATAGTAATAGTAATAGTAATAGTAATAGTAATAGTAATAGTAATAGTAATAGTAATAGTAATAGTAATAGTAATAGTAATAGTAATAGTAATAGTAATAGTAATAGTAATAGTAATAGTAATAGTAATAGTAATAGTAATAGTAATAGTAATAGTAATAGTAATAGTAATAGTAATAGTAATAGTAATAGTAATAGTAATAGTAATAGTAATAGTAATAGTAATAGTAATAGTAATAGTAATAGTAATAGTAATAGTAATAGTAATAGTAATAGTAATAGTAATAGTAATAGTAATAGTAATAGTAATAGTAATAGTAATAGTAATAGTAATAGTAATAGTAATAGTAATAGTAATAGTAATAGTAATAGTAATAGTAATAGTAATAGTAATAGTAATAGTAATAGTAATAGTAATAGTAATAGTAATAGTAATAGTAATAGTAATAGTAATAGTAATAGTAATAGTAATAGTAATAGTAATAGTAATAGTAATAGTAATAGTAATAGTAATAGTAATAGTAATAGTAATAGTAATAGTAATAGTAATAGTAATAGTAATAGTAATAGTAATAGTAATAGTAATAGTAATAGTAATAGTAATAGTAATAGTAATAGTAATAGTAATAGTAATAGTAATAGTAATAGTAATAGTAATAGTAATAGTAATAGTAATAGTAATAGTAATAGTAATAGTAATAGTAATAGTAATAGTAATAGTAATAGTAATAGTAATAGTAATAGTAATAGTAATAGTAATAGTAATAGTAATAGTAATAGTAATAGTAATAGTAATAGTAATAGTAATAGTAATAGTAATAGTAATAGTAATAGTAATAGTAATAGTAATAGTAATAGTAATAGTAATAGTAATAGTAATAGTAATAGTAATAGTAATAGTAATAGTAATAGTAATAGTAATAGTAATAGTAATAGTAATAGTAATAGTAATAGTAATAGTAATAGTAATAGTAATAGTAATAGTAATAGTAATAGTAATAGTAATAGTAATAGTAATAGTAATAGTAATAGTAATAGTAATAGTAATAGTAATAGTAATAGTAATAGTAATAGTAATAGTAATAGTAATAGTAATAGTAATAGTAATAGTAATAGTAATAGTAATAGTAATAGTAATAGTAATAGTAATAGTAATAGTAATAGTAATAGTAATAGTAATAGTAATAGTAATAGTAATAGTAATAGTAATAGTAATAGTAATAGTAATAGTAATAGTAATAGTAATAGTAATAGTAATAGTAATAGTAATAGTAATAGTAATAGTAATAGTAATAGTAATAGTAATAGTAATAGTAATAGTAATAGTAATAGTAATAGTAATAGTAATAGTAATAGTAATAGTAATAGTAATAGTAATAGTAATAGTAATAGTAATAGTAATAGTAATAGTAATAGTAATAGTAATAGTAATAGTAATAGTAATAGTAATAGTAATAGTAATAGTAATAGTAATAGTAATAGTAATAGTAATAGTAATAGTAATAGTAATAGTAATAGTAATAGTAATAGTAATAGTAATAGTAATAGTAATAGTAATAGTAATAGTAATAGTAATAGTAATAGTAATAGTAATAGTAATAGTAATAGTAATAGTAATAGTAATAGTAATAGTAATAGTAATAGTAATAGTAATAGTAATAGTAATAGTAATAGTAATAGTAATAGTAATAGTAATAGTAATAGTAATAGTAATAGTAATAGTAATAGTAATAGTAATAGTAATAGTAATAGTAATAGTAATAGTAATAGTAATAGTAATAGTAATAGTAATAGTAATAGTAATAGTAATAGTAATAGTAATAGTAATAGTAATAGTAATAGTAATAGTAATAGTAATAGTAATAGTAATAGTAATAGTAATAGTAATAGTAATAGTAATAGTAATAGTAATAGTAATAGTAATAGTAATAGTAATAGTAATAGTAATAGTAATAGTAATAGTAATAGTAATAGTAATAGTAATAGTAATAGTAATAGTAATAGTAATAGTAATAGTAATAGTAATAGTAATAGTAATAGTAATAGTAATAGTAATAGTAATAGTAATAGTAATAGTAATAGTAATAGTAATAGTAATAGTAATAGTAATAGTAATAGTAATAGTAATAGTAATAGTAATAGTAATAGTAATAGTAATAGTAATAGTAATAGTAATAGTAATAGTAATAGTAATAGTAATAGTAATAGTAATAGTAATAGTAATAGTAATAGTAATAGTAATAGTAATAGTAATAGTAATAGTAATAGTAATAGTAATAGTAATAGTAATAGTAATAGTAATAGTAATAGTAATAGTAATAGTAATAGTAATAGTAATAGTAATAGTAATAGTAATAGTAATAGTAATAGTAATAGTAATAGTAATAGTAATAGTAATAGTAATAGTAATAGTAATAGTAATAGTAATAGTAATAGTAATAGTAATAGTAATAGTAATAGTAATAGTAATAGTAATAGTAATAGTAATAGTAATAGTAATAGTAATAGTAATAGTAATAGTAATAGTAATAGTAATAGTAATAGTAATAGTAATAGTAATAGTAATAGTAATAGTAATAGTAATAGTAATAGTAATAGTAATAGTAATAGTAATAGTAATAGTAATAGTAATAGTAATAGTAATAGTAATAGTAATAGTAATAGTAATAGTAATAGTAATAGTAATAGTAATAGTAATAGTAATAGTAATAGTAATAGTAATAGTAATAGTAATAGTAATAGTAATAGTAATAGTAATAGTAATAGTAATAGTAATAGTAATAGTAATAGTAATAGTAATAGTA
>OY720452.1:40064411-40304411 GCA_963082715.1 Harpalus rubripes | reverse complement strand
AGTAATAGTAATAGTAATAGTAATAGTAATAGTAATAGTAATAGTAATAGTAATAGTAATAGTAATAGTAATAGTAATAGTAATAGTAATAGTAATAGTAATAGTAATAGTAATAGTAATAGTAATAGTAATAGTAATAGTAATAGTAATAGTAATAGTAATAGTAATAGTAATAGTAATAGTAATAGTAATAGTAATAGTAATAGTAATAGTAATAGTAATAGTAATAGTAATAGTAATAGTAATAGTAATAGTAATAGTAATAGTAATAGTAATAGTAATAATAATAATAGTAATAGTAATAGTAATAGTAATAGTAATAGTAATAATAATAATAGTAATAGTAATAGTAATAGTAATAGTAATAATAATAATAATAATAATTATAATAATAATAATAATAATAATAATGATAGCGTATGATAGTGTACCACACTCATGGTTGCTAGATTGTTTGGAGCTATATGGAGTTGAGAAACATATAATAAACTTTCTCCAACATGGAATGCAAAAGTGGAAGACCACCATAACCCTAAACACAAAAGAGAACAGTATAAATGCTGGCCAAGTACTGATTAAACGAGGCATCTTCCAGGGAGACGCCCTTAGCCCACTCTGGTTCTGCCTGGCAATAAAACCCCTTACATCCCAACTAAACCAACAGAACAGGGGATGTGTAACTAATGGTAGAATGATCAGTCATCTCTGGTATATGGATGATCTCAAACTCTTTGCAAGCACACAGAATCATCTTCAGCATATGTTAGAATGTGTGGGCCGTTTCAGCACTGACATCCAAATGAAGTTCGGTCTGGATAAATGTAAGATGAGCAGTATGGTAAAAGGAAAATGGAAGGAAAATACGGGTTACGAAGTAAGAAAACAGGGAAAAATAGAAGGAATGACAGACGAAGAAAGATATACTTACCTGGGATACGCACAAGCACAGGGAATAGACCATAAGGCATGCAAAGAAGAACTTGAGAATACTTACATGGCGAGATTACAAGCACTATTGAAATCAAGGTTATCAGCAAGAAACATGTCAAAAGCCATAAATACATACGCTACGTCAGTACTTAATTACAGCTTTGGTGTAATCCAGTGGACGGAAACGGAACTTCAGGCATTGGACATAAAAACTAGGAAAGAATTCCGAAAACATAGAAGCCACCACCCGCACAGTGCAGTGGAACGCTTCCACCTGCCACGAAACCAAGGGGGAAGAGGGATACCAAGCATTCCCAGACGAAACAAAAAACAAATAGAAACCCTTAGAAAATACTTTCATGAAAGGGCACGGAATTCAAAGATGCATGAAGCGATAGTAAAAGCCGATCGCAACCTAACAGTACTCCGGTTAGCGGAAGATAACTACGAGAACTTAAAAACACCAACAGTACAAGAAACCAAGGCAAGATGGAGAGCAAAGCCACTGCATGGAAAGTATATTGCAAATATTTCCAAAAATAATATCGATACTAAAGCTTCGCAAATGTGGCTTAGAACCGGCGCACTCTTCAATGAAACCGAAGGCTTTATTGCTGCGATCCACGACCAGGTTATAGCAACCCGCAGCTTCAGAAAGAGAATTATGAAGGAAGCTGTACCCAATGTTAAATGCCGCATGTGTGGTGAAAAAGAAGAAAATTTAGACCACATCATGGCTGGGTGCGAAGTACTCGCAAAAAAACAGTATACTGACAGGCATAACAAAGTTGCCAGTATAATACACCAAGAACTAAGGAAAAAGTACATGAAATACAAAGACATTGTTCCTTGTTACAAATATAAACCGCCAGCTGTATGTGAAGACAACGAAGTAAAACTATACTGGAACAGGAAAATAATAACAGATAAAACTATTGAGTGTAACATCCCAGATCTAGTATTGACACTCAAGAAAGAGAAAACAACATATATAATCGACATAAAGGTTCCACTATGTAATAACATTCCTGACGCGCATGCTGAAAAGATAAATAAGTACTTACCACTTGCAGACGAAATTCGAAGAATGTGGAAAATGGAACACGTCCAGATTATCCCCATCGTACTGGGATGTACTGGAGAGATACCTCTGAAATTATACAAAAACCTTGAAATATTAAAACTAAGAAAATCACTATACATACCGATGCAGAGAGCAGCACTACTTCACACCTGCAACACGATCCGGAGAGTCCTTGTAGAGTCCTGATGCCCAGGTAACCCATGCTGAATCTGGAGGAAGACCAGCCCAACCTCCCCATAATACAATCATATACTTTTATATTGTATTAATGAAATGTAATTTTATTAGAGTTACCTATACCTTTTATTGTACTTACTTTGCCCTACGGGCTGTCTGTATGATGTAATACCTGTAATGTATACAGAGAAAAGAGCAATAAAGATAATAATAATAATAATAATAATAATAATAATAATAATAATAATAATAATAATAATAATAATAATAATAATAATAATAATAATAATAATAATAATAATAATAATAATAATAATAATAATAATAATAATAATAATAATAATAATAATAATAATAATAATAATAATAATAATAATAATAATAATAATAATAATAATAATAATAATAATAATAATAATAATAATAATAATAATAATAATAATAATAATAATAATAATAATAATAATAATAATAATAATAATAATAATAATAATAATAATAATAATAATAATAATAATAATAATAATAATAATAATAATAATAATAATAATAATAATAATAATAATAATAATAATAATAATAATAATAATAATAATAATAATAATAATAATAATAATAATAATAATAATAATAATAATAATAATAATAATAATAATAATAATAATAATAATAATAATAATAATAATAATAATAATAATAATAATAATAATAATAATAATAATAATAATAATAATAATAATAATAATAATAATAATAATAATAATAATAATAATAATAATAATAATAATAATAATAATAATAATAATAATAATAATAATAATAATAATAATAATAATAATAATAATAATAATAATAATAATAATAATAATAATAATAATAATAATAATAATAATAATAATAATAATAATAATAATAATAATAATAATAATAATAATAATAATAATAATAATAATAATAATAATAATAATAATAATAATAATAATAATAATAATAATAATAATAATAATAATAATAATAATAATAATAATAATAATAATAATAATAATAATAATAATAATAATAATAATAATAATAATAATAATAATAATAATAATAATAATAATAATAATAATAATAATAATAATAATAATAATAATAATAATAATAATAATAATAATAATAATAATAATAATAATAATAATAATAATAATAATAATAATAATAATAATAATAATAATAATAATAATAATAATAATAATAATAATAATAATAATAATAATAATAATAATAATAATAATAATAATAATAATAATAATAATAATAATAATAATAATAATAATAATAATAATAATAATAATAATAATAATAATAATAATAATAATAATAATAATAATAATAATAATAATAATAATAATAATAATAATAATAATAATAATAATAATAATAATAATAATAATAATAATAATAATAATAATAATAATAATAATAATAATAATAATAATAATAATAATAATAATAATAATAATAATAATAATAATAATAATAATAATAATAATAATAATAATAATAATAATAATAATAATAATAATAATAATAATAATAATAATAATAATAATAATAATAATAATAATAATAATAATAATAATAATAATAATAATAATAATAATAATAATAATAATAATAATAATAATAATAATAATAATAATAATAATAATAATAATAATAATAATAATAATAATAATAATAATAATAATAATAATAATAATAATAATAATAATAATAATAATAATAATAATAATAATAATAATAATAATAATAATAATAATAATAATAATAATAATAATAATAATAATAATAATAATAATAATAATAATAATAATAATAATAATAATAATAATAATAATAATAATAATAATAATAATAATAATAATAATAATAATAATAATAATAATAATAATAATAATAATAATAATAATAATAATAATAATAATAATAATAATAATAATAATAATAATAATAATAATAATAATAATAATAATAATAATAATAATAATAATAATAATAAATGATACAAATATATATATTTCACTCATCTACATCCAACATATAACACCCCAAATCATCATCAGACTCGATTTCGCTCTCTTCGGAAAATCCTGTATTAACAGTAAATTGGAGCGAATCTTGACTGTTATCAAATAAATGCTCCTTTTCTATCAGTTGTTTTTCATGTTCTTTTACATGTTGACATATTTTGGCCCACTCTTGTGTAGTAACCTCTGCAAATTTCTGTCTTGCCAATGCTTCCACATTCGTTAGGCGGAATGTTGTGTTATGAGATGCAACCCAATTTTTTACGGTGGCCCATATTTTTTCAATTGGGTTAAGTTCAGAATGATAGGGTGGTAATCTTAAAACACAATGCCCATGTTGTTGCATAAGTGTATCCAACTTATATTTTGCCGGAAATCGGAACTTATTGTCCGATATAGTTTTGTATAATTGTGGTTTTGTTAGCGATGGACTGGCAAGTATATTTTTATCCTCCAACTAGGCAAGCATTTCGCTTTTTAAACTTCCAGAAGTAATATTTTTCTCTTCCAGTACATTATGGTAAGACGCATTATCTACCACCAGAACAGAATTTTCTTTTAAATTCGGCAGCAATTGATTTTGAACCCATTTAATAAAATTTATTCATTTCGTCATGGTAGTCTCCACTTTTGGTACCTGAAATCAAACAATTTTTTATTATGATTACTTTTCGGTGTAATTAGTAGTTAAATATAAATTTTGTGAAATCCAATAAGAAAATATTTACCGGAACGAAATATTAATAAACCATTATGGACAAATCCATCTTCTCCTCCAGCATGAACTATAATTAGCCTCTGGCCTTTGGAAATAGGCATTTTTAGACCTTTGCACGATTCATCGTACCAGCCCATTTCTGTAGTATGACTACTGTGTAAGTACGTCTCATCATATCCCGACCGCTGTTATTTTATAAATGAGAAAGAAGTTATACGAGTTGATGTCACTGTGAATTGAAATAGAATAAATTTGAAAAATCAACTGACATCAGGTGATAAAACGCTCGCCCGGAAAGTGAGAGGACTTCAACTATTATTTTAATCGATTAAGGGCCATGCGTAAAATATTAAAGAATTTTTACTTACACTTTATAGTAGGTTTCCTTTTTTCGAGAATATAAAAATCGTATATTATTTCTCGAATACTTTTTATCTGGCCAGCAGTTATAATTCCTAATTTAGAAGATGTTCTTTGTCTTTTCCTAGTTGGGGATCGATAATATGTGGTTAAACCTGGGCATTCTACTATTTGCGATTCTTTCATAACATTTTGATATGTAGATCTGGAGACTCCAGTTGCAGCCACAGTTCTTTCCCTGCAAAAATATTATTTATGTTAGTTAATTCTATTCTACTTCATAATTTTATATTTAATCTTATCAAAGAAAATATGAATTGGATTAGATTAGAATGTATTGTAATAAATAAAATTGGCATATCAAAATTTGTGTATTTTGAGAATTTAGGCTGTTAAGAATTTTGATTTAAATATTTTAGCTATGTTTATTACGTTCAACAGAGGCGAACTTTAAACTGATAGTAAATATAAATTATTAATTTAAAATTTAAATTATAAGGAAACAATAATTGAGTACGAACCTATGATTTTTTAAAGGAATAGTAATTCCTTCTTCAGCCTCCTTTTTCATAAAATTGCTCACATTAGCAACTAACTCTCGTAAATGGCTTTTTCTTAGCTGACGGGCACTCTATATTTAGGTCGATAGATGGACATTAGGCGATGTTTCATTTTAATTACGAGAGTAGGGGAGAATTTGAATTTTATAGCGCGCAACCAGCGCACGCAATATTATTACAAGTAGATACCATAGTTCTTTTCATATATACACATTTATAAACGCATGACAAATAATATAATATTACTTTAGTCAAAGGAATACAATTTAATATTTACAAATTTCAAAATCGAATATAGAACAAAAATTTGAGCTATATAAATTTTAATATATAATTTTTATCGAATTAAAGATTATAATATTACGAAATTATCTAAATTCGATTATAGGGAATGAAATAAAAAATCACGTGCAGTGCATGTGTGAGAAAAATTAAAATACCTTACCTTTATTTACCTTTACCAGATGCCATATAACACCAATTTTATAAGGTCCCGCTGTGAAAAACACTGAATCTCAATCATGAAAAAGAGTTAATAAAAAAATTAAATAAAACCAATAAGTTTGCCTTAGAAATACGTTATTTCATTTATTCAATTATGATACAAAAAAGAGTAAAAATAGCAAATAATTCATTAAAATTAAATATTAAACTATTGCAAATAATTATTAATGTGAATGGAAAATTTACTTATGTTTGAATATTCAGAAAAATATAAAATAAGAATGAAGGATTATTGTAAATATGAAAAAATAATATGTATTACAAGTATACCTATAATACACAAATTATTATTTTTATACAGAACAAAAATAAAAAATTGTATTTGGTTATAATAATTTTTTGAAAATAGTAAGTAACCCTCATAATAATAGATATTTATACACCAAGTTTAGTTAAGATAATGTTTATTCATGAAAAGAAAGTTTAAGCCACGAGCCCGTAGGGCGAGTAGGTTAAATTCTTTCAGTGAATAAACATTCTTAATTCACGTGGTTTATACAATATTTTATTCAATTTTGACGAAATAATAATAAAAACCATTATAATATTTATTTTTAACAAAATAAAAAACTAATCTATTAGCAAGCTGTGCATGACAATCGTCGTTGACAGACGTTATGTTATATATTTATATATTATAAACGAGCCTTATATTCTGTCATTTGTGTCGCGAAAAATAGTGAAAATGGCTGATCTATCTGACGAAAACTGTGATGAGTGTTATTTTCGTGCCTGATGTTATTTTAAATGTATTATTAGTTTTATATTGGGATTCTGAAACCCAGCGTTAATTAACTTCTGGCGTTAACGTGAATTAACTCTGATTTTGACAGGTGTGGTATTCTAAAACAGCGTTACTTAACGTTAACGCTGCTAGTTAACAGGGAAAACGGCGGGTTGTCTGTGAGTTTTATGGTCTAAATAGCCCTGATATTTTTCGTGTACTGCTATATGTACTTGTAAGAAGTATATTTAATTAACAGTGAGTATAGTTATTCATGTTATATATAATTGTTTATTATTTATAAGTAATATATTGTTAACATAACCTTATAATATATATATATATATATATATATATATATATATATATATATTAGCATTACAGTGTTCAAATCACAAACAACGACTCCGCAACAGTATGAAAAATTAGAATTCAATACAATAATGTACCTAACATCATAGAAAATGACTGATGTATATAAGTACTAAAAAGTGAAGTAAATAAAAGCAATTTTGTGTGGGTAAAGTATTTTGATTTTTATGTTGTACAAGTATTACAAGAAAAAATCCTTTCCAGGAAAGTGATATTTGATTATTAATTCCATGAAGAAATTCTGATTATAACAAACAAAATTGTGTTTGATTACAACAAAGAATACCTATACTGATTATAACAATGTAACATAGCAAAAAATACAGAAAATTATTGTTGTATTAGAAAAGTAATTGATTACTGGTACCTATACTAAAATTAGTAAATTTTTATAAATAGAACAAATATTTTAAAATATTTTTTTCTTCGCCAGTTATTGGAAATCTTATTCGTAAAGTCAGTAGGTCCTTAATTTTCCATTGCAAAGTAACTTCTTTCATAAATCATCTAACATCTAACTGCAGACTGGCTAAGGCTAATATTGATAATATTATAAACAATTCCACAAGTCTCCATTCTTGTAGGTATACTCTTTATAGGTAAATTAGTACGTGTGTTTTTATTATTTATTTTTGTAAAATACTACTAGCTACTTTAATCGTCTTTTATTAACATATGTAAATAAATAAAAATATATTTTAGCACAAAATACCTACACGCAGTAAATATACTCGTTTATTTGACGTTTGACACACAGGTTTGACATATGCTATTAGAAGAGACAGATAAATGTAATGTTTGATATGTTTAACCGCTTTTTATTGGTTGAAAATTTTAAAAGGGAAAGATCACATGAATGTATTTGACGTGAATTAACGCTGGCGTTTTTAACGATCCACTTTCACGCCCGTGTTTCAGAATACCGATTTAACGCTGAAACGTGAACGTTACTATCGTTACTTAACGCCGAACGTTATTTAACGCTGGTTTCAGAATCCCACTATTAGAGTGATTTAAAATTCTGTGAGAGTGATTTAATTTTTTCACTAGCAAATAAACACTTATTTATAGTTGTTGCTATGGCAGTTGAAAACGTCAAAATTGAATAAAAAAAATATTTGTAATAAAAACATTT
This sequence comes from Harpalus rubripes, assembly GCA_963082715.1. Taxonomy (NCBI): domain Eukaryota; kingdom Metazoa; phylum Arthropoda; class Insecta; order Coleoptera; family Carabidae; genus Harpalus; species Harpalus rubripes. Next base: position 40,295,775 of record OY720452.1, on the reverse strand, counting down.
TTTAATATGTTACATTTTCTTCTTTATGTTTTCTCAGTTTTAGCATATTTTAAAGCTCTAGATTCTGCTAATAACATTTTATATAATTTAGATTTAATTAATAAATTTATAATAAACATTTTATGTTCAAAACATTGATCTTCTTCAGAAATCCATGAGAAGTAATCTTTATTTAGGTTTTTTATAACGTCGGAACGGAAATTACTTTTAAATTGTTTTATATGTATAAAATTTATTAATTGTTCTTAATACACTAATGCCTATATCTACAAATTCTTTTTTTGATCTTACTAAATATCATATATTGAAGGACTCCGTAGTTCCATAATCCCGCAATAAAGTTAATATTTCTGAGTCTTTAATAGGGAGAATTTCATTTTCAACTTGAAAATTCAAAATACAAAATTCGCATTGGAATTTTGTATTACTTTTAAATATTAAATACCCAGAATAATATATTATATTGTTCATTTCGAATAATGAAATTTCTTCAATAACTGAATCTGTTTGTGGTTCACTGTCTTGTTTTTCTTCGTCGTTCAATGTTCTTCACTATCAGAAGTAGCACAAGATTCATTTATCTCGGATTCGAGTGGCGTATTACTTTCAGAGTCAAGTAAATTAAACTGTTCATCAAAATCTGTTTCACAATTACCACTTCCAGTTGCATCTAACAATCTAATAAACATATTTTGCTGTAAGGCTTGCCTCAAACTTTTTGTTGTTGGATTAGGATTGCACCCTTATTATTTTTATAACAGAAAACAAGTTTTCTAGGGGATCTTGTTGCAGACGTGAAGTCAATAAAAATTTATAATGGCCTTCTGTAAATCGGAAAACAACTTAAGGATTCCATTAATTGTTTGCCTTAATCCGTTAAAACAATAAATATTAAGTTTTTCAGTTTCATTTTTGTTATAAATTTTACATTTGTCTAAAAAAAATTTTTTTTCTAAATTATTTTTTACTGCAATATTTTGGCCAGACAAAGATGATTTTAGTGGATTTTCATGCATAAGAACACGACTGTTGAGAGTGTCAAATAAATTGTTAAATTGAAGAATGAACTTTAATGTGTTAAGTCCATGGTTGGATTTAAGGAAGCCAGTTTTCACAGCGGTTTCAATAGCTGTTGATACGTTTTTGCTAACAATTTGAGTAGCAAGCTTTATAGACATTTTATCAAAAGCTTTCGGATAAATATGTTTTTCAGATATGTTTGGTAAAGATCTCGCTAATTTGCCACTTTTGTCTAAATTGTAAACAGAAACAATATCACTCCACGATACCCGTTCCTTATCTACGAATATATCAGTGTGCAGAAGGTTGTTTCTTACTGATTTAATTAAATGCGGAGTATCATAAAGGGCACAGATTAATTTATTTTGAAAATAAAAATAATGGTTGTCTATTGAAATATTTAATAGTTTGTAGGCTTTTCTATTATTTGAATCCTGATCACACACAATACTGCGAACTGTAAGTCCCAGGTTAAAACATGCTTCAATATTTTCTAAAATAAGGTTCTTCAATATTTCTCCTTTAACTGGATTCTGTATTGTAACACGAGGGGAGGGGTCTCCTAAGCTGATGATGATACTACTAATACTGATGATTCCTCTTCTTAAATACTGCTTACTCTGACACTGACTGACTGGTGATAAGGATTTCGTGAGAAGGTCGAACACACATACACTTCACTTTTTACACTGATGAACACTACGGTCATGGACATTACTTTATATTTACTGATTAAACTAACTAATGTTTTATTTACAATTAAACTAATACAACTAAGCCTAACATGTTACATTCCGTAAACCAGCGGGCGGGCGTTTTGCACGCGCCCCAAAACTAAAAGACACTACATGTCCAAACCAAAACACGTCTGCACGACGCGACGAACTAATCTAGACTCTTACATGTTTACCCCATGAGTATCTAATCGACTATATAACAAAACGCTATCTTCAGGACAGGATTATCTTAGGGGTACAGGGTGCATAGGCTAGGGCATTCAAAGTCACGCACGTATACATAATAATTTCTAAATCTAATGATCAACAAATAAATGACGTGACTATCATAATACGAAAGGAATTTCTAAACTGAATTTTGACTTAAATAGATAAACAAAGTTAAAATCTATAATACTAAAACTATAATTTAGAAAAGTTTATAAAAAGTTATTTATCTGTTATTGCTCTTACCCTCGCCTTATTACAGCATAACGTAATATGAAAGAGGTTGTTTCCATTTATGAAGCAATCTGCGAACCATAAATACAACAGCGTGATCAGGATTTTTTCAGTTCTCGCTAAATTATCGCCCAAATCTTCAAATCCTTCTATTAAATCTTGGTTTTCGTTATATTCTAATGCTCTTTTGATCGATATTTCATCAAAAATAAGAACGCATTCTTTGCCAGCTAGCTCCATCATTTTACTTTTTGATGAATTTTTTTTTTCTAAATTTGTGTGCACCAGTATTCAATTGATACATTTTTATCCAGAATCGAATTGTACGTGGAGAACGTAAAGTTAATTTTGATTTGAAATACATGTATCGGTAGAGTGAAGGTGATTTATAATAATAAGATAAAGCTATTTTTTTTCTTCTTCAGTCCATTTAGCTCGTCTTTTGTGCATACTTGTCATTGTAAGTAATACGTTGCTATCATGCAACCTATTAAAACGTTCATGGAAAACGGGAAAATCATTCGACATTTTCTTGCATTTTTCTTTAAGTTTTTTGTTTTGAATTTTTAATTTTTTAATTAAAATTGATTGTTTCTCAATTTTACTCTTCATACTAATTTTTACTGGACTCGTATTTTTAGAAGGAGATTCTGGAAATAACTCCGTTGGTTTAATTTTTTTTAGTTATGTACTTTTTTCGTCTGATTTAACAGGTGTTAAAAAATAAATTGCATCATCTTTATCCAGAATAGGACTTTTCACTTTATTTTGATTGGAATAAATTTTCGTAACTGGTTTGAGAAGAAGTTTTTCAGGAGGTGATTCAGATTCTGTCACAAAATATTTATTAGGAATTGCATGTCGAACTAATAATTTACGCCTGTTAGATGCGGTACCCATAATAAATTCCGGCAAAATGATTTTAACAAATACAATGACGTTGTAATTGTTCATGAGGTAAATCTATTAAGTTTAAATTTCCACTATTTTCAATCCAAGTGTTTATCCGAGGATCATTACTTTTTGCTGGGAAGTGGAAAAATGATATAACCGGGCATAATTCTCTGGTATTGAAACAATTTTTATATGAGCAAGATGTCGAAGCCATTTGAATGTAAACGTATTCTATAATAAAAGAACATAAAATGAAATTTAAAAATTAACCCTAAGAAAATATTTCAAAGATATCTCATTTCAATCTATGCATTTATATTTAAAATGAAATCAACATGCGACTGTCTATTTATTATATAAATAAGGTCAAATTCACTATGTAGCTAATAAAACATAAATATACCAACGCAGCATTATAGAACTAAATTAAAGTAATTTAATAAAAAATATTTCATTTAAAACATGAAATATAAATATTTTCAATACACACAAAAAACAATAGATTTATATTTATAAATACAAAATATCTGTCATAAAACTTTATTTAAATGAATATGAAATGCATTCAGCATTAACATTTTTTCATTAGTTTGATTTTAAGTTTATTATTTAAAAAAATTAACAGTGTTGTTAATTGTTAAATAAAGTATTGCCCTACAGTAATAGTTAATAAAATAGTAATATTTAGATTCATAACAACTGAAAATTAATTTTAAGCTTTTTCCGAAAACTTGTCTAGAAATACCACATTTTACGGTACTAATGTATGAGATATTTTATGTGAAATAAGAAATAAATTATTCGACTTACCGTCAATCTAGTGGAAATAATTCTAAATGTGGGTATAACAAATTTTACGAGAAATGCAATAATAAAGAATATTTTTAAAACAGAAGTATTCGCACAACCAAACTAAAGCTCCTTCAGACCTACAGTGACTTAAAACCAAAACTAGCTAATATATATATATATATATATATATATATATATATATATATATATATATATATATATATATATATATATATATATACACAGGTCATCTATGAATAATTAACAATTTTCTTAAATATTATTGGCTGAATTATGAAGGGAGGGTGTATAGTAATTTACAGTTTTTCTAAGAATGTTATTAGGGGTGAATTGTGCAGGTTGAAATTTTGCATTTCGAAAGGAAATGACTCAAACTAGACCTACTGGAAACAGTTAATCTTCACAATTCACTCCTAATTATTCTTAGAAAAACTGTAAATTACAGAACCCTTCTTCACAATTGACCCAATAACTTTTCAGAAAATTGTTTATTATTCAAACCCCCTCCACAGAATTCGAAGTTTCAACAAGTAATAGCTGACACCATACAAGAAACTAAATTATAAAAAAATGCACTTGGTGGTTCTACCTCAAACTATTTTTATGAGAGAAAAAAAGAGAAACGAACACATCAATTAACGTATATTTGTTTTTTTCATGTTAACCTTATTACAACAGTCTTTCTTTTCTATTTACTTAAGAGGTAACAAATAAATAAGTGACACTCGCTAATATCACAAAAAAATATTTGATTATTGATCACAATTTCAGCTGCTAAAAAAATATATTATCTATACCGAAATTTTGTACCGACTAACTATTCTTCTGATGATGGCCTAGCAGCCGAAAGACGAGACGGGGAATACAAAATATGAAATCTCGTCTACGATTAAGTACTTTTTATTTGGTATTTAAAACTCGTGTATAATTTAAAACAACATTAGATTCTGACTATACTTATATGATAAACTGGAATTGGTAATAATAATATATTTATTTTCTAAAGGCACAAAATGTGTATAGAACACGTCAGTAAAATATAAAAATACGATACATTGTACTACAACATTAAATATTCATTTACATCATAAAAGTTGTGTTCCAGAAGATACAATTTCAAATTCTTTTTAAAGGCACTTTCGGACTCAGCTAATTTTATTAAATCAGGCAGTTTATTCTATAAAATAAGACCATATCTATTTGGAGAATTTTTAACAATATCTAGTCTTGAACTAGGGATATAATACTTATTTTGGTTTCTAGTATCATGGTCATGTTTAGCTGAAATTAAAGTAAAAGATTTCTTATTCTTATGTATGTAGAGACACATCTCGAAAATATAAATACATGTTAATGTTAATACTTTTAATTGTTGAAAAATATTTCTACATAGTTCATGATATCTTGCTCCAACTAAGGCTCTTACAATTCTCTTTTGGCTGAGAAAAACGTTGACACAATCAGGAGAATTGCCCCAAAAACAGATAACGTAGCGAAGTCGTGATTCTACATAGGCATGATAGAACATTAAGAGTTGAGAAGTGTTAAAAATTGCCGTAGATGTTTAATTTGAACATTGAAATAGTGTTCAACTTCTTAATTAGTACTTAATTTGGAGCTCTTAACAGATTTTTGAGGAAAAACATAATAAAATATAATCCAAAATTTGGTATTACAAACTTTTCTATTTATTGGAACAACAAATTAGATTTTGTTTACAAACGATCAACTGGAAGTGGTACTTTACTTAAACTCATTGCTATTTCAAACATGGAATTGACGGAAGGTCATGTGTTCGCACATCAGTTTTTTTCATATTTAATGTTATTATAAATACTAAAGAATATTTTATTCTCTATACGATTTGATTACATTTTATACTTTATATTCAATAGATAGAGTTAAAAAATTAAAAAGATATTAAATTTCATAAAACAGCCAGCTTTGCTATAAACATGGAAACATCTACTATATTAAGAAAATTCAGATTGACAGGTGTCAGTGTCAAGTGCAATTGGCATAGTATGTTCGTGTTATAATATTACTGGAAATATAGAAACTTTCTGTATGGAATTTGTACAAAATACATAGAACTGATTTAACGTAATGTACTGGCACTGGAGATATTGAATCTTTTGCAAGAAACTTTCTGTGTGGAATTTGTACAAAGTACATAGAACTGACGGAGGGTAATGTGCTGGCCACATCAGATTTTTTATTTTCTAATCTTAGTTTATAGATCAGTTATTCATATTTTAACAAAAAAAAACAACTAATAAACCCATATTTCGGTTATTACAAGTCGATTTTTTTGCCACTAGTATATTTAATGACTAGTATTTGTTTTACGCCACTTCTGCAGTTCTGCTGTAGTTTTTTTTTTGTCTAAGTTTTTTTGTGTTTTGTTATATTTTATTGTTATTTATATGATTTATACTCTTTGTAGTCTCACAGGTTACCTGACGATGATCATTTATTAGTCGAAACTAATCATTTTTTTAAAAAGCAGTATAATTTAAATAAATGAATTATAGAACAGTGTGAATTAGACAAGGAAATTTTATTTTCCCCATTTTTCATCTTCCATTACCTATAATTATTTAATTAATATATTGCTTTTTTAGTGTTGACGGAAATTTCTTTATCCACAATTAATAAAAATTAACAATATCAAAGTTATCTTGTGTGTAATATGACATTTAAATAACAAAATATTCAAATTTTTACTTGATTTAATTTTTTCACACATCATAAATCATAAATGTTGTAAATTATTCCTTTATTTATCATTAATTATAGTTAATTTAAGCAAAATTCCGAGGTATGTGCAATTAAACTCATTTTAGTTCATTCATACATTCTTTTTTGATCACCTTTTCGGAATGGGGACGATTCCAAAATACCACTGTCAAGGAAAATGCGCTCTAACAGCTAAACCAGATGCAGAAACTCTAGAAAAGCTTGAAGATGGATTCGAAGCCCTTTATAACTCAGAGTCTAACTCTTTACTTAAAAAATACTTGACAAGGGAAATTTTCGATACACTGAAAGTCAAAAAAACTAAAATGGGCAGTAGTTTATTGGATTGCGTACAATCAGGATTTGCAAACCATGATTCTGGAATAGGAATATATGCTCCAGATCCAGATGCGTACACAACATACGCAGAGCTGTTCGCACCTGTAATCCAAGATTACCATAACGGTTTCAAGGAAACAGACGTTCATCCACCTTCAGATTTTGGAGATGTGAACAGTTTCGTCAACGTAGATCCTTCCAAACAATATGTAGTCTCCATTCGTATTAGATGTGCCCGGACAGTAGCTGGCTTCCCATTCAATCCTTGCTTAACAGAACAACAATATAAAGACTTGGAGAAGAAAATTGCAGTTGCTTTATCTGGCCTTTCAGGAGACCATAAAGGCATCTATTATCCTTTAGTTGGCATGGATCCTGCAGTTCAGCAGAAATTAGTAGAAGGTCATTATCTCTTTAAGGAAGGTGATAAATTCTTGCAAGCTGGAAATGCGTGTAGATTCTGGCCAGTTGGAAGAGGGATATACCATAATGAAGATAAAACTTTTCTTGTATGGGTGAATGAGGAGGATCATGTGCGGGTTATATCGATGCAACATGGTGGAGATTTGGGTGTTTGTTATAGAAGATTTGCTAGTGGTATTCAAGAAATTTCTAAGAAGTTAGATTTTGTTAAGCATGATAAATATGGATTTCTCAGTTTTTGTCCTACTAATTTAGGTAAGTGTTTTATCAATTATTCTCATAAAAAAAATCTAATGTAACCAGCACATGACCTCCCGCCAATTCGCCAGTGAGCTTTAAAGTTTTTAAACAAAATCTAATTTGTTGTTCCAATAAATAGAAAAGTCTGTAATACGAAATTTTGAATCATATTTTATTATGTTTTTCCTCAAAAATCTGTTGCGCTCGAAATCCAATATGTTGTTTCCAATCATATGAGTTTAAAATACCAAATTTGAGAAGTTTGGATCATATTTTTTGCATTTTTACCTCTCGCCATATCGAAGGTAAGAGAGGTAATGTTTTCGGTTTAAAAATTCGATAGTGAGTTTTCAGTGAATAAGCACGAATTAGGGTCCCCACAACACGTTTTTACTATTTTTACGAAGATGAGTGTGCGTGCGTGTGTGTGTGACGATTTTTTCGTCCACGATAACTCTTACACCAAACTTCCAAAAATGTCTATTTTCCATATTTTAAGTATGTAAGACTTTTATATCAAGGGAAATAACATATTAGATTTTGACTAAAATTGATAAACTGTAAGTGATACTTTAGTTGGAGCTTTGAACAAATTTTCGTGAAAATATAAAATATTCAAAAACTTTTCAAATTTGGTATTAAAGACTATGATATGAAGGGGAACAACATATTAGATTTTGGCTAAAATTGATAAACTGGAAGTGATATTTTACTTTAAGCTCTGCACAGATTTTCATAAAAAATATATTATGATATAATCCAAAACTTATCAAATTTGGTATTTAAGACTTTTATATGAACAACATATTATATTTTGGCTAAAAATGGTAAACCGGAAGTGATACTTTACTTGAAGCTCTGAATAGATTTTCAAATTTGGTACTTAAGACTTTTATATTAATGAGAACAACATATTAGATTTTTTCTAAATAATTTGGTATTTAAAACTCGTATATACTTTGAAACAACATCAACCGGAAGTGATACTTTACTTAAAACTCATTACTATTTTAAACATAGAATTGGCGAGAGGTCATGTGCTGGCCACATCAGATTTTTATTTTCATGTTTTAAATTTCCTCCCTGAACCTATTGTAATCATACTTATTTTTCAGGAAATATAAAATGTTCTTAATAGAAATACATATATGTATAAAACGTAGAAAAAGACTATTTGGGCCTTAAGGATCAAGGATAAATTAGTTAAAACGAAGAAAGAATTTGTGAAAAATTGTTTCTTCGTTGCTTACATAATTTATCCTTTATCCTTAAGGTCCAAATAGTCTATTTCTACGTTTCATACTTATACGGGTGTCTGTCTACATGAAATCCGTAATATAGGGAATACAATGTTAATTTTTCCATTTTGCTGTAGTTAGTTACCTATTAATTTTAGACAATAATATTTCAAATAAAATTCTGCACTTAAATCACTGATAAGATTTTATTTTGCACGTTTCGTAACGTGTAAAAGTAGGGGGGCTCACTGGTAAAGGCGTGTAGTGTAGTATCGACTCATGCATGACTCATGTGTCGTACTATCAATCGTTTACTGTCGTGTATATTTCAAACACGTGTATTCTAATAGCGTTTGTCACATTGGGCCATCGTTTTCTATCGAGTGCCGTCGACTTGTTTGATTTTCAAGTTGGTTTGATTTTTACTCGATGCTCGATTCCACTCGATGCCTTGACGCATGCGTAAGGCGGCGGTCTCACTGATCGAGTACTATCAATCGTTTACTGTCGTGTATATTTCAAACACGTGTATTCTAATAGCGTATGTCACATTGGGCCATCGTTTTATATCGAGTGCCGTCGACTTGTTTGATTTTCAAGTTGGTTTGATTTTTACTCGATGCTCGATTCCACTCGATGCCTTGACGCATGCGTAAGGCGAAGGTCTCACTGATCGAGTACTATCAATCGTTTACTGTCGTGTATATTTCAAACACGTGTATTCTAATAGCGTATGTCACATTGGGCCATCGTTTTCTATCGAGTGCCGTCGACTTGTTCGATTTTCAAGTTGGTTTGATTTTTACTCGATGCTCGATTCCACTCGATGCCTTGACGCATGCGTAAATGTACATAACCTCTTAATTTAGTTGATGTCATTCAAATTTCATTTGATTTGACACTGATAAACAGAAGTAGTCGTGAAAATAGAAACAACAAAGGTTATTGAGAAAGAGCGGAGCACGAGTGAAATTAATATAGATTAATATATTTAGATATACTCGACACCAAATGATATATGCTGCGTGATTCGATATTACACTCCACGACAAAACTTTACCGACTTTACCAGTGAGACCGCTGCCTTATGCTCGATTCCACTCGATGCCTTGACGCCTGCGTAAAATTACATAACCTCTTAATTTAGTTGATGTCATTCAAATTTCATTTGATTTGACACTGACAAACAGAAGTAGTCGTGAAAATAGAAACAACAATGGTTATTGAGAAAGAGCGGAGCACGAGTGAAATTAATTTAGATTAATATATTTAGATATACTGGACACCAAATGATATATGCTAACCGGACCTTCAGCTTTTAAACAACACGGCATGATTCGATATTACACTACAAGACACAACATTACCAGTGAGACAGCCGCCTTAAAATCTGATCGTCTCACTGGTCGAGTTGCATACATCATTATTTGGTGTCGAGTAAATCTAAATATATTAATCTAAATTAATTTCACTCGTGCTCTGCTCTTTCTCAATAACCTTTGTTGTTTCCATTTTTACGAATACTTCTGTTTGTCATTATCAAATCAAATGAAATTTGAATGACATCAACCAAATTAAGAGATTATGTACTTTTACGCATACGTCAAGGCATCGAGTGGAATCGAGCATCAAGTAAAAATCAAACCAACTTGAAAAACAAACAAGTCGACGGTACTCGATAGAAAACAATAGTCCAAAGGGACACACGCTATTAGAATACGCGTGTTTGAAAAATACACGACAGCAAAACTCGGTCAGTGAGACCGCTGCCAAACTAAATTTGAAATTTTATAAATATTGCTCATTTGATTTGTAATGATACCCTACCCATGAAATTGACACAAAATTACAAATAAATGATGAAGTTTGAACTGTCAGAATAAGACTATTGAATTATTTGCAGATTATCTTCTTGATAAAAACTCTATGTATAAAAAAATCAATATAATAATTACAAAATGTCTTTTTATCACACAATTAAAATAAATTAGTATCTAACGTAATAAACTATTTTTTTCTGACAGTAGTGACAGTTTAAGCATTATACATTTATTTATAATTTTGTGTCAATGGGAGATGCTGGCCAAAACCAACGAGGCGCGGGCAGACCACAGATATAAAATAAATAGATAATAGCTGAAGTTTTCATAGAGAAAACTACGCTAATTGCGCACGCATCACTCGCGCCACTCTTTTTAAACGGATAACCAATCAGAATATGAACTTGTCACATCGCACGCTGCTGTGTTCAGTCAATTCGGAAGTTTGGTTTGTCCTGTGTTTGTTTGTAAGCAACATATTTTGTTCGTGTTCAAAGTTCATACTAATTAGTATGCAAGCTGCTTAATACTTTGTTTAACTTTGACTTTTGAGTGCAATTTGATTAATATTTTGTACATACTGGTAATTAAAGTGAAAAATATGTACTGCCTTGTAGTGCTGCAAAAAACGCAGTTACCGTAGTTTGGCAGCCATAACTGCGCATGAAATCACAAAGCTAACATACGCGTTTAACAATCTATTTATTTTATATCTGTGGGGCAGACACGTGACTTTGACAAGTGCTTGTAGGGCCCCTCAAGGGTGCCAAGTATAGAACTTGTATAACTTGCCTGTGTTGCCAAATCAATTTAAGCGTAAAATGAATAAATAAAATTGTAAAACTAGTTATTATTAATGAATATCATGTTGTTTTATTTTCTGACACATTAAACTTAATTTTTAAATTTTTATAAAAATAGAGCATTCAACATGAACTGATGGTTTTCTCAAATTTAACGCGCCAAGACATCTTTGTATCGTAGATGGCAGCACTAATCGCTCTATTTTTATATAAAATATTTTAAAAATTAAGTTTGTGTTAGAAAATAAAACAACATGATATTCATAACTAGTTTTACAATTTTATTTATTAATGTTACGCTTAAATTGATTTGGCAACACAGGCAAGTTACACAAGCTGTATACTTGGCACCCTTGAGGGGCCCTACCATAGATCTTTTAGTGTTATACATACTAGATGTAAGCACTGGGGAACGCTTAGGATTGAGAGAGATACAGATAATAAGACCAGAACTACTGCGCATCGCCGCTGCGCAGGTCTAGCTGGAATTACCGACGTTTGAATGATTTCCAATTTGAATCACCTTTGAATTAATAGATATCGTCAGTTATATGCCAAAGGAACGAATATGCAAATTTTAAGATTTATACACGAATATGTTGCTTGGTTTGTATTTTTTTATCTGCCAAATGCACGAATGTATAAGTTGAACCTTGAAATTTATAAAATCTTAAACACAAATGTATGTAGTTCTAAAATGTACTACCAAAAACACGAATGTATCTACCACATTCGCGTTATTTTATAATAAAACTATAACAAATAAATTCGCTGTGATGCACGAATGTGGCCAAATTAATTTTATGTAACCGTGCCTGAACAGAATTATTATAACCGTCTAAATATTAAAACGCATTTTACTCAAAACTAGCAAAATACATATTCGTTCATTTGGCATATAAATAAATATATCATCACTGGGTGTGCCAATCTGCTTTGTACGCAGATATCAGTAATGAATGATGACATATTTGTACCGTGCGGACGTTTACCAGGCACTCATTGCTGGCGTGAAGAGTGCATATACCTAATGATATAGTGGTAAGGATATTGGGAATTCAATATGCACAATGTTATAAAATATTTTATTCATTCCTAAATTGAACAGTTTTTTCTTTGCATTTCTGCCGAATTCCAGTTTTGCAAATAACATTTTTACTTATATGGTGCAAAATAAACACCGCATTTTGAATTACTTAACCACAAACAAACTCACGAACTACTTGCTTCAAAAACGCAAAGCAAAATGGCTGTTGCCTGGACGCGGTTGAGACGAGCTCCTCAAGTCTCCCCGCTCCGGCCATGCGCAAGCTATATGCGCAGTAATTCCGGTCTTATTAGCTTTATCTTCGTTCCTCTTACGATGTTGTATATTTCTTTCTTGCTTAATCCTAAGCGTTCCCTTCGCTTGCACGTAAAAACATATGCTTGCTTACATCTAGTATGTATAACACTAAAAGATCTATGGGCCCTACTAGTCATGTGTCTGCCCGCACCTCATTGCAGTTTGACCGCGTGAAAATTGAAAGTAGTGGCCATGGCACTGACAGCTAGTATTTTTATTTGGGGTCGGTTGGGGCCAAGAGGCTGATTTGACCACAATGATAATTAAAAAGGATAAAAAGTGAATTAAAAAACCGAATAGTTAGTCTACGTGGTAGTAAACAAATACTAATAACGTCTTATTAATCATGAGCGAATAAATATTGTTTTTTTCTTTATTTTCGATGCTATTGTACACAACGACGAAAACATGTATCTCCTAGTAATTAAGTAATTTATACAAAGTGTGGACGGAGATACAGGACTGTGTATCAAATTTACTATCCTTCGTTTCAGATAAGAAAATAGCGTTTGTTTAGATAGGAATATAAATTCTGCCCTTTGATTGGTCATTAGGCAAACCAAGTGCACAAACACGATAAAAATATCACATGTCAGTTGTCAATAATTATCAAATAAAATCTACAGAATTAAGTGATGTTTAACTATGTTTTGTTGTAATATTTAATATTCAGGTCATATTTAACCTAAACAAAATTGACAAAAACAAACATGGATTTTTTAAATATTCCAGAAGTGTGTGCTAGCGCAAGCTGTGTTACGTGCACTTGTTTTATTACATAATTTTGGAAAGTGGTCTAGTCACGTGGGGCCGCAGTTGCACTTGTTCGCCGCCAAAATCTCCCAATGGCTATTACTACAAATGAGCAAAATTTGTAATAATAATTTACAATGCAAGACCGTTACTCAGAACTTTACGAGCGTGCACGTAAAGTTCGGGTAACGGTTGAGCATTGTACAATGTTTTATGATATACTGAATCCTAAATAATAATAAAAAAAATCTGATGTGGCCAGCACATTACCTTCCGTCAGTTCTATGTATTTTGTACAAATTTCATACAGAAAGTTCCTTATTGCTAAAGATTATATTTCTTGTACTTTACCTTCCGGCAGTTGCATATATTTTATGCAAATTCCATACAATTTATAGCAAAAGATCCTATATATCCAGTAAAATTATAAGACAAACACACTATGTCAATTTCACTTGACACTGACATCTTTCAATCAAAATTTTCTTAATATAGTAGCTGTTTCCATAGCTATGGCTACTTTATGAAATTTAATTTCTTTATAATTTATTAACTCTATATCCATTTAATATTAAGTATAAAATGCAGTCAAATCGTATAGAAAATAAAATATTCTTTAATATTTATAATAACAGTCAATGTGAAAAAATGATATTTAACATAGTTTTTTCAAGAAAAACTGTTAAAATCTTCAAATGAGGGTACTTCCGGTTGTCCAATTCTAACCAAAATCTAATCAGCTCTTCACATGGATGTAACGAAGAGAAATACGAAAGAATTATAATTTTTAGAATTGTAGTATTAGAGTTATCGCAGACGAAAATTTTGTTACACACACACAGACACACATACATACACACACACACACACACACACACATACAGACATCATCGTAAAAATAGTAAAATCGTATTCTAGGGACCCTAAAACGTGCTTATTCATCAAAAACTCACCACCGAATTTTTTGACCAAAGACAATACCTTCCTTACCTAAAGGTGACGGAAGGTAAAAAATATTGGTACCTATGCTGTATTTCAGATAAGAATGGACTTAAGAGTAAGATAGGGTTTACGATTTCAGCTTACTGATTGGTCTAAACGCAAACCAAGTTTACAATAGCAATATGTAAAGCAGGTATATCATTTATTCCATTTTGATTTTTTAGTCTATTTAACAACTTTAAGTAACTGTTTATTTACCAAATAATTAAAAATTATCAAATTTTGACGTTTCGAGCTTTGAAGTATGTCATGCACGAAACAAAGCTAATTCATAAGTTTTATGTGTGTAAAACAGGCTGGCTCAGCAGCGCCACCAACTCTATTCATATCTGAAATACAGTATATAACACAATACATTCAACTATTTGGTCGAAATAGTCTTTGGAAACATATAGCGAAGTGAAATAATGAATAAATAAATCTGTATAGATGTTTCTATGGTTTTAACAGCCCGTAATATTTTTAACGGACAGAGCCCGTAAAAACTGTCTTTACCACTAAAAACAGAGCTCTGTAATAAGACGTTTACGAATGACGGTGAAATTAGCAGCCGATTCGCAGCAGCCGATTCGCGATTCAAGTAAGTGTGAACCAGCCTAACGCTGAACGAATAGATGCACTACCAAGACCAAGCATGATGTAATGAATTATATTAAATGTATAATCTACGCATTAATGTTATTTAGATGCACAATAACAATATGTAGATGGAACAAAAGTGTACATTACAACAAAATAATGTTAATACTATTAAAATTACGCCAGTATTTGCAACAACTTGACATTTATGTCTTGGTCGAAATGAGCGGTAAAATCAAAATAAAATTATATGAATTTCTCTAATATTATATTATACTTCTTTTTAATAGTATCCCTATATTGTAACTAACAAAAGGCAATAACGATATTATCCTCTGGACCCGTAGGACAACTTGCATGAATTAATTACCGTAAAAATTATGTCGCCCGTGACTTAAATAATTTATATAATTGTTATTAATGATAGTTTTAGTTTCTAATTCTGCTAATATTATCCCTATATTGTTACGAACAAAATGCAATAACAATATTATCCTCAGGACCCGTAGGACAATTTGTATGAATTAATTAACGTAAAAATACTGTCACCTGTGACTTAAATAATTAATATAATTGTTATTAATGATAGTCTTAACTTCTAATTTTGGTCATATTATCCTTATATTGTTAGTAACAAAATGCAATAACAATATTATGCTCAGGACCCGTATAGTCGTGTCAATGAAGCGGCAAAATCGTTAAAACTTCTAAACTCACTAAAACAGATCCGATCTTGATTATTTTTTCTTTCAAATGTTTGTTATATTTAATTATTCAAAATCAGAAACATTTCAGCTGGGGCACTCAATTATTTATACAGAATGTCCGGATTTTGAAAGCCACCATTGGGGTCTCGGTTACTATAAGAGATACGATTTCAGTTATATGGGACTTGTGGTGCGCCTTTGGGAGGCCATCTTAGATGTGCTTTTGTTTTGCCAAAAATTCTCTTAGGTTACTAGATAATGGGGGAGTACTGAAGTAGGTCGAATTTTTCCATTTTGAAATTATTCCTAAACTATCAGTAATCGAGAAAAATGTTTCAAATAGAAAAATTAAATAATTTTATTGTCTATCCAGTGGTGTACGAGAATAATTTTCCTATCGGCAAATTTTCGAGATATAACACAAAATTACATTTTTTTAAATGGAAGCCATATTTGATTGTTACTTTAAGAAAATACTTATTTTTTATTTCTTTCGATTAGTATAAAGGTTATTGTATTTTAAATATGTTTCACCCTTCAAACCATAGATTTTTAGCATCTTTTTTTATAATATTATATTGCCAAGTAATATAAAATATAATGGAATAAAATGTTTTTTGTAGTATTTACTTTCTATCTTTATGTACAACAATAGGCTTACCGTTCCGATATCGGAAAACCCCAATACTCAGATCTGGGTACAAAAAAATAATTTTTTCTTTCATAATATACTTAAGATTGGTCTAATATAGTCGAGTCAATGAAGCGGATAAAACATTAAAAATTCTAAACCCTCAAAAACAGATCCGAATTTAATGTATTTATTTTTGAATGTTTGTTATATTCAAAATAAGAAACATTCAAGCAGAGGCGCTCAATTATTTATATTGGATGTCTAGACTTCGAAGGACACCATTGGGATCTCGGGAACTATAAGAGATACGACTTCAGCTATATGGGACATGTGGTGCGCTTTTGGAGGGCCATCTTAGATGTGCGTTTGTTTTGTAAAAATTCTCATAGGTTACTAGATAATGGCGAAATACTGAATTTGGTCGATTTTTCATTATTTCTGAAGTATCAGTAATCGAGAAAAATGTTCCAAATAGAAAAGTTAGATAATTTTATTGTGTAAAGATTAATATTAAATATGTAAGGTGAAAATTTCGTTGGTTTCAGTATGCTTCACTTCTATGGAGAAGCATAATTATATTATACGCTTTTAGTTTCATTTTTTAGGAGACCACTATTCTGTCTTGCTTGGTCCAACCTAGCAAATGACTCTTCGATATTGTTTTTTTATTTTCTTAAAGTAGTATGTAATCAAATATGACTTCCATTTAAAAATATAATTTTGTGTTGCATCTCAAAAATTTGGGATAGAAAAATTATTTTCGTACACCACTGGGTAGACAATAAAATTATCTAACTTTTTTATTTGAAACATTTTTCTCGATTACTGATACTTTAGAAATAATTTCAAAATGAAAAAACGACCAAATTCAGTATTTCACCATTAACTAGTAACCTATGAGGATTTTTGACAAAACAAAAGCACATCTAAGATGGGCTCCCAAAGGCGCACCACATATCCCATATAACTGAAGTCGTATCTCTTATATTTCCCGTGATCCCAATAGTGCCCCTAAAAACCCGGACATCCTATATAAATAATTGAGCGCCCCTGCTTGAATGTTTCTTATTTTGAATAAATGAATATAACAAACATTCAAAAATAAATTCATTAAATTCGGATCTGTTTTTGAGGGTTTAGAAGTTTTAATGTTTTATCCGCTTCATTGACTCGACTATATTAGACCAATCTTAAGTATATTATGAAAGAAAAAATTATTTTTTTGTACCCAGATCTGAGTATTGGGGTTTTCCGATATCGGAACGGTAAGCCTATTGTTGTACATAAAGATAGAAAGTAAATACTACAAAAAACATTTTATTCCATTATATTTTATATTACTTGGCAATATAATATTATAAAAAAAGATGCTAAAAATCTATGGTTTGAAGGGTGAAACATATTTAAAATACATACATACATACATACATACATACATACATACATACATACATACATACATAAAATCACGCATTTCCCACTTAGTGGGTTAGCACAAACCCGAAAGAATAACAATAACATCAACCAAAAAAAAAAATCAGTCTCTTTCAACAACATTCGTACTAACCTAACATCATAGGTACAACATATATTCCTCACTCTTAACATATTAAAGTGACCGATTTTCGGTAGCAAAATACCGCAACCGGACCACAATAATAGTTACGAAACAATCATCCTTCGCCACACATTCCTGTCTAAGCACACTTCTTTCGCCTCGGCCACATTCATAATCGCATTCATACACGCTCTTCTTCTCTTCCCACTCGGAAACTTTCTCTCTTTTAGTACCTTATCAATCACATCCATCCACTTACACACTGGACGGCCACGCACTCGAACACCCTCAATTTCACCAAGATATACACGCTTTACAAGCCGTTCACTCTTCATTCTCTCCACATGACCAAACCATCTCAACTGGCTCATTCCTACTCTCTTAACAACATTCTTCCTAACCATACATTCTTCATACACCAAATTATTCCTCTCGCGGTCTCGTCTTACATATCCACATACTCCACGTAAATACCTCATTTCCACGGCAGTCACTCTCTTTTTATGCTTTCCCGTCCATGCCCAACATTCGCTTCCATACATCAAAGCAGGCACTAGCACTCCATTATACACACTTAAACGAGCTTTTCTAGATACATTTACGTTTCGAGCAAACGTACCCAGAGCACCCATTACCTTACACCCCGCACTCACTCTCCTTCCAATTTCTCTATCAATTCGACCATCCCTTGACATCATACTACCCAAATATACAAACTCATTCACTTGCTCCAGTTTTACTCCATCCACCAACACATTGCACATAGTCACCAATTTACTCCTTTCAAATACTAACACCTTGGATTTATCAACATTCAACTCCAGATTCATACTTCTTCCAACTACATGTATTCTCTCTATCATTCTTCTGAGTTGCTCTTCATTTTCACCTAAAACAACTACATCATCCGCATACGCTAACGCAGGCACAATACTTTCACCAATTTGTACACCATCCATTTCACTCAATGCTCTCCGCAACAACACATCCATATACAAATTAAACAACCACGGAGACATACCACAGCCCTGTTTCACACCAACATTTATACGAAACCAATCACTCAACCTACCATCTATTCTTACAGCAGCCTCACTACCCTCATACAATGCACGAATCGCTCCCAGCAAGTTTCCATTCACGCCGTACTCCCTGAGTACATCCCACAAAGTATCTCGAAGAACACTATCATACGCCTTTTTTAGATCAAGAAAGCCACAGAACACCTTCTTGTTCTTGTCAAGTGACTTCTCAACAATCGTACGAAGAGCAAACAATTGATCGACACATCCCCTCTCAGGCAAAAAGCCACCCTGAACGTCACTAATTTTTGAAATTGTTAAGGTTCGCACCTTATGAATTAAAACCTTACCAAAAAGTTTCCCGACTACACTCAACAAACTTATCGCGCGAAAATTCGTACGTTCACTCGAACTGCCTTTGCCTTTGAATAATGGACAAATAACAGCTTTTTTCCAATCATCAGGAACCACGCTACGTTTCAAACAAAATCTAAATAAATAAATTAACCATTCAAATACTTTCTCTCCTCCATATTTCAACATCTCATTTGTAATCCCTAGCAGGACAATTTGTATGAATTAAGTAACGTAAAAATACTGTCACCAGTGAATTAAATAATTAATATAATTGTTATTAATGATAGTCTTAACTTCTAAT
This sequence comes from Harpalus rubripes, assembly GCA_963082715.1. Taxonomy (NCBI): domain Eukaryota; kingdom Metazoa; phylum Arthropoda; class Insecta; order Coleoptera; family Carabidae; genus Harpalus; species Harpalus rubripes. Next base: position 40,276,010 of record OY720452.1, on the reverse strand, counting down.
TTTGATCATATTATCCATATATAGTTACGAACAAAATGCAATAACAATATTATATTCAGAACCCGTAGGACAATTGGTATGAATTAATTATCGTAAAAATTCTGTCGCCCGTGACTTAAATAATTAATATAATTGTTATTAATGATAGTCTTAATTTCTAATTTTGGCCATATTATCCTTATATTGTTACTAACAAAATGCAATAACAATATTATCCTCAGGACCCGTAGGACAATTTCTATGAATTATTACTTGTAAAAATTCTGTCGCCCGTGATATAAATAATTAATATAATTGTTAATTATGATAGTCTTAAATTATAATTTTGGTAATATTATCCGTACATTGTTACTAACAAAAAGCAATAACAATATTATCCTTAGCCCCCGTAGGACAATTTGTATAAATTATTTATTGTAAAAATTCTGTCGCCCGTGACATAAATAATTAATATAATTGTTATTAACGATAGTTTTAAATTATAATTTTGGTAATATTATCCCTATATTGTTACTAACAAAATGCAATAACAATATTATCCTCAGGACCCGTAGGACAATTTCTATGAATTATTACTTGTAAAAATTCTGTCGCCCGTGACTTAAATAATTAATATAATTGTTAATTATGATAGTCTTAAATTATAATTTTGGTAATATTATCCGTATATTGTTACTAACAAAAAGCAATAACAATATTATCCTTAGCCCCCGTAGGACAATTTGTATAAATTATTTATTGTAAAAATTCTGTCGCCCGTGACATAAATAATTAATATAATTGTTATTAACGATAATTTTAAATTATAATTTTGGTAATATTATCCCTATATTGTTACTAACAAAATGCAATAACAATATTATCCTCAGGACCCGTAGGACAATTTCTATGAATTATTACTTGTAAAAATTCTGTCGCCCGTGACTTAAATAATTAATATAATTGTTAATTATGATAGTCTTAAATTATAATTTTGGTAATATTATCCGTATATTGTTACTAACAAAAAGCAATAACAATATTATCCTTAGCCCCCGTAGGACAATTTGTATAAATTATTTATTGTAAAAATTCTGTCGCCCGTGACATAAATAATTAATATAATTGTTATTAACGATAGTTTTAAATTATAATTTTGGTAATATTATCCCTATATTGTTACTAACAAAATACAATAACAATATTATCCTCAGGATCCGTAGGACAATTTGTATGAATTATTTCTTGTAAAAATTCTGTCGCCCGTGACTTAAATAATTAATATAATTATTAATTATGATAGTCTTAAATAATAATTTTGTTAATATTATCCCTATATTGTTGCTAACAAAACGCAATAACAATATTATCCTTAGGACCCGTAGGACAATTAATATGAATTATTTCTTGCAAAAATTCTGTCGCCCGTGACTTAAATAATTAGTATAATTGTTATTAATACTAGACTCAAATTATAATTTTGCTAATATTATCCCTATATTGTTACTAACAAAATGCAATAACAATATTATCCTCAGGACCCGTAGGACAATTTGTATGAATTATTTCTTGTAAAAATTCTGTCGCCCGTGAATTAAATAATTAATATAATTGTTAATTATGATAGTCTTAAATAATAATTTTGGTCCCTATATTGTTGCTAACAAAACGCAATAAGAATATTATCCTCAGGACCCGTAGGGCAATTTGTATGAATTAATGAATGTAAAAATTGTGTCGCCTGTGATTTAAATAATTAATATAATTGTTCATAATAATAGTCTTAACTTCTAATTTTGGTCATATTATCCTTATATTGTTACTAACAAAATCCAATAACAATATTATGCTCAAAAGCCGTAGGACAATTTGTATGAATTAATTAACGTAAAAATACTGTCACCCGTGAATTAAATAATTAATATAATTGTTATTAATGATAGTCTTAACTTCTAATTTTGGTCATATTATCCATATATAGTTACTAACAAAATGCAATAACAATATTATGCTCAGGACCCGTAGGATAATTGGTATAAATTAATAATCGTAAAAATTCTGTCGCCCTTGACTTAAATAATTAATATAATTGGTATTAATGCTAGTCTTAATTTCTAATTTTGGTCATATTATCCATATATTGTTACTAACAAAATGCAATATCAATATTATCCTCAGGACCCGTAGGACAATTGGTATGAATTAATTATTGAAAAATTCTGTCGCCCGTGTCTTAAATAATGAATATAATTGTTATTAATGATAGTCTTAATTTCAAATTTTTATAGGGATAATATTACCAAAATTATTATTTAAGACTATCATATTTAACAGTTATATTAATTATTTAAGTCACGGGCGACAGAATTTTTACAAAAAATATTTCATACAAAATGTCCTACGGGTCCTGAGGATAATATTGTTATTGCATTTTGTTAGTAACAATATAGGGATAATATTAGTAAAATTATAATTTAATACTATCATGAATAACAATTATATTAATTATTTAAGTCACGGGCAACAGAATTTTTACGATAATTAATTCATACCAATTGTCCTACGGGTTCTGAGCATAATATTGTTGTTGCATTTTGTTCGTAACTATATATGGATAATATGACCAAAATTAGAAGTTAAGACAATCATTAATAACAATTATATTAATTATTTAAGTCACGGGTGACAGTATTTTTACGTTAATTCATACAAATTGTCCTACGGGTCCTGAGAATAATATTGTTATTGCATTTTGTTAGTAACAATATAGGGATAATATTAGCAAAATTATCATTAATAACATTTATATAAATTATTTAAGTCACGGGCGACAGAATTTTTACGGTAATTAATTCATACAAGTTGTCCTACGGGTCCAGAGGATAATATCGTTATTGCTTTTTGTTAGTAACTATATAGGGATACTATTAAAAAGAATTATAATATAATATTAGAGAAATTCATATAATTTTATTTTGATTTTACCGCTCATTTCGACCAAGACATAAATGTCAAGTTGTTGCAAATACTGGCGTAATTTTAATAGTATTAACATTATATTGTTGTAATGTACACTTTTGTTCCATCTACATATTGTTATTGTGCATCTAAATAACATTAATGCGTAGATTATACATTTAATATAATTCATTACATCATGCTTGGTCTTGGTAGTGCATCTATTCGTTCAGCGTTAGACTGGTTCACACTTACTTGAATCGCGAATCGGCTGCTAATTTCACCGTCATCGTTTATGATTCAGTATTACGTAAAATTTCAAATTCGGTTTTACAGGATACAAGCAATGCAAAATAAAACTTGATTAGTTGTATAGGTGTAGAATTTTATTGTCTACATCATTTATTTGAAACATTTTTGTCTAAAATCAATAGTTAACTAACTACAGCAAAATGAAAAATATATTACGGATTTCAAGTAGACACCCGGTAAATGGGATCACAAATAATTCTTATCAACAAGAAATATATATATATATATATATATATATATATATATATATATATATATATATATATATATATATATATATATATATATACACTATTATTCACGAAAGATGACTATTCAAGGTCATTTGTTCGAAGAAAGAATACACATCATTTTATAGCAGTAGCTTAGCAACATTTTGTATTAGAAAGAGAAAGATTATTTTACGTATGTCTATTTAATTTATGTGGTGTGACAGATATACGTATATAGTGGCATTACTTTCTAACACACTACAAATAATAATGACATATGTCGTAGAATTACAGATACCTAATTATCTACTACACTGCCCTCTGTGCTAATATTTACCCAGTGGCGTTGACGTTTAAATCAAATTATTATTCCTTGGTTTATAAGTTAAGTCTATGTTTTTGTATTTTGCAAAAACATAAGTGAAGGACATAAATCTTTCAGAAAGGCATTATTTAGAAAAAAACTTAATTTTTGAAATGAATTACTCTTATTTTTTCAGTTAAAATGTGTCCATAAATATTTCGTGTTGCACGCCTATTCATACGAAATGCAATGAAGTTATCTGCAAGTAATATTATATCAGATGGCTCACAAATGACCTTGAATAGTCATCTTTCGTGAATAATAGTTTATATATATATATATATATATATATATATATATATATATATATATATATATATATATATATATATATAAATTCCTTGCTCTATATTTTATAAAAAGAATATTTTAAAGTATATATCTGTACTCTGAAAAAAAATAGTAATAGTGCAAAATAAAATTATGGAGTGACAGCTGATTTTAATAATCGATCTTTAGATCTGATCGTTATTATTATTATTTTTCGTTTCAAAACCATATACAATATACATAAATAATTAAAAATACACAATAAGTACATAATATATTAAATATAACAAATTTTTCTCAGTTCTTATTATGGATCACATAGGATCGATTCTGATCTATTAATTGATAAGATCGATCAAAATTGAGGATCGAAAAACAATCATAAATTTTGAAGGTTCTGCTCCACGTCCTATAAATATAATATACCTACAACATTTTTCTTTACATTTCTTACAAAATATGAAGTTTTGTGTCTATATTTTACAGGGGATATAATTTGGTGCAGCTCTGGCTTGTTTCTACAGTTCTAAATTTGAAAAAAGCAGCTCTAAATTCAAATTTTGTAGTTGCTTTCATTTCTCTCTATAAAGCACGAGCAGACACGTGACTCGAGCAACCTTGATGTGCTTGTATTCAGCTGATATGTCTGCGCGTGTCACTTTGACAAGCCCTAGTATTTGACTTATTTTAATTTTGAACTGTTAAAAAGTTATTATTTTTAATTTCATTTGTATTACTCCCTGAAAATTGTAAAATAAAACCTTTTTAGCAGTTTAAAATAAAAAAGTCAAAACATTGGTCTTGTGATATTGTAGTTGTCAAAATGACACAAATCGGCTGATTTCAAGTACTTTAAGGTCGATCGAGTATGTAAATGGTGTGGAGAAATAATTTTAATCAAATTAATTTCTTCACATAAAAACCCGTTAAACCTCTAAATGCTTATTCATTTAAACTTGACCTCAAAATATCATATACCCCCCCCCCCCGTCATTCTTGAACAAAAAAAATGCACCTCCAATTTTTCAAATTATATACCCTGATAACGTATATTAATATCAAGGTTTGGATTATATATTACAGTTTAGATCGATTTTTGTAATATACAGTCGTGCAGTATCGATTAATTCCGTATATTTTCCTGTACGTATTCTGTGTTTCCGTGAATGACAGGTTGACAAACAAAAATATATAAACAACCAAGAATTATACTTTTTACTTCCTTGTACGAAGTAAAGGAAGTATTGTATTCGCGAAAAATTTCGGTTTCCAGATTTCAACGGAAATATCCATTTTGGCCATCCCTGAATCCATTTTGACTAATTTCGTCGTGACGTCTGTACGTTCGTACGTATCTCGCATAACTCAAAAACGGTAAGCCGTAGAAAGTTGAAATTTTGTATTTAGGACTTCTATAACATCTAGTTGTGCACCTCCCTTTTTGGTCATTACATAATTTTCAGAAATGGTACTTTATTTGAAGCCTATAATAGATTTTAATGAAAAACTATATTAAAATATAATCCAAAACGTTTCAAATTTGGTATATAAGACTTTTATGTCAATTGGAATAACATAGTAGATTTTGGTTAAAACAGGCTAACCGGAAGTGATATATTACCTGAAGTTGTTAACAGTTTTTCTTGAATAAAATGGTTTTATTTTGATTTTAGCAATAAATGCTTCAAATAAGAGTTTTAGAGAATTAAATTCTGCGTCTAGCACATCAAGTATTATTAAATTAGCCCTTTGTATAAGCGAGATATGTAAATTTAAAACTTATATACTTTTTGGTTTTTGTAATGAAGCTTGCTATGGATTAGGACAAGAAATAACAAAAAAATAAAAAAATAGATGTTAATGTCAAATTACGTCAAATATGTGCAATTTTATAATTGGGTCTATACTTCATATTAGTCGTGCGTACAAGGAAGTCGTGTGGTGTCCACATCAGATTTTTTACTTTTCAAGTCAAGTTGTTAAGTGTTGGTAGCACTGTCTGTCATACGCGTACTTTGAATCTATAAACTATTATTCACGAAAGATGACTATTCAAGGTCATTTGTGAGCCGTCTGATATAATATTACTTGCAGATAACTTCATTGCATTTCGTTTACATAGGCGTGCAACATGAAATATTTATGGACACATTTTAACTGAAAAAATAAGAATAATTCATTTGAAAATTATGTTTCTTTCTAAATAATGCCTTTCTGAAAGATTTATGTTCTTCACTTATATTTTTGAAAAATACAAAACTTATAAACCAAGGAATAATAATTTGATTTAAACGTCAACGCTACTGCGTAAATATTAGCACAGAGGGCAGTGCAGTAGATAATTAGGTATCTGTAATTCTACGACATATGTCATTATTATTTATAGTGTATTAGAAAGTAATGCTACTATTTACGTATATCTGTCACACCACATAAATGAAATAGACATAGGTCAAATAATATTTCTCTTTCTAATACAAAATGTTGCTAAGCTAGTGCTATAAAGTGATGTGTATTCTTTCTTCGAACAAATGACCTTGAATAGTCATCTTTCGTGAATAATAGTGTACTTATTATTCACGATAGATGACTAATCTATTATTCACGAAAGATGACTATTCAAGGGCATTTGTTCGAAGAAATAATACACATCACTTTATAGCAGTAGCTTAGCAAAATTGTGTATTAGAAAGAGAATGATTATTCGACCTATGTCTATTTAATTTATATGGTGTGACAGATATACGTAAATAGTGATATTACTTTCTAACACACTATAAATAATAATGACATATGTCGTAGAATTACAGATACCTAATTATCTACTACACTGCCCTCTGTGCTAATATTTACCCAGTGGCGTTGACGTTTAAATCAAATTATTATTCCTTGGTTTATAAGTTAAGTCTATGTATTTTGCTAAAATATAAGTGAAGAACATAAATCTTTCAGAAAGGCATAATTTAGAAAGAAACAATTTTCAAATGAATTATTCTTATTTTTTCAGTTAAAATGTGTCCATAAATATTTCATGTTACACGCTTATGCATACGAAATGCAATGAAGTTATCTGCAAGTATTATTGTATCAGACGGCTCACAAATGACCTTGAATAGTCATCTTTCGTAGGCGATGTGCACATTTTGAGCGTCAGCGCCTCTAACGGCTACTTTGGCATCTTTGGGTACCTAATAAATTTTGACATTTCGAGAAAGTGATACAATTTACAATTTTATTTTGAGTTTTTGCTGTTGTATATGAATATTATACGTCATTGTATATTGAAATGAATAAAGAAATTATTTAAAATGTTATATGTGAATCAAAAAAGTCAAAATACCAGCGAATTAACTGTGACAGAAAATATAATTTTTCTCATAATATGTGATTTTTGTAAACCATTTTATCATACTTAGTTTTGTATTACAATTTATAATATTAGTTAAATATTATAAAATGCAGAATACATGGAAATTGCGATTAAAGAGTTGGAAAACTTGGATGATTGGAAAGAAGAAAGTTTCTGCATATCACGATATCAGTGGATAATGTTAACATCTTTCTTTTATATTCGCAATAATTGACGAATATTCTTCATTGAAAATATACCAGGCTCTAAGTGGAATTAGTTGCACAAGCTCGGAAAGGAGAATACACGAAAAATACGAACCATGTGAATTTTTACTTTTAACATTAACATTACATGTACAAAATATATAATAAATGGACTAATTATGTCAAAAATAGACCTTCTACATGATACAACTGCAAGTATTATACAATTTTAAGATAATTTTCTGCTTCTTTTATTATATTTTGTACAAATTTTAACTTAAGAAACACATTTTTATACAATTCATCGTTTCAATCATACGACCATTGTTTGAATTTTATTCATACGATAAGTATCTTTTACAAAGAGAAAATATGTAAACCTAAAAGAATTCTCACGCAAGTAGAAGATATTTGTTGAAAAGTTATTTTCTTACGCATATATTCCTCATATAATATTCTACGAAATTTATAAAATTTCATATTTCAATGGGTAATTTTGTCAGAATTATTACATCTTCCACTGCATCACATAATATTTGACGTCCTATCATTCGCATTCATTGTACACATTTTATAAAATAGATATTTTAAAATTATTCTGACATAAAACATAACCTTGTTATGTTTCAATAAGTAACCACTGTTGTCATTTTTGTCCGCTGTCGACGCTGACTGCTTTTGAGCACACCGCCTATTCAAGGTAATTTGTTTGAAGAAAGAATACACATCATTTTACAGCAGTAGCTTAGCAACATTTTGTATTAGAAAGAGAAAGATTATTTGAGCTATGTCTTATTTAATTTATGTGGTGTGGCAGATATACGCAAATAGTGGCATTACTTTCTATCACACTATAAATAATAATGACGTATGCCGTAGAATTATATATACTTAATTATCTACTGCACTGCCCTCTGTGCTAATATTTACCCACTGGCGTTGACATTTAAATCAAATTATAATTTCTTGGTTTATAGTTAAGTCTATGTATTTGAATTTTGTAAAAACATAAGTGAAGAACATAAATCTTTCAGAAAAGCATTATTTAGAAAGGAACATAATTTTCAAATAAATTACTCTTATTTTTTCAGTAAAAATGTTTCCATAAATATTTCATGTTGCACGCCTATGCATACGGAATTCAAAGAAGTTATCTGGAAATAATATTATATCAGACGGCTCACAAATGACCTTGAATAGTCATCTTTCGTGAATAATAGTTTATACTTTATTTCACGTAAGAAAATAGTGATGGGAAGATAGGTGCAATTTGATCTTGTTTGGATAATATCGGAGTATTATCCAATCAAATCAAGTGCACTTATCTTCCCATCACTATTTTCTTACGTGAAATGAAGTATAGTATTAAAACTCGGATGAAAAAATAGGAGAGACCGTATATTTCTGAACTAGAATCTAGTATGAAAATCGAATGATCTCGGATGAAAATGTCCGATTTACATTATTATAAGTAAAACTATTATAATTACCTTAACCTAAAAATTAATTTTAATAAAAATTAAATACGTATTTCGAGAACTATGTTCTCATCATCAGTAGTACAACAAGGGAAAGTTAAACAGAGTAGTCAAGATTACTCAACATGTCAACCATGCCAGAGGTCCTACATGTTGAGTAATCTTGACTACTCTGTTTAACTTTCCCTTGTTGCACTACTGATATTAGAACTTCTCGAAATACGTATTTAGTTTTTATTAAAATTAATTGTAAGGTTAAAGGGTAATTATAATAGTTTTAAAGGGTAATTATAATAGTTTTAGTTATATTTAACCTTAGACTCCATCTATTATTAATTTTTATATTATTATAAGCACTAGAAATTCTCGAACGAGAATCCAACTAAAATCTAGAACAATCATAGTATAATGTAATTCAAGCTTAACAGCCAATAGAAACAAATTTACTACCTATCATTGAAATTTTTTATTTAATATCTACTATGCTGTTAATGAAAAACTTAAACAGGATGTTGAAATTAATATGAAAACTTTAGAACTGATAACAAATTTGAAATAATTACTGATTTACTAGATTTATGGCCGGTTGCACCAATATTTAAATGAAAATGAAACAAAATTTAAATAAAAATCAACGGTTCTATACGTATAAAAAATATTATGTAAATCTTAATATTAATTCCTAATTAAAATATTGGTCCAACCAACCATTAATAACTAAATGCATTCTTGTTTCAGGAACAGCAATCCGAGCCTCTGTACACATTAAAGTCCCCAAACTCGCGAAGAATATGAAGAAATTGGAGGAAGTAGCAGCTAAACACAATTTACAAGTCCGGGGTACTAGTGGTGAGCACAGTCAAACCGTAGGTGGAATCTATGACATATCTAACAAACAACGGTTGGGTCTCACGGAATACGCTGCGGTGAAAACTATGCAAGATGGTATATTAGAGATCATCAAACTCGAGAAAAGCATGTAAGAGAGAAATCTATCTTTGCTTTTAATAGTATATTATTGGATAAGGTGGGCGGAAAGCCTCTAAAACTACTAAAATAACTTTCTTATTTACAAAAAACCAATACACGACTTATTTTATTTCATAATGAGAAGTATAAAAATTTGAACAAATAGTTTTTACCGGGTGGTGACGATTAGGGGTGAACATAGGCATTTAACATTTTAATTTTATGCAATTTCCTGTTCTCCTATTCATATTGCGGCAAAAATTGTAGAGTGTATAGTTGTTTAGAATTTAAAGTTTCTTCACAATTTCAATATTTATTTTAATTTATAGCAATAGCCAGGACTTATGACATAATTAGGTATAGAAAACAACACTTTTATCCATATTCTGTTTATTTAATAATAAATGGTTATTCAAATTAGGAACAATATGGGATTAATTTTCCATAAGTTAGATTGACGTTTATAAACAATTCATGAAAACGCAAACAAGTGTCATACTAATGCAAAGAATTAACAGAAATTTAGAAATTTCTTTTTAAAATTCTAAAAAATGCAATACCGTAAAATGAGCATTATCAATAAAAGCTCTGCCTTGAATTTGAAATATATAAGTATCTGTAATTTTGTTAAAATTGAAACTAATATTAACTCCGAATATTTAATGAAATATCTTTTACTTTTTCGCATCCTTCTATTGTGAAAAATTGACGCATATTGTAGTGTAGAATTACATTACATTACATTATCATTGTGATACTTACCTATGCCTAATAAAAATATTTTTTTTAAGGAAGTAAGGTAAAAAAGAAAAGGAAACCAACTTGGCGGGAGCTAGCCAGGAGAAGATTACGAAGAAATCCAGCAAAAGAGCGTCTTAAGTGGCCACCATTTCTCCCTTATTATTTGTACAAAATTTAGTCAATAAAATTGATGTATGGTTTGACAATGTTTGTATACGGCGTACTACTAAACTTCACTTAAGTGCATATTACGTTTTTCTGTCTACCTTACTAATAATAGATCTAGAAGGGTAGAGTCCGTGCGTTTAGAGAAAAAACCAGCGCACAGGCCAAAATTCATCCGGGCGGGTCCAACTTGTAAAAGGGATGATACGATATTGTGACAGGTAGCAGCTGTTTGTTGTGTATAGGTTATAGATATAAATATGGACAAAGATATTCAATCAAATGTATTTTGTGCGAGTAATAATTATATGTATACTTGTTTATGAATTTCGCGTATCGTAAATGATAATAATATTAAAATTAATAACATTTAAATATTTATCAGTTAAATGTTTTTTGAGCGAGTATTAATAGTCAACATTTGTAGGTTGGGTAATACAACTTCTACTGCGCCGATTTGTTTTTTCTCTAAACGCACGGACTCTAGTACACACAATTACTATAATATTAAATCGTAGTAGGCTTAGCTCCCATATGAAAAAGGTTTTGCAGACAACCTTCTGAAAAGTGTAATTTTTCGTCCGAAAATAAATACGTAAAATTTCACTTTTCGTTTAGGTAGAACAGAAAACAAATTTAAAGTACAATAACCTTGATACCAATCAAAAGAGGAAAAAAATAATGCCCGGTTTTTCTCCACAGCAAACTAAAGTTGTTGATTATTAAAGTGCTACTTAATTGTATGTAGGCTTTATATCCCAATTGCGTTGCGCCAGGAAATTTAAATTTTAAATGCGAACTTAACTTATGTCAAATTACATTGGCAACAACGTAATGCTACTCTATGATTAATACCGACTGTCAAACGTCAAAGCTGTCATTGTGTTTATGAGTGTTTAAGCTTGTATTTGGTTCGACAATATTCTATATAGATTTACGGGATTGCCTTAATTTTGACAACGTTAACAACGTGTATAATGTGGAAGAAGTTGATTTTGTACATATTGTTAGAATTCCGTGACAAATGTATAACAGAATTGACTTGTTCCAAATATATTATATTATTTATTTTCAATATTTATATGTGGACCACAGCCAGTCTTATAAATGGAAGCTTTTTACTTCGGTGACGCCTTCCTGGCATCAGTCTTCATATTCCCACATTTTACATAGGCTTGCCACACCCTCTATATTCAAACGTAATATAACAAGTAATATGATTATCATCGAAGATATTTCTGAGTGAAACCGAGTTGCAGATATATATATATATATATATATATATATATATATATATATATATATATATATAATGTTCGAAAATCGAAGGTTGCGATATACAAGTTCATGTAGTTCTACTGTTTAATTGTTTCTGTCAAATGTATTAAATATTTATATTATTGGAAAATTTTTATGCTCAAATTACTCTACGACTAATTATTTCACGACCAGAAAACCCAAAATCTCAACAGGTTATGGCACCCAGAACGTTTTGAAAAAGATCTGGTTTGTGATTTAACGTCGAGTAAAAATTGATTACTAGTGGAGTGGACGTGCGACCCGAAATTCGTAAAGATCCGTCGCGGCGCAATCCCAACTTAAAAATACGTGTGACAAATAAATGTCCGACGAAGAAAGTAAGAATTTGACTCCGGCAGAATATAAAGCCACAGAACTGACGTCTTCTCTGCAAGGAATCCCAGCGATCGAAATACTAAGAGGGCGCGAGAATTATCCAACGTGGAAATTTGCCATGTAGGCATACCTCGAACACGAAGATATGTGGGGGTGTATTGAAGGCACCGATAAGGACGTTCGAAAAATGGCAAAGGCGAAATCCAAATTAATTCTTTGTGTGGACCCGATGAACAATTCACATATTCAGTCAGCGACAACTGCTAAAGATGACTGGGACAAACTGAAAACGGCGTTCAAAGACTCAGGACTCACGAGAAAAGTAAGCCTACTCCGTACTCTTGTGACTTCTCAGCTCGATAAACAACTCCGTGGAAAAATACGTCAATGAAATCGTAGCTACAGCGCACAAACTTAGCGGCCTTGGTTTTGTGACGAGGCGAGGGTAAGCACAACAACAGATAAATAACTTTTTATAAACTCTTCTAAATTATAGTTTCAATATTCATATTTTAACTCTGTTTATCTATTTAAGTCAAAATTCAGTTTAGAAATTCTTATCATATTATGATAGTCACGACATTTATTTGTTGATCTTAAGTCTGGAAATTATTATATATACGTGCTTGACTTTAGAATGACCTCGCCTATGCACCCCGAACCCCTAAGATAATCTTATCCTAGAGATAGCGTTTTTGTTTTAAGTCAGTCGGTATTAGTTAGCCATGGGATAAACATGGGAGAGTTGAATTTAGATACTCGAGAGAGTAACATGTAATAGTCGGTTTTAGATACTCGTGAGAGTGAACATGTAAGAGGTTTAGTTTGGGGCGACGCTCGCCCGCTGTGTTACAAAATGTAACAGTTTTGTTAGTTATGTTAGGCTTAGTGTTAATTAATAATCATGTAAATAAAAGTATTTAGTTAGTAAATCAACAAGTTGTGTTCATGTGCGTAGTGTTCATTAGTGTAAAGTGTAAAAAGTGAAGTGTCTGTGTGTTCTTCCTTCTCACAAGCCGTGGACGCCAGACATCAAAGCGTCCACCAGTCAGTAAGTGTATCATCGTTGGGAATCATCATCATCGTTAGTATCATCATTATCAGTCAGCTTCAGAGACCCCCCCCCTCGTGTTACAGTTTCGAAGTTCCCGACGAATGGATTGGCACCTTAATGCTAGCAGGTCTTCCGGATGAATACAAACCGATGATCATGGGCATCGAAAGCTCAGGGACAGCAATCACTGCCAAACTCCTGGAAGATGTCAAAGACTCTAAAGCGGGCAAAAGTACAAACTCACAGGTAGCATTTTACATAAAGGGGAAAAAGACGGAGCATGCCATGCAGTTGACAACCGCTACATCTAATGACTATCACATCTAAAAGCCATAGCATCGACAAGTCGCCACATCTACACTAACCCCCACCACTTTGAACGCGATGGTCGTAACATCCAATAGCCGTAGCATCGACAAGTCGCCACGTCTACACCACTTGAACAAGATTGCCGTCACATCTAATGACCGTAGCGTCCATGCCGTGCGCGCTCATATGCAACAAATTTTTCATTAAAAGAGTGGGGGTAATTAGTTTGTACACAGGTCGCAAAAAGCGCCACCAGCAGCTAACCACTAGGGTACCTTTATAACCAGGGTATGGCCATGGCGTGGCTCACGTTTCGTCTGCCATTACCGGGACATCGGTTATATGTGTTGTTCTTGCGCAAATTATTATGTATTTTCGTGGATATTTGTTTTATTTTAATGAAAAACACATTTAATTATCATTTTAATATGTATTTAAAGTGTAAGTAATATATTTTATTTACTTGTGTAGTTTGTTAAGATACCCACCACGATTACTGACATATTGAAAACAACTATAAATAACCAATATTAAGCACAATCATTTAAATTTTTAAAAGTTAAGTTTAGAATATACAATTATTATGTAAATAAGAACTACAGATATTAAATTAGATGTGATAATAACAACCCATGTCATATATTCAACATAATCTCTAAAGGTATGTCTTAATAATAATTGTGTATCTCTTAAATTAATTAATTTTCATTACCTTTATAAATTCACAGTGTGATAATTTAATATTCTTTTATAATATAATATCACATTTATTACAAATAAATAGAGAAATGAAATACCGACAATGGCGGCGATCCTGGCCCATGGCCATACCCTGGTTATAAAGGTAACCTACTAACCACGTGTGCGTCGCTTGTTTTTAAATTTAAACGTCACTTTGAAGATATCTGTCGTTTCGTTGTTACTTCATCGTTTAGTATTTGGTGTTTTCATTGTGCGATTTATACCAACTTTGTTAGAAAAGTAATCGTGATGGTGTATGTTTGTTGTGTACCTGAGTCTCCATAACAGCAGCAAAAACCAAATTATGCATGGCATTCCTAAAGATGAAAAGGTTAGTTGATGTTCATTACTTAAAAATTTTAAAAGGTGTACAGAGTGTAACATTTTATAAATGGAATCCTGTTTTGCATATTCTTTTGCTTGTTTCATATGCTTTTCGATATATATTTTCTATGTTCTTCAAGAGAAAAAAAACATTGAAAATGTGACACTGTACATTTTTATGTATTACTAAAATATTAAGAGTTATTATGTTATTAAAACTCAATTTCTCGCGTGTCATCATTTGGTCATAATGGTTATAATATATTATTTATATGCTGTATGGGTTCTTTAGATTTTCCTCCAGTGGATGCAAGTTATTGGAAGACAAGATCTTCTCGAGAGGGAAAGGAAGAAAGTTCAGTCGAACTACCGGATTTGCGACATTCATTTCTGTAATGATAGCAAATTCCAGTCGAACAAGAACAGAACAAATCTGAAACATGGTAGCATACCATCTCTTCATTTCCCAGGTACATATACATCATTGTAAACAACTTTCTGTCAAGTCACTCACCAGGAGCAAATTGCGAAGAAGACGAGACGGAGGGAGTTCTACAATCTCTTAAGGATTTCTTATATGAAAGAGAAGAAATTGTAGACGTGGGTTCTGCAAATGTAGAAAAATTTGAGGATGTGATTGTACCTGAAGAGCACATAAATACAATAACACATTCGTACATTGCGGGCTACATGTCGCGCAGAATATTACGTAAAATTGGGCCCTGCGAACATTGCAAGCAGGAATTGATATCTGCAGAATCGGATCCCGAACACGGCTTAATAGAAGTCAGAGCCTACAGCCCAAAGGCTCTAGTGAGGCCAAATAGTAATTTTAGAAAAAAATTAGTAAATGTGAATATATTTTACACTTATATATGGCTCGTTTTTGTACAGCGAACAATTTAAAACAAAAATTAGTTTGCTTATTAAAAAGGCTTATACAATTTACTTTTACTTGCGAAAAGCACGATTTACAAGATATTTTTGTAAACATATTTGTACCATTTTTTGTTCATGTGTATACAAATAATTGTACCAAAATTTTAAAGGGTAAAGAAAGTAGGGAAGCTACTTTCACAGGTGCTATTAAAAAAAAGCATATGCTAAGTTTCTTAGCAATATGAAAAGAAAAGAGCAAATTAATAAAATAAAAATGCTTACTTAAATATACTTGTCTTTTTTTCTTATCCATTATATAAAATTATATTTGTTTTTGTATCTTTTACTTCACAGAAATAAATCTGTATAGAGGAATAAATTATGAAGTTGAATTAAATTCAACTTGATAATATATTCCTTTAATACAGATTTCTGTGAATTACTTACAAATATACATATTTAAAAGATTTTAAAATTTCCGCTTTTAACGTGAACAGCGCCATTGGCGACCTGTTTCACAATCACAACGTGGTTAGAGATATTCTTAGGGAGTTTCTTGTCTATATAGTGTCTCTGGTCTGTGGTACCGTCGACAAGCCACCACATCTACAACTCCCTCCAGTTTGAACGCGATAGCAGCCACATCTAATGACCGTAGCGTCGATAAGTCGCTACATCTACATCAATGGGAGTGTTGGTGGCTATTGTGCGAATTAATGGCAGCACTGGACTAGCGTATTTTCTGGAAGTGTGTTGTGAAATACGTACACGTAGTATAGCGCGCTAGCATAAAGTGTAACTAAATTTGCAGAATTTGTTAAGAAAATTGATAGTTCGCGCCAACACAAGTAACAGGGTTACGTCCATAAATAAAAATGCGTTCTGTTGTGTTTTTAAAAGTAAAACAAACATGCATCGTTTGCCAAAAGGTAAAATAGAAAGAAAGTTATGGTTAGACGAATTAAAATTAAAAAAATATGCTCCAAACACGCCATTTGTTTGTTCTCAGCATTTTGAGAAAATAGATTTCCTCACAAAGTTATGATACTGGTAAGATTTTCGTGAAACTTATAAATATCTAAAACTGGTTTATTTTAATTATTTGTAAATCAAATTTTCAGGAATACGTAATACGAGGAGAATTTTGAGAAAAGGTGCAGTCCCAATAATATTTTCTCCGAAGTACAAAACAAACAAAAAAAAATTCAATTAAATTTCACCTTACATGGTCACCACGGCATCTTCATTCAGTTTTCGGCGTTTCTAATTTCCACAAATTATAATTATCTTTATCCGACATTCTCAAAAATTTTAAATAACCTCATAACAAGAGTTTGTACATAAACAAACGAAGGTGCAAAATGAACTATTACAAACTAATTAAAGTGAAAAGCTAATATTCAACAATAATATATTGAATAGTTCACATGTTATAAAGTTATAACTTTGATGATACCAATTCAAATATTCCCGGACGTCGTTCGCTAGTCCATTGCTGCCATCTACGATAAGCTTTGCCCAAACGCTCCCATTGCAACGACTATATCCGTTATTAATAACTCAGATGACTCGCTGTAGTTAAAGTTTAAATTCTCGCGTGTAATTAAAATACATAGGCCCAGTTGCATAAAGCATTGCCAACTTTAAACACGTTAACTTTGACAAGGATTCTTTTCCAATGTATTTTTGATACGTATTCATGGTTACAATGTGTAGTTAAGGTTGTGTACAAATTGTCATAGAAGACTTTGTCGAACGAGTCTCAAAAACGGCTCAACCGATTTGAACAAATTTTGGTTTATAACAATTATATTAAACTCAGATTGTAACAAATATTAAATTTAAAAAATTGAATTTGTTTTTATACAAGTAATAAAAATAAAAAATTTGAGCTTTTAATGTTTTTGGATTAAAATTTATTTCAAAACCATCCTTACAAATTAAGGACCTCAGATAAATTTCATGTTTTAATAACAAACATGTAGTATTGAAGATTACATGGCCAAAAGAATTGTCTATATACGACAATGTAAAAGTAGTTCAGCGTTTTATCGCATGGTGCGCCCCACGAATTCACTATCCTCCATGCTCAAAACTAATTTCTCAACAGAGTTGGGCGTCGTGCAATCGTTGCAGCACGCAGCAGAAACGTAAACTAAATAATAATATACCGAAACACCCAAGAATAATTAATAAACGAAAAACAAGCAAATATTATACAGGGTGTAAATGAAATAAGTGCATTAATTTTAACCAGTAATGTAACTCGATGAGAGCAACAATATTTCTTAATAACTTTTTTTTCTAAGTCTTTTAGATTTTGAGTTAAAATTCTTTAAAGATTTGCTGCATATTTCGTTACCCGCTCATGGAGAACAAATGAGCAGCTGCCATTCAAGTGGGATACAAGCAGCTCAAAAATTGTCGGTTATCGGTTACACTTACAGTCACAGTAATTAATAAACGAATCAAGGGAAATAACATTATTATTAATTAATACGTAATAATACAATTTTTAAAATAAATAAATTTAAATTTTGGATAACAAAATTATAAAATTGTGTATTGAAACAGGCTTTTTATCTTTACCTGTGAATAGTGTGAATAGAGGAAGACAAGGAGTGACGGGGTAACTAGAGGAAGAGAAAAAGCATAGTTATTAGGTTATGAGATGATTATTTATCGTCGATAAATCATAATAGTTTAAATACGTTATTCAAAAAATGTAAGTACAAACTTTTGTCCATTTAAAAGAGGTACATGAGTACCAATAATTAGTCGTCCATTTATTGTTCCCCAAACATTTTTTAATGAAAATTTTTACAGCATTTTCGTCTGTCAAGATGTGTATTGTGCATAATAAATACACCTTCCCAAGTAAATTCAGTCTCATGAATGAACATTATGAGCCATTCCCAAAATTGAAGTCTGTTATGTGCTGAAAACATTGAACTTTTTGCACATGGTATGGATACAGATGTACAAGATTAACAAATGTGCGAATATTAAGAACAGAATGATTTGGTGATGATTTGGAAACGCTCCGTGTAAATGCGTTGGCAACTCCATGATACTGTCTTTATGAGAACCGTGATGTCAAGTAACATGTAGTACAGATACGAGTAAAAAATAAATAAATAAACCATAGGTAAGTAATTACAATGTCTGTGTACTCGCATTTTGACAGAATTTTACCTTATAAACAAGTTTATTACTGTCAAAATTTAATTTCAACAATTGACAGGACTGTCAATTGCCAAAACAAAATTTTTCATAGCTATTGCTGCTGCATTCAATTATCACAAAAATATTTGGAACGACTCGTCAATTTACGGGGTGGTAAAAATGCTAAAAAAATATGCGATTTCGAGAAAAAGTTATTAAGTAATATTGTTGCTCTCGATGAGTTATACTACTGGTCAAATTTAATGCACTTATTTCATTTACACCCTGTATAATTATTATTTATTGGCAACGAAAATGACCGATAGAGGCAGCACCGATTTTACAAAATGGCCGGCGAGAAGAGTAATTGACATAACTCGTATAGTGTGATTAGCGTGTGACTTGTGGAAATAAATAAATAAAGTTCATAAATTTTTAAATTTAAACTGATTTGAAGTGCTGTATTGCTTACAGGGAAGTATTTGTTCTTTATTTATAGAAAAATAAACAGTTATATCTGCTCTTTAATTATATTTTAGGTATGGATAACTTTCTTGGTG
Organism: Harpalus rubripes; assembly: GCA_963082715.1. Classification (NCBI taxonomy): domain Eukaryota; kingdom Metazoa; phylum Arthropoda; class Insecta; order Coleoptera; family Carabidae; genus Harpalus; species Harpalus rubripes. The sequence goes on along the minus strand of OY720452.1, from coordinate 40,256,340 downwards.
CCGATAAGCAGGTTGGTTTTCAAGAATTATTTAGGTACCTGGAGCAACGAATTCTTCAAGAAATTTTATTGAAGGCGAAGAAGTAGTTAACAGTGGCTTGCTATTTTTATGTGGAGTTGTGGAAGTTAATTTAAATACGTGTAAGCTAGTTGGGTTATGTTTGCAGACCAGTGCTCTTACTGCAATTCCCCATGAAATAAATGGAACCATTTCTTTTGAAAATAATATAATTAAAATTAGCAATTTTGAATGCTCATGTAAAGCAGGTAACAGCGGCAAGTGTAAGCATATTGCTGCTGTTTTAATATTTTGTTCACGGTAATAATATTTCATTTATATTTGTTAACGAATGTGAATTATAATTTGTGTGTATATTTCTTATTTTAGACATAAGGTAAAAGATTTGGAGGCAGTATCTCAAACTGATTTACAGTGCTACTGGAAAAAAAAGAAGTCATCTTTAGAGAATTTTAAACCAATGCCTTGGTTGGAGACGGAGTGCTATAAAGATAAAGTTACACGTAATACTTCTCCGTTGAGCGAAGAGCTACAAAAAGAAATTTTTGATAAACTAATTTCTTGCGACCCCAACTCAGCTATAACAAAACACAGGTTTGTTTATTCATAAATTAAAATTGTGTATCTATATATGCATAAACTTTAATTTTATGTAGAAAGACTAGAGGAGCTAAATATTTGGAAGAAGAGAAAGATTTACCTGATTTCAATTTCATTGTTGAAGAAGAAAGGCAAGTTTTGAAAGATCTCTCTTCGTTTACTCCTGAACCTCCACAACTATGCTGCAGAAGCACATACGAAGGTAAACGATAATAATTTATGCGTTTGATTTATTTTATCAATTTATTTTTCATTGTAGCCCTATTTGAACGTACAAACGTACAAGAAATATGTCGAAGCACTAGACATGATATTAAACGATGGAAAGAGGAACGCCAGTTCAGGGTGACAGGTTCTAGGTGTTACGAACTATATACATATGCCAAAGGTGACTGGTCTACCAAATCTAAAAAATATTTCTGGCCAAAATCTTTTTGTTCCAGGAATATGGAATACGGAAAGGCAACTGAGAAGGAAGCACGGGATACTTATAAAAAAAATTTGGGATATAATGTTGTCGAAACAGGGTTAATCGTAAGCAAATTAAATCCATGGTTGGCATATTCACCCGACGGTGTTATAATGAGTGATGGGAAACCAACCAAATTATTAGAAATAAAATGTCCTGTAGAAGGTATGTGTTTAAAAAATATAAATATATTTCCCCATTGATTAATATAATATTGTATACATTATTATCATATATTTATTTTCAGGTCGCCAGAGTTCTCCCTTGCAGTGCTTAGCGAAATGTAATTACCTGAAAGTAACCAGCAGTGGAATATGTTTGTCTCGCAAACACCCTTATTACGGACAAGTTCAACTAGGTATGGCAATATTAAATGTTCAGTTTTGTGATTTTATTTTGTATTCTAGTTTTTCCAAAACATTTTTGAACATCGTTGTACCATACGATGAGGATTTTGTGAGAGATATGCTCTTCACGGTAAAAAGAAACTTTATTGACAACATGATGCACTACATTTGCGAGAATAGGACAAATTCCTAATGCAATAATTTTTTTTTAGCCAAAATGGCATTTATTTATTATTTTTTTCTTTTTCACTGTGATATTAGCAATGTGATAGCATGAATGTATGTTTGCTATTAAATGCAGAGTATAAATGTGTGGGTGCGTATGTGTTTGTATCTGTTTATTGTACTTTTAAGCCGAAATGGCATTTATTTATTTTTTCTCTTTTTCACTGTGATATTAGCATATATGAATGGAGTTTGTTATTAAATACAGAGCATATATATATATATATATATATATATATATATATATATATATATATATATATATATATATATATATATATATATATATATATAGTGTAAGTGCGTATGTGTGTTTGTATCTGTGTTTATTGTACTTTTAAGTCGAAATGCTTATTTCTAGTCAAAATTGACGTTTATTTTCTTATACCTACTCGAAATATATTTCATTTATACTGTATTTCAGATAAGAATAGACTTAGGATAGGGCTTACGATTCCAGCTATCTGATTGGTCTAAACGCAAACCAAGTTTACAATAGCAGTATGTAAAGTAGGTATATTATTTATTCCATTTTGACTTTATAATCTACTTAACAACTTTAAGTAACTGTTTATTTACTACACAATTAAAAATAATCAAATTTTGACGTTTTGATCTGTCAGGTATATCATACACGAAACAAAACTAATTTATAAGATTTATGTTTGTAAAAAAGGCTGGCGCCGCAGCGCCACCATGTCTATTCTTATCTGAAATACAGTATAGTAGTGTACATGTTTTGTTATTTTTGAATACCTTGTTTTAATCCTATTTATTTGTACTTAATGTATTTATTTATTGTTTATTTTTAGTCAAAATCGACGTTTATTTCTTATACTAGAAATATATTTTATTTAGTAGTGTACGCATGTTTTGTTATTTTTGAATACCTATAGTTTTAAAAATATTTATTTGTACTTAAATGTGTCTTTATTAATAAATTACAAAGTAATAATAAATAATAAAACTTTAGTAAGCTATCCTCACAACCTAGAAAAACCGGAAGTGGTACTCTACTTGAAGCTCTTGAAAAATTATATTAATTTCCAAAAATTCTCAAATTTGGTATTTAAAACTCGTATATGATGAGAAACAACATATTAGATTTTGACTATATGATAAACCGGAGGTAGTACTTAACTTGGAACTCATAACAGTTTTCTAAGGAAAAATAAAATATGCAAAATTTCGTATTACAGACTTTCCTTTTTATTGGAACAACAAATTAGATTTTGTTTACTAACGATCAAACTGAAGTGATATTTTACTTAATGCTCATTGCTATTTTAAATATGGAATTGGCGGGAGGTCATGTGCTAATCACAGATTTTAAAAATTGTTTTAGCGGAATTAGATAAAATTTTGTACATAATACGTAGATAAAGTTTCAGAATATACTCACATAATTTACAAAACTAGGTTCGCTCGTTTTGACAAATATTATGTACATCAAACAATATCACTCTTTTCATAACTGATTATATAAATAATTATACAGATATACTACAATTATATTTAGGTCAGGTTTTTCCACCTCTGGATAAAGTGTTAGTTAATTTAATTGCCAGATAAAATGAAAATATTGCATCCGTAAATTGACAGAAATATACACATGTCAATTATATAATGCGATATTTTTCTTTTAACTGGCCGATAAATTAACTGACACCCTGACACTATCCATAGATGTAAAAACCGGTCCTTAATTTTGGTTTGTATTTCCTACAATTATTCTAAAAATTTATCGTCATTTAATACTGGTGAAGAAAGGTTTGTAATACCACATGCAATCGTAAAGAGTTTATCGATTAGAGGTAGAATATGCCATGCTAAAGGAGTATTTAAAATTTTAAATATTTTTATTCTTTGAAAAACCCTCTCTATATGTACTCGAGCACGAGCTATTTTACAGTTCATATCTGCTTGTTCTTTAGAGAGCTGCATTTTTTGCTTTAAAAAAGGTGGCCTAATTAACTTTATACCATAACTTCCAGTTATTTCGTCTATTCTGAAACCTTTATCTACCATTATTGCATCTTCGTACATGTTTAATTTTTCTATTAACTTACTTTGCTCAAATATTACTTTATCAGATGCTCTACCCCCATACGATTTACTTATGAAAGTTATTGTACCAGCCGGACTAACTCCAGTTAAGAACTTTATTGTGTTGTGGGATTTATAATGAGAGTATGATTTTAAGCGGCAACATAAACATTTTGGTTGTTGCATTGGAATTTCGGTGCAATCTAATATTACTCTTACATTACTGAAGTCTTTAAAACAAATAGGCATATTTTTCACACATTCTTCTTTGGATGGCCAATAAATACAAAGTTTTAAAATATTATATAACTTGTCAACTGTATCACAAAATACATTTTTACAGGTAACCCTAGTAACATATTTGAATAAAACTCCCAGTACAGCGTAAGTAATGTTCAATTTCATTTTGATAAATGTGAGTATGATTTTCTCTATTGTAGACAATTTTAAAATTTTTATATTGGGGTAACTTCTCTCGTACAACTCTACAAGTTGATATAATAATTTTAAATTAGGTAACCCAGTTAAAGTATTCAATTTTTGATCGGTATCAATAAGATCAACGAAACGTTGTGCAATATCCCCGCTTGTCACCTGCACACCGACATCAACATAAGTGTTTTTTACCGATGCTAAATCTAATAATGTTTTGGCACACTCAATATCACTTGCACTATGTTTCACAGCCCCAAAATCAAAATCATCTATCGTATCATGCATCATCTCTTCAATATTATTTGCACTTGTCATTATCTCAGGTTCAACAGTTTTTTTCCTTGAACGTCTACTTTCGATCTGAACTTCTTGCTTGGGTAAATTGCATGTAGGTACAGCAGAAGGTTTTAATTTTCTTCTCTGAGCAGGTATATCTACGAGTTAAAAAAAATTATTAACTACGAACAAGAACATATAGATATACGATGCGACCAGTCATTTGACTTTGCTGATCTTGAGAATCAGTTATGGGTAGGGTCTCTTATGTCAGAATGACAACTAATATGTACACAATCTACAAGTAATTTTTCCTGCATAATTTCATAATTTTATGTGGTTTATTTGCCTCGCTAACTGAATTTCATACTCCTAATAACAAATAAATCGCATGATATCAGAAATATCATGAAATTTTGAATGAAACATGCCAACATTTGTAGGTTGTGTATTGTGTACATAATTACTAGCTGCCATTTTTACACGGGTTCTCGGATCCTCACGTATACTTGCAAAGGTCAACAAAATCCCATGATTGTTCGCTTCTCGCTTCCTATATTTACACTAAACAAACCTGGTAAAAAAAAATCTTCCTTCTTAAAATGAAGGGAACATATTTTCATATGTCCTGTAACTGCTTTACCAGTGCGAATTTGCTTAATCCAGGCAGTTCTTTTATCCACTAGCTCATTTTCTCCGTATTTATTCATTATTTTAACCTTCCTTTCACCTTTTTTGGGAAAAATGTGAAAACTAATTCCCATTTTCTTTCCCGCGCGGGAATGACAACCGTAAACACAACAGTTTGTATTGCCCACTTTTTGTTTGGATTTAGAATCCATACTGAGCTTTCTCAAACGAAAAATATTTGAGAATAGGACGAAAAAATGAAGTATATTAAGAAGTAGATAAAATATTACTCACACGATACAAGAAAGTAGCACAAAATCAACTCGACAATAACACTGATACGCCGCGAACGATATTTGTCACATGTCACATTACTCTTTAGACATGTTCATAATTTTGCCACCAGGCGGCTACGAGTTCATTTTCCTCGCCAATAGGGCACGGAAGATCACGTGACCTATTATATGTTTTGTCCCTTTCTCACTTCAGACTCGATCTTCAGCTATGTCCCATGCTAACTTCAGACTGTACTTTCAACGCAGTGCGCATGCGTCAGTTTGAATAGCTGTCACAGTTCTAGCAAGATATCAAATGAGAATAAAAAGAAGACATTAAGAATCAAACAGGTTTTTATTGAATTCTTCAATAATATAAATATAATGGAAGATAACAATGTGATCATATGTATATTCATAAGTATTACGATCAGGAGGTTCTTCGTCTTCATTCTTGCTTAAAAAGCAAATATTACCAACAGTAATTGACAATTTATAAATTTAGGGCTTCATCAACGACCTACTATCAAATCTGAGTAATCGATAATATATCAGCAAGTGATATTCTCATAAATATAAACGGCCACGAGCCACAGACGACGTCTCTCTTGTTTTTCACATGTAACCTACCTACCACACCTACTCTACTTATACAAATTGTCATTTATTTTTAAATATGATTAGGTTTTAAATATTACCTCGATAATCGGTGCTTGATGGGATAGCAAACAGTTTTATATTCTAGTCCGACGAGAAACTTGGGGTAAATCTATTTTGCTGACAAGCAAAAAAAATTTTGCTGACTAGCTATGTAGAATTACTGGAATTGCTTTAAAATCAGTAATCTACCTTAGAACAACAATGGTCATCTTCCTGTAACATATCAATCTTGTGCTCTCCTTCAGAGAGGTACTTTACTCTAGTGAAATATAACAAAATTTTGCTGATTGGCTATTTAGAACTATTGGAATTACTTCAAAATCAGTAATCTACCTTAAAACAACAATGATCATCTTCTTGTAACGTATCAATCTTGTGCTCTCCTTCAGAGAGGTACTTTACTCTAGTAAAATATAACAAAATTTTGCTGACTGGCTATTTAGAAATAATGGAAATGCTTCAAAATCAGTAATCTACCTTAAAATAACAATAATCATCTTCCTGTAACGTATCAATTTTGTGCTCTCCTTCAGAGAGGTACTTTACTGTAGTAAAATATAACAAAATTTTGCTGACTGGCTACTTAGAATTACTGGAATTACTTCAAAATCAGTAATCTACCTTAAAACAACAATGATCATCTTCCTGTAACGTATCAATCTTGTGCTCTCCTTTAGAGAGGTACTTTACTCTAGTAAAATATAACAAAATTTTGCTGACTGGCTATTTAGAATTAACGGAATTACATCAAAATCAGTAATCTACCTTAAAACAACAATGGTCATCTTTCTATAACGTATCAATCTTGTGCTCTCCTTTAGAGAGGTACTTTACTCTAGTGAAATATAACAAAATTTTGCTGACTGACTATTTAGAATTATTGGAATTACTTCAAAATTAGTAATCTACCTTAAAACAACAATGGTTATCTTCCTGTAACGTATCAATCTTGTGCTCTTTTTCAGAGAGGTACTTTACTCTAGTGGCATATAACAAAATTTTGCTGACTGGCTATTTAGAATTATTGGAATTACTTCAAAATCAGTAATCTACCTTAAAACAACAATGATCATCTTCCTGTAACGTATCAATTTTGTGCTCTCCTTCAGAGAGGTACTTTACTCTAGTGAAATATAACAAAATTTTGCTGACTGGCTATTTAGAATTAATGGAATTACTTCAAAATCAGAAATCTACCTTAACACAACAATGATCATCTTTCTATAACGTATCAATCTTGTGCTCTTCTTCAAAGAGTTACTTTACTCTAGTGAAATATAACAAAATTTTGCTGACTGGCTATTTAGAATTATTGGAATTACTTCAAAATCAATAATCTACCTTAAAAAAACAATTATCATCTTCCTGTAACGTATCAATCTTGTGCTCTCCTTCAGAGAGGTACTTTACTCTAGTAAAATATAACAAAATTTTGCTGACTGGCTATTTAGAATTATTGGAATTACTTCAAAATCAATAATCTACCTTAAAACAACAATGATCATCTTCCTGTAACGTATCAATCTTGTGCTCTCCTTCAGAGAGGTACTTTACTCTAGTAAAATATAACAAAATTTTGCTGACTGGCTATTTAGAATTATTGGAATTACTTCAAAATCAATAATCTACCTTAAAACAACAATGATCATCTTTCTGTAACGTATCAATCTTGTGCTCTACTTCAGAGATGTACTTTACTCTAGTGAAATATAACAAAATTTTGCTGACTGGCTATTTAGAATTATTGGAATTACTTCAACATTAGTAATCTACCTTAAAACAATAATGGTCATCTTCCTGTAACGTATCAATCCTGTGCTCTCCTTCAGAGAGGTACTTTACTCTAGTGAAATAGAACAAAATTTTGCTGACTGGCTATTTAGAATTAATGGAATTACTTTAAAATCAGTAATCTACCTTAAAACAACAATGGTCATCTTCCTGTAACGTATCAATCTTGTGCTCTCCTTCAGACAGGTACTTTACTCTAGTGAAATATAACAAAATTTTGCTGACTGACTATTTAGAATTATTGGAATTACTTCAAAATTAGTAATCTACCTTAAAACAATAATGGTCATCTTCCTGTAACGTATCAATCCTATGCTCTCCTTCAGAGAGGTACTTTACTCTAGTGAAATAGAACAAAATTTTGCTGACTGGCTATTTAGAATTAATGGAATTACTTTAAAATCAGTAATCTACCTTAAAACAACAATGGTCATCTTCCTGTAACGTATCAATCTTGTGCTCTCCTTCAGACAGGTACTTTACTCTAGTGAAATATAACAAAATTTTGCTGACTGACTATTTAGAATTAATGGAATTACTTCAAAATCAGTAATCTGCCTTAAACCAACAATGGTCATCTTCCTGTAACGTATCAATCTTGTCTTCGCCTTCAGAGAGGTACTTTACTCTAGTGAAATATAACAAAATTTTGCTGACTGGCTATTTAGAATTATTGGTGTTTAAGACTAATATGTCTTAAATGAGAGGAATTGGAAAATGTTAACCCCTATGAGGTAGCAACCCGCTGCACATGGGAATAGAACGGGGAACCCGCCCTGACTCTATTTAAATAAGTCAATAAATAAATAGAAATAACTGTTTCTGTTACTTGGAAAAATTAGTTATATATTTTCTACGTGTTTAAGTTTAATTTTAGAATCGTTTGAAATATCTGTAGTATCTTAAACTATTTATTAACATTAATATACCACTGCGACTAGTTTCACGCGAGTGCGTGCGCACCCCCACGACAAGCGCAGTCCATCTACACCATTGATCGACCGCGGGGAGCTCAGAGTGTGTCTGCTTGCAAACGGGAAAGACGTACGCATCGTCGTCCGCGAGAGTGGTTTTCCACCATTTTGCAGAAACTTTCTGATTTTCATATGGTCAGCTAAGTAATTTGTTGTTTAATTATCGTTCGCGTAGCTTGATTAGCCTAGCACGACTAATTCAAGGAGTTATCGTTCGGTTTTCATTTTATTTTGTACTTTGTAGTCCGTGAATACTTTACGGCGCTATTTTATGCAGCTAATAGACACATCTCAGGAATCAATTGTAAAATCGAACTGTACAATTTGATTTCTCACGGGAACTCGTGTTGTTAGGGATTTGATTCATATTTCCTTGGGTGAAATTGTTATTATTTCTTTGTAAACCTGTTTGCACACGTTCACGTTCGAGTGACGTCATCCACAGCACATCTGCTGTTATTGTCGCTTAGGTACAGTCAATGCAACAAGTTTTGCATTCTAGTTGGTTATTATTAAGTTCATTTAGGATTCTTAATATTGTTTAACTAAATTTGTTTGGTCGTACACTTATTAAATGATTTAGTTAATTGCTACAAATATCGTATTTGTTCTATCTTTGATTTATTATAGTTTATGTCACTTATATTCAATACGCTATCATATATCTCTCAGAATTGTTTTTCAGTTGTTTGTTATTTTGTTGCAATTATACTTAGCACGTTTGTTAGTTCGTAAAACTAGCTGGTCCTTCATTCGTTGTTAATTAGTACGTTTCACACGTTAATATTATCCCGTGTATTGGCCAAGTCCAGTGATGTGAACCAGCTATCGAAGGTTGTAATTAATTTGGTTTACATATAGTTTTGTTTTGTTCATTGAATTTAACATCAAACACATTGTTGGTGCTTCTAGGCCGGATTCGCTGATCTAGAGACATCACATGTGGGCTGGCGAGCAGGATTAAAACATTTGGTCCTTCTAGGCCGGATTCGCTGGTTTAGGGATTGAACATTTTGGTCCTTCGAGCCATTAGGTCCTTATTACTTAGTCCTTCGCACCGGAGGGACGTAACATTTGGTCCTTCGAGCCGGATTTGGCGGTATTCGGAGATAATTATTGTTTCTAGTTACTTTGGTATTAGTAATTGCATTTAATAACACACTCTAAAATGGCTAAACTACTGCACAAACAATTAGTAGTTGTGACAGAAAATATTCGTCGTCTATCAGTCTATTCTTCAGAGACTGATGAAAAAAGTAAACTGAAATTTGAGGTAACTTTTCCGTATCTTGATGCTTGGGAACAGGAATTTAATCGTATTTATTGCGAATATTCTTCGAAGTTAGAACAAACCAAAAATCCCGACGAGGATATGTTGGCAGAAATTTCCCGAATTAAATACAAGAACTCATTTGCGACATACGGGTCAATTACAAGATTAGGTCCAATAAAGACACCGGATCACAAGCAGGGTCCGACAGAGCTAAATCAGAATCACATTCGATTCAATCAGCACAATTTTTGCGTTATATGCAACCTAGCTTGCCTAAATTAAATCTCCCAACATTCGATGGGGAGAAAACAACTTTTATGAATTTTTACGATTTATTCACACAGTTGGTGATATATCGGGACAGTTTGTCAGATATTGAACGACTTCAATATCTCAAGTTATCTTTAAAAGGGGAAGCCGCTAGGCTTATTACAAATATCCCCGTCAAAGCTGATAGTTTTGATATTGCATGGAACGCCGTCACAGATGAATATTATCGTCCTAGGTTGTTGAGGTCGGTACATCTGAATGCACTCCAAGATGTGCAAAACGTCAAGCAGGCAGACGCTCCTGCACTAAAATCATTGTTGAACACAGCACGCGAAAACATCGCTGCTCTGAAAAACTTAGAGGTTGATGTTGACTCATGTGGGGTCATTTTGGAAAACATGATTTGTCGTAAGCTAGATTCGGCTACTAGACGACAGTGGGAACTAACATTGGATTCTGACTCCAAGCCCACTCATGTAGAGTTAATTGCGTTCTTGACTAAGCAAGTTTCAAGCTTAGAGGTTGAGCCAGCCAAACCAGTCAAAACTCACGAGCCAATCAAACAATTCAAAAGGCACAAGCCAGCATCCCGAGCGATGACATTGGCAACTGATACGAATTGTCCGTATTGCAGAAAGTCTCACTACATCAGTCAGTGTGAAGGGTTTATAGCTCTTAAACCTAAAGGAAGACATGATGCTGCAATCAAACACAAGTTGTGCATCAACTGTCTTAGAATGGGCCACATACGCCCGACCTGTCCTAGTACAGCTACATGCAGAACGTGTAACAAAACTCACCATACGCTGCTGCATTTTGGTGAAAGGTCGAACAAGTCGTTATCACCCAAGCGTGATAAAAAATCTGAGCAAACCAATCGTCCGTCATCACCCAAAAGTGATGCAAACTCTCAAGCAAGTAGTAGTAATTCTGGAACTATGTCAATGTCTGCTAGGACTTATTCACTAAGTCAACACAGAAAACATACTTCGGTATTACTACCCACTGCAAAGCTGCATATATTTGACAGTGCAGGAAAGGTACATGTTGTCCGTGCCTTATTGGATACAGGATCGCAGAAATCCTACATCACAAGTCGTTGTGTCCACAATTTGAATCTGTCTATTGAAGCGTGTCAAACAAAGATTATGTCAATCAGTGACACCCACGTCAAGGACACTAGTGGTATTATACATACCAAAATCAAACCATGTCGTAGAGAAACTCCAGTTCTCGATTTGAGTTGCATTGTAATCGACATTACAGGCAGAATCCCAGATTACCCAATATCTCGACATACCTTTAATCAATTTGGGAATATCCAACTTTCGGATCCCGAATGCTATAAATCTCAACGAATATACATGCTGTTAGGAGCTGACATTTGGGGTCAGGTCATTCGTAACGGAGTTAAGAAAGGAGTCGATGGCACACTCACCGCCATCAAAACAATCTTTGGTTGGGTGGTTATGGGAGAATATACCAGCAAGCAAACAAGCAATGCTGTGGTGTCCTATCATACATACACACAAGAAGATACACACGAACTGTTGTCTAAATTTTGGGAATTGGAAAATGTTCCAACTCCATCGGTTGTCACTAAACCCGAGGATAAAATTGTGGAGGACCATTTTGTCAATACTACCCAAAGAGACTCCGAGGGAAAATACACGGTTTCTTTACCTTTTAAACAGTACCCACCAGTACTAGGCAATTCATACAAGAAAGCTTTGTCCATTTGTCACGCACAGCTGATTCGCTTGAGTAAAGACCCAGAGTTACTCAAGGCTTATGATGCAACATTCGAAGAATATTTGCAAAAGGGTTACGTCACGAGACTTGATGTGCAACCCAATTTGAATGATCAGGATTCGTACTATATTCCACACCATGCAGTGGTTAAACCTGATAGTGCGACGACACCGGTACGCATTGTGTTCAATGCTTCAAAGCCATCGTCTAATGGAAAGTCGATTAATGAATACTTGTATCCTGGTCCGGTACTACAGAAGAGTATCTTCACTCTTCATTTGCGAAATAGATTTTATCCTATTTTAATTACGGGGGACTTAAAACAGATGTTCCTACAAATTAGAGTTGTACGCGAGCATCAACGATTTCTAAGGTTCATTTGGAAACCTGCGGATGCCACACATCCTATTGTGTACCAATTCAACACTATCTGCTTTGGTTTGAATGATTCGCCGTTCTTGGCGTTGCGTACAGTTGAGCAGTTGGCTCAAGACGAAGGGAATCAATATCCCTTAGCAGCTAAAGTCCTGCAAAATGATGTCTATATGGACGATGTTGTGACTGGAGCTGAAGATATTCAGTCAGCACTGACACTGCACCGTGAACTCACGGATATATTCGAAAAGGGAGGATTTACCCTCCGAAAATGGGCCAGTAATTCTCAAACAATACTGGATGAACTACCAGACAATGCACGCGCAATGAAAGATGTCCACTTCACTGACGACGAGTCAGTGAAATTGCTAGGTGTCAAATGGGTTTGCAAGTCCGACTGCTACGAGTATACGGTCTCAAAACCCGACGATTTGTGCACCAAAAGAAACATTTTGTCCTGCATTGCAAGGATCTATGATCCATTAGGCATTATGTCCCCATTGGTGATGTTTCTTAAACTCATCATGCAAGAGCTTTGGAAATCAAAGGTAGAATGGGATGAAGAACCTCCCGCTCATATTGTCTCAGAGTGGAACTTGTTTCTGAACGAGATCGATTATATATCCAACTATTCGATACCAAGGTTAGCTTGTTTGGGTTCTAAATTCAATCTTATCGGATTTGCGGATGCCTCCGAGCGAGGCTACTGTGCCGTTGTCTATGTTAGAAGTTATCCAAACGATAAACCAGTGGTTCAATTGCTCTGTGCAAAGACGCGTGTAGCGCCTTTGAAAAAAATTACTATACCTCGTTTGGAATTATGTGCGGCGCATCTTCTCGCCAAACTTCTCGAGAATATTCTTGAAAATATTCCAAAACATGATAGTTCTTGCCTGGTTGCGCAAGGAACCACACACTCTGAAAACATTTGTGGGTAATCGAGTCGCTCAAATACAGACAAATTTTCCGAGTGAACACTGGCGTCATGTAGCGTCGGAACACAATGCGGCCGACGTAGGTTCTAGAGGTCTCAGCCCTCTAAGTTTCAAGACATGTACTCTCTGGATAAATGGACCAGAGTGGTTACAACAACCTTACTCGTGTTGGCCACAAAGTGAAGTGGTTCAACTTGACGAAGATCAAACCAACTCTGCTCAGACAGAGATTGTCAAAAGCCTAACATTGAAAACAGTGCAGCAGTTCAGTTTTTTCAATGCAATGTCCAACTATAATCGGATGGTACGAACTATGGCTTATTGTTTACGGTGGAGAGACATCTCTTCAAGCAAACGAAAAGGTGCTGATGTGTTTTCACCAGAAGAGCTTGTCCGAGCACAATCCAAAGTCGTCCTGTTGGCCCAATCAGAAGGACTACAGGATGAATTATCACAACTACAACGAGAGAAAGTTTGTCGATCCCCAATTAAGTCGTTAGTCCCGTTTATTGATACTGAAGGTATAATTCGGGTCGGTGGCCGGCTGGAGCATGCTAATTTAGAATACGCCCTATAGCAAAACTGTGTCCTTTGCCAACAGCCTAAGTTTGTCTTTAGGGAGACCCTAAGGTGGCCGGTATGTTTAAGACTAATATGTCTTAAATGAGAGAAATTGGAAAATGTTAACCCCTATGAGGTAGCTACCCGCTGCACATGGGAATAGAACGGGGAACCCGCCCTGACTCTATTTAAATAAGTCAATAAATAAATAGAAATAACTGTTTCTGTTACTTGAAAAAATTAGTTATATATTTTCTACGTGTTTAAGTTTAATTTTAGAATCGTTTGAAATATCTGTAGTATCTTAAACTATTTATTAACATTAATATACCACTGCGACTAGTTTCACGCGAGTGCGCGCGCACCCCCACGCCAAGCGCAGTCCATCTACACCATTGATCGACCGCGGGGAGCTCAGAGTGTGTCTAGCTTGCAAACGGGAAAGACGTATCGCATCGTCGTCCGCGAGAGTGGTTTTCCACCATTTTGCATAAACTTTCTGATTTTCATATGGTCAGCTAAGTAATTTGTTGTTTAATTATCGTTCGCGTAGCTTGATTAGCCTAGCACGACTAATTCAAGGAGTTATCGTTCGGTTTTCATTTTATTTTGTACTTTGTAGTCCGTGAATACTTTACGGCGCTATTTTATGCAGCTAATAGACACATCTCAGGAATCAATTGTAAAATCGAACTGTACAATTTGATTTCTCACGGGAACTCGTGTTGTTAGGGATTTGATTCATATTTCCTTGGGTGAAATTGTTATTATTTCTTTGTAAACCTGTTTGCACACGTTCGAGTGACGTCATCCACAGCACATCTGCTGTTATTGTCGCTTAGGTACAGTCAATGCAACAAGTTTTGCATTCTAGTTGGTTATTATTAAGTTCATTTAGGATTCTTAATATTGTTTAACTAAATTTGTTTGGTCGTACACTTATTAAATGATTTAGTTAATTGCTACAAATATCGTATTTGTTCTATCTTTGATTTATTATAGTTTATGTCACTTGTATTCAATACGCTATCATATATCTCTCAGAATTGTTTTTCAGTTGTTTGTTATTTTGTTGCAATTATACTTAGCACGTTTGTTAGTTCGTAAAACTAGCTGGTCCTTCGTTCGTTGTTAATTAGTACGTTTCACACATTAATATTATCCCGTGTATTGGCCAAGTCCAGTGATGTGAACCAGCTATCGAAGGTTGTAATTAATTTGGTTTACATATAGTTGTGTTTTGGTTATTGAATTTAACATCAAACACATTGTTGGTGCTTCTAGGCCGGATTCGCTGGTTTAGGGATTGAACATTTTGGTCCTTCGAGCCATTAGGTCCTTATTACTTAGTCCTTCGCACCGGAGGGACGTAACAATTGGAATTACTTCAAAATCAGTAATCTACCTTAAAACAACAACGGTCATCTTCCTGTAACGTATCAATCTTGTTCTCTCCTTCAGAGAGGTACTTTATTCTAGTGAAATATAATAAAATTTTGCTGACTGGCTATTTAGAATTAATGGAATTACTTCAAAATCGGTAATCTACCTTAAACCAACAATGGTCATCTTCCTGTAACGTATCGATCTTGTGCTCTCCTTCAGAGAGGTACTTTACTCTAGTGAAATATAACAAAATTGTGCTGGCCTGGCTACTTAGAATTAATGGAAATGCTTCAAAATCAGTAATCTACCTTAAAACAACAATGGTCATCTACCTGTAACGTATCAATCTTGTGCTCTCCTTCAGAGAGTTACTTCACTCTAGTGAAATATAACAAAATTTTGCTGACTGGCTATTTAGAATCAATGGAATTACTTCAAAATCAGTAATCTACCTTAAAACAACAATGGTCATCTTCCTGTAACGTATCAATCTTGTGCTCTCCTTCAGAGAGGTACTTTACTCTAGTGAAATATAACAAAATTTTGCTGATTGGCTATTTAGAATTAATGGAATTGCTTTAAAATTAGTAATCTACCTAAAAACAACAATGGTCATCTTCTTGTAACGTATCAATCTTGTGCTCTTTTTCAGAGAGGTACTTTATTCTAATGAAATATAACAAAATTTTGCTGACTGGCAATTTAGAATTAATGGAATTACTTCAAAATCAGTAATCTACCTTAAAACAACAATGGTCATCTTCCTGTAACGTATCAATCTTGTTCTCTCCTTCAGAGAGGTACTTTATTCTAGTGAAATATAATAAAATTTTGCTGACTGGCTATTTAGAATTAATGGAATTACTTCAAAATCAGTAATCTACCTTAAACCAACAATGGTCATCTTCCTGTAACGTATCGATCTTGTGCTCTCCTTCAGAGAGGTACTTTACTCTAGTGAAATATAACAAAATTATCCTGGACTGGCTATATAGAATTAATGGAAATGCTTCAAAATCAGTAATCTACCTTAAAACAACAATAGTCATCTTCTTGTAACATATCAATCTTGTGCTCTCCTTCAGAGAGGTACTTTACTCCAGTGAAATATTACAAAATTTTGCTGACTGGCTATTTAGAATTAATGGAATTACTTCAAAATCAGTAATCTACCTTAAAACAACAATGGTCATCTTCTTGTAACGTATCAATGTTGTGCTCTTTTTCAGAGAGGTACTTTACTCTAGTGAAATATAACAAAATTTTGCTGACTGGCTATTTAGAATTCATGGAATTACTTCAAAATCAGTAATCTACCTTAAAACAACAATGGTCATCTTCATGTAACGTATCAATCTTGTGCTCTCCTTCAGAGAGGTACTTTACTCTAGTAAAATATAACAAAATTTTGCTGACTGGCTATTTAGAATTGATGGAATTACTTCAAAATCAGTAATCTACCTTGAAACAACAATGGTCAACTTTTTGTAACGTATCAATCTTGCGCTCTCCTTCAGAGAGTCTAAGAATTATAACAAAATGTTGTTGATTGAGTATTTAGAATAAATGGAATTGCTTGTAGTATCAGTTCACCTGATGACGGTAGCAGATGTTTGTTACCGTAACGTTGTGTCTAGTGGGTACTAACAATAATAATAATAATAATAATAATAATAATAATAATAATATCTTTATTAACTCAACAGGATCTTCTAATCCCAATTACAGAGTATTACTAATTTATACAAAAAAATATTCGTTATTGACCGTGTGTACATATATGTACCTATATGGAAATATAATAACAATAACAATCAAAACATTAACATTGAGAATAGAAATGCACTACAATAAAATAAAAAGCAGTTTACAATAATTAATACTAATAATATATAATATTTTTATAGCAAATAATATAATAATAATTGCGTAAGGCAACTATGCAATAAAAGCAGTATATATTAATTAATACCAAAAATATATAGTATATAATATAATTATAATTAATAATATAATAATAATTACCTAATGCAATTAGTTATTGCATTTTTGAAACTTACAATTTTCATTCCAAAAATGTCAATTTTTTCATCAGAATGAAGTAGAGAATTATAGTTAGCACACATCGAAACAATTGGTGACTCTAGAGCAGGGATGGCGAACCAATGGCACGCGTCACAATATTTTGGGCACGTCACTGATCACAAAATTCATTATGATGCACTACGAAAAAAGTGTGAAGTAGGTATTATATGACGAGCGAACGCGAGTGATCCCTACGCTATGGAATGTTCGGGTGCGGTGCGCGGGTCATTTGATAAACTGAATTTGTCCCAATTCGATTGGTTGGAAATTGAAGAATTTGAAATCCAGCTGATTGATTTCCAGTCTAGTTCAATATGGATTCAAAAATATATTGAAACAAGGAAAGAGTTAGAATTACTTGAAACAGAAAGATTGACAAGTAATATAAGTGAAAATGCTAATAACAAAATTTTGGAAACATGGAATGCGTTACCAGGCACATTTAATTGTTTGAAGAACCTGGCTCATGCTATTTTAACAATATTTTCATCAACCTATGCCTGCGAGTCATTATTTTCAGAGATGAATAACATTAAAGACTCTGTTAGAAACCGCTTGACAGATGACTCCAGTTCAGCATGCATTCTGATAAAAGTAACATCTTACAACCCTAACATATGTTATTTGTCATCGAATCTGCAACAACAGAAGTCATACTAATTTTACTTTAATTTAAATTATGCGTATAATTGAAACATTGCAAAATGTTCCTATTTTTTTGTAGTAAATAAAGAGTTTTGAGTTAATAGTATTTATTATTATTATTATTATTTTCCCAATAATCACAAAGTCAAAATTATTTTATGGCACGTCTATGACCTCATTAAACATTTCTTTAGAAAAATGGCACGTTGATACGCAAAGGTTCGCCATCCCTGCTCTAGAGAAACATTAGTTCTCGGACAGTTGTAAGTAAAGGTTACAGTATGACGAGTATTCATTGTAGGAACATGTATATCTATTTGTGATAACAAATTTAAGTCATCAATATTGTAGTTTACTAAATTGTACAGAAATAGTGCTTGAAAGTGAATTTTACGTGCGCTGAAATCAATAGTGTCAAAAAAGTTTAAAAGTGCGTCATATTTCATGTACGTGAATTCACCATGCATTTTATAATAACAGTATCTCAAAAATTTACAGTGTATTCCATCAATTTTTTCAATGAAGCTTTTCACATTTGAGAACCATATAATTATTCCATATTCTATTTTAGATCTTACAAAAGCATCAAACAGTTTATTGAGAGTGGATATGTTTCTCAAATGTTTGGAGTTTCTGAATATAAAACCAACTGATCTATTTGCAGAAGATATAAGTGCATCTACATGGGGTCTGTAGCTCAGATTATAAGAAAATATGACACCGAGATCCTTGACAGTTACTACACGATTCAAACTAATGTTGTTGATGAGATAGTTAAAATGATGTGGTGATTTCTTTTTTGTGTAACTGATAATTACACATTTCTTTGAATTAAAATGCAAATCATTTGTAAGACACCAAAGATACAAATTGTTTAGATCAGTCTGTAGACCAATGCAATCATGTACCGAATTAATTCTCCTAAATATCTTGACATCATCAGCGTACAATAATTTTTCAGAGTCACAGGCCTCATTTACAATATCATTTATAAAAAGAATAAATAATAAGGGCCCTGAAATGGAACCCTGTGCTACGCCACTGGAGGCAATGTAAGTGTTTGACTTATAGCCACAGCAGTCAACATATTGCTTCCTTTCAAGCAAATAAGATTGAATTAGAGCTGTTAAATTGCTTGAAAAACCAAATTGAGTATTTAGTTTTGCCAGTAAGATATCATGCCGTACTCTGTCGAAAGCTTTAGAAAAATCAAGATAAATAGTATCAACTTGCCCACCACGGTTATCTACTGCTTTAGTAGTGAAATGCAAAAAATTACATAAATTGGTTATGGTAGATCTTTTTGGCATGAAACCATGTTGAACTGGAGTTATATAATTCCTTACTTGGTTAAAAATTGAATTATGTAAAATAATTTCAAAGATTTTAGACAAATTGCTAATTAGGGTGATGGGTCTATAGTTCGAAAATAGTTGTTTACTGCCGCTTCCAGTTTTATGTATAGGAAAAACTTTGCTAATTTTCCATAATTGGGGAAAAGTATTTGTGGATAAGCATATATTTATGATATCGCATATAGGGCTAGCTAAGCTATCTGAGCAACCTTTAAGTACATAGCAAGGTACGTTATCATAACCAACAGATTTAGTGGAGTTTAGTTTAGTAATAGCTTTTGAAACCTCAGTAGTAGTTATATTCTTAATATGTACAAAATTTGTATTGAGACAGTTTAAGTCAGAACTTTGAGGGGTATTATTTGCAGGGTCTGTGACATATACACTGCTAAAATAGTTAGCAAAGGTTTGCACTATGTCTTGTGCATCAGATATTTCCCTATTATCGTGCTTCATACTTGTTGGAATCGAATTCGATTGTTTTTTACTATTTATAAAATTCCATAACATTTTAGGATTTGCATTCAAAACATTTTCAGATGATTTTATATAGTGACTATAAGCCAGTTTAATATTATTTTTGGCAAGATTCCTATAATATTCAAATTTAGATTTGTAGAATTCATAACCAAATTTGACATACAACAATAAAGATAATGGAAGTTCAGAACAGAAATCACTTTCATTTAATAACGAATCATTTTACAAATTCAGACAAATTAAATATTATATTGCCAATAATAATAGTATATCTCTAATTTATTCAATTATTTTTATAAGAGACGCAAGTATATTAAAAAATAACGAACGAATGATGTCGAAGTATGTATACAATTTTGGAAACTAGAAAACTATCTTTAAGAAAAAAATACTGTTGAACTTTTATTTCGACATACTAATAATAAAAAGAATGTAATATATTCATGCTATAATTTTTTAGATAAAAAATAGAAAAAACATACTACTTACGGCCGAGTAAATTGTAATCACACCAAATCACTCTAAATATAATTTTGGACCGTCGCGCTCCGGCCAAATCCAGACGCAAAATTTAAAATATATTCACGATTATGCGGGTCCCGACAAAATTCACGACCCGCGCCCATATGGCACAAATTTAAAAATTATTATTACCTCCCGTCATACCGTAGTTGAGGTAATGCTATCGGTCAAAAAATGCTATGGTGAGTTTTCAGTAAATAAGTATAAATTAGGGTCCCCACAACACGTTTTCACTATTTTTCCAAAGATGTCTCTCTCTCTCTCTCTCTCTCTCTCTCTGTCTGTCTACGTGCGCGCGCGCGTTTGTGTGTGTGTGTGCTCTGAAGGAGAGCACGAGATTGGTACGTTATGCCTCATCTACACTTTGGACCAACTAACGCCAATAAACCAATATAAACAAATACCGACGAGGCAAAGCAAGGCGAGTTGGCGCAAGTATTTTGCGTCTACACGTTGGCAAGTGTTTTGTTTGTTCTTCTTCTGTACTTTATTTTAATAAAACACTTTACTATTGTTAACTTTTTATTAGTTTTCTGTTACAACATCCAGTCATGTCTTTCTTGGCGGCAATGAATAATAATAATATTGCCAACCTCAGGTACACAAAATACAAAAATAACTATATTTCAAATATCACTACACCTTCCCTGTTACAAAATCTTTATACTTGGAGGGGCACTTAATTACTTTACCATATCTTGTTTTTATAACAGAAGAGTCTGATAGATTTGCACAACCCTTAGTAGACCTACTGGGACTCATTGAACTAATATTCTCATTTATATTATTACTATTATTGCAAGTAATATCATTATTGGTAGTACTGTCTAATATGTTTGTATAATTGCTGGTATTTTCATCAGTAAGAATATCAGTCTCTTCTGTATTTCTAAAAATAGGTTCATTAGCTGATTTCCTTAAATAACTAGAATTACGCCTATAACTATTATTGCTTTGGTCTTTTACAATATATGACCTTGGTATCTCACATTTGGATTCAACCTGAGCATGCTGCCAAGCTTTATCTTTCAATAAAAGTACATTTTCTCCCGGATCAAAATCAGGTCTGCGTTTAGCATTTTTATCATAGTTTACTTTGTTTTGAACTTGTACATGCTCAAGTTGCTCTCTTACTTCCGTTTTAACACTTGGTTCTAATAGTGATGTTTTTACAGGTAACTTAGTTCTAGTGAGCCTGCTCATTAACATTTGTGTTGGTGAATATTTTAATCCCGCAACAGGCATGTTTCTATACTCTAAGAGTGCACTATATATATCGTCTGATTTTTTGAGCAATCGTTTGCATACACCTACCGCTTTTTCAGCTTGGCCGTTGGATTTGGGATATCTAGGGCTGCTAAACGTGAACTTAAAATTCCATTCTTGTGCGAATTTTTTATACTGCCACTAATTAAATGGTATATTGTCGGACACAACTTCGTGTGGTATAACATGCGTGCTAAATATTACTTTTAATTTGTTGATTACTTCAACACAAGATTTATTCTGCAATTGTACTAATTCTATCCATTTAGAATAGTAGTCAACTAATGCAAGATAACTATTATTTGAATACTCAAATAAATCTACTCCTATCTTTTCAAATGGCAGATGTGGAGGTTCGTGTGGTATTAAAGGTTCTTTACAGAGTTTAAATTGATATTTATCACACAACTTGCATTTTTTAACATGTTTTTCAATATCTAACGAAATATTAGGTCAGTATACAATTTGCCTAGCTCTGGCTTTCGTTTTCTCGATACCCATGTGAGATTCATGTAATTTATTTAGAATATAATTACGCCTGGATACAGGGATTACTACTCAATCATTCATAAATATTAAATTATTTTCAACGCATAGCCTATCTTGTAGTTTATAAAAGTGTTTTAAATCTGTGTTTAACGTTTTTTTTTATGTGGCCATCCAATTTTGTTATACAATAATACTAATGATAGCGTTTTATCTTTTTGCGTTTCAAGTGCTGTTATTTTTAATTTCATCCGAAATTTTAACATATTTTTCGAGTGAATGTACTAATTGAAGCATCGAAGGATCATCCTCTACCTTATCTTTAACAAAAGATCGAGACAATAAGTCTGCGATATGCATTAACTTACCTGGCAAATAATCTACTTTCAGGTTATAATTCATGATTTTTAAACGCATTCTTTGCAGCCTGTTACATTTGATGTCTCCTACATTTTTTTTCATAACTGAGACTAGCGGCTTATGGTCAGTCATAATTTGCACAGGCTGTTTTCTTCCCCATATGAAAAAGTGAAACTTTTTACATGCTGCCACTATTGCCAGCATTTCCTTTTCTATTTGGGCATAGCCCTTTTCGGTATCTGTCAAGGATCTCGAACCATAACAGACTGGTTTACGATTTTGCATCAGCACATAGCCCAAGCCATCTTTTGAGCTATCACATTGTATGGTTATTTCTTTATGATTATCAAAGTTAGCCAACACAGGAGCTTTAGCTATTAATTCTTTTATGTGATTTAAAGCTTTATCATGTACTTGTGTCCAACAAAATTCGTTGTTGTTTTTAAGTAAAGATCTAAGAGGAGCTGTTATTTCTGCCATATTTGGAACGAAATTTCTTAAATAGTTTACAAACCCTAATACTCGTTGTAACTCCTTTTTATTAGAAGGAGATTCAATGGCCGACATGGCGTTTATGTGGTCTGGATCGGGCTTTATGCCACTAGCCGAAAAAAGATGACCGACATACTTCACTTCGGGTACTCTAAACTGTAATTTAGTTTTATTAAATTTCACATTAAACTTTCGCGCTCTATCAATAACTTGCTGTAAAGTTTTATCATGATCTTTCTGATCTTTAGCCATAATTAATAGATCGTCAAAATATGCCGATACTCCGTCAAGATCTCCAAAAATTTTCTCATTAAATTTCTGAAATATTTCAGGGGCTATCGAAAACCCAAAAGGCAATCGTAAAAATTTATAATGTCCAAAGGGAGTTGAGAACGTACAGAGATCAGATGATTCACTATCTAATTCCACCTGATAGAATCCGTCTTTCAGGTCCATTACAGTAAACACACTTTTATTACTAAGTTGGTTGCAAAGATCGTCAATAGTTGGAATTAAATAATACTCACGTTTAATATTCTTATTTAAATCGCTCAGGTCTAAGCAGATTCTTATACTACCGTCTGGTTTTTCTACTACTACCATGTTGCTTACAAAACTTTTAGGGATTTCAACCTTTTCTACTATACCCTCTTTTTCTAACTGTTCTAGTTTTTGTTTAACTTTTTGCCTTAAAGCTAACGGAATTCTTCTCGATGGCTTAACCACAGGTGTTGCATTCGAATTAATTTTTATTTTACACTTAAAATCAAATTTACCTAACCCACAGAATACATCTTTGTTATGATCAATAAATTTATCTTTAGTTAAGCTGCTGTTTACAGAGTGCACTCTTTTAATTAAGTTGAATTCTAAACAATCATTCAGGCCTAAACTAACTTCAAATTTATCAGTTTTATTATTCACCACCACAAAGTCAATAGCTTTGGCTAGATTATTAATTTTACAGACTAATTTTACAGTTCCCATTGAATTTATCTTATTACCACCATATGACTGTAATACTATGTTCTTATTTTTAATTATAGAATTATTAACAGCTAATTTCTTTGCTACAGATAATGGCATACAGCTGATTTCTGCACCTGAATCAAGCTTAAGCTTAACCTTTTTATTACAAATTTCAGCTATTTGATACCAATTCTTTTCTGCATGTACCGACGCTATTGATAAACATTTTATATCATCAATAGTGAAATCTGAGCTAGTACCATCAGATTCATTACCAGCATCAGTATTGACTAATTCATTTACAGTTTTATATTGACAACCTATTCTAAAATGATTAAGACCATTACAAATTGAACAGTGTTTACCAAATGCTGGACATTTAGCTCTCGCGTGCTTGTAACCACATTTTTGACATTGATATTCAAGCAATTTTTGATTAACATTTTTTACTTTATTATAATTTTTCTGATAAGAATTTTTACTTTGGTTACCTGCATCATTATTTGGTTCATTCTTTGGTGGACCTTCACTCCTATTTTGGTACTTCTTACGAACCAGGTTTACATTTATGGCACTTGACTGAAGAGTTTCCACTTGCATTTTTTCCAGTTCGGCTGCTCGGCACAACTCATTTGCTTTGCTGAGGCTTAGGTCCGTGCATCGCAGTAGTCGTTCTTGAAGACCCTTATCCCAGACACCTAAAACTATTCTGTCTCTTAAAATACTGTCTTTTAAATCACCATATTCACAAGAATTTATTAGTTTCTTGATTTCTGTTAAAAAACTGTCGAAACTTTCTGCTTCCACTTGCTGTCTTTTATTAAAGATATATCTTTCCATCACTATATTTTTCTTTGGATTAGAAAAGTTCTCGAAGGCTTCCAAAACTTTCTTATACACTTTCCTATCTGCTTCTGATAATTCAAATATATTATACGCTTCTAGAGCTTCTTCGCCGATTATATTAAGTAAAATAGCAATTTTCACATCGTCTGCCTTGGCTTCATGACCTGCAGTCTTCATGTATATTTCGAAAGCTTGCTTAAACTTACGAAAGTTTTCACATACGTTGCCTGATAACTCTAGGTTTTTTGGAGGCTTAAATTCCATTGTTTTAGTTTTAATCAGCACACGTGTTTAACCTAACTTCATAATTTAGGTATTTTACTTTTTACTAGTCACTTTACTACTGCGATATTTAGTATACCGACTGCGCCATGTTTTGTTTGTTCTTCTTCTGTACTTTATTTTAATAAAACACTTTACTATTGTTAACTTTTTATTAGTTTTCTGTTACAACATCCAGTCATGTCTTTCTTGGCGGCAATGAATAATAATAATAATAATAATAATAATAATAATAATATTGCCAACCTCAGGTACACAAAATACAAAAATAACTATATTTCAAATATCACTACAGCAAGTATTTGGCCCAGACAATCAGGCCAGTATCAGACGTTTCTCGTTACTTTGACTCGCGCACCATAAACAGACACTGAGGCGAGCGTCGGCAAAAGGCGAGTGGCCAATGCGAATCACGACGAAGTTTGACAAAAAGCCTTTCCACACGTTGGTGTAAACTCGGCGTTGGCTTTCATTCGTCTAACCTGGGCCAACGTGTAGATGAGGCATTACAAAAAGATGCCGATTGTTGTTTTAAGGTAGATTACTGATTTGGAAGCAATTCCATTAATTCTAAATAGCCAGTCAGCAAAATTTTGTTATATTTCACTAGAGTAAAGTACCTCTCTGAAGGAGAGCACGCGATTGGTACATTACAGAAAGATGCCCATTGTTTTTCTAAGGCAGATTACTGATTTTGAAGTAATTCCATTAATTCTAAATAGCCAGTCAACATAATTTTGTAATTATTCACTAGAGTAAAGTACCTCTCTGAAGGAGAGCACAAGATTGATACGTTACAGGAAGACGACCATTTTTGTTTTAAGGTAGAGTACTGATTTTGAAGTAATTCCATTAATTCTAAATAGCCAGACAGCAAAATTTTGTTATATTTCACTAGAGTAAAGTACCTCTCTGAAGGAGAGCAGAAGATTCATACGTTACAGGAAGATGACCATTGTTGTTTTAAGGTAGATAACTGATTTCGAAGCATTTCCATTAATTCTAAATAGCCAGTCAGCAAAATTTTGTTATATTTCACTAGAGTAAAGTACCTCTCTGAAGAAGAACACAAGATTGATACGTTACAGGAAGATGACCATTGTTGTTTTAAGGTAGATTACTGATTTTGAAGTAATTCCATTAATTCTAAATAGCCAGTCAGCATAATTTTGTTATATTTCATTAGAGTAAAGCACATCTCTGAAAATGATCACAAGATTAATACGTTACAGGAAGATGACCATTGTTGTTTTAAGGTAGATTACTGATTATGAAGTAATTCCATTAATTCTAAATAGCCAGTCAACAAAATTTTATTATATTACAATACAGTAAAGTACCTCTCTGAAAAAGAGCACAAGATTGATACGTTACAGGAAGATGATCATTGTTGTTTTAAGGTAGATTACTGATTTCGAAGCATTTCCATTAATTCTAAATAGCCAGTCAGCAAAATTTTGTTATATTTCACTAGAGTAAAATACCTCTCTGCAGGAGAGCATAAGATTGATACGTTACAGGAAGATGACCATTATTGTTTTAAGGTAGATTACTGATTTTGAAGTAATTCCAATAATTCTAAATAGCCAGTCAGCAAAATTTTGTACTATTTCACTAGAGTAAAGTACCTCTCTGAAGGAGAGCACAAAATTGATACGTTACAGGAAGATGACCATTGTTGTTTTAAGGTAGATTACTGATCTTGAAGTAATTCCAATAATTCTAAATAGTCTGTCAGCAAAATTTTGTTAAATTTCACTATAGTAAAGTACCTCTCTGAAGGAGAGCACAAGATTGATACGTTACAGGAAGATGACAATTGTTGTTCTAAGGTAGATTACTGATTTTGAAGTAATTCCAATAATTCTAAATAGCCAGTCAGCAAAATTTTGTAATATTTCACTAGAGTAAAGTACCTCTCTGAAGGAGAGCATAAGATTGATATGTTACAGGAAGATGACTATTGTTGTTTTAAGGTAGATTACTGATTTTGAAGCATTTCCATTAATTCTAAATAGCCAGTCCAGCATAATTTTGTTATATTTCACTACAGTAAAGTACCTCTCTGAAGGAGAGCACAAGATCGATACGTAACAGGAAGATGACCATTGTTGGTTTAAGGTAGATTACTGATTTTCAAGTAATTCCATTAATTCTAAATAGCCAGTCAGCAAAATTTTGTAATATTTCACTAGAGTAAAGTACCTCTCTGAAGGAGAGCACAAGATTGATACGTTACAGGAAGATGACCATTGTTGTTTTAAGGTAGATTACTGATTTTGAAGTAATTCCATTAATTCTAAATAGCCAGTCAGCAAAATTTTGTTATATTTCACTAGAGTAAAGTACCTCCCTGAAGGAGAGCACAAGATTGATACGTTACAGGAAGATGACCATTGTTGTTTTAAGGTAGATTACTGATTTTGAAGTAATTCCATTAATTCTAAATAGCCAGTCAGCAAAATTTTGTTATATTTCATTAGAGTAAAGTACCTCTCTGAAGGAGAGCTCAAGATTGATACGTTACAGGAAGATGACCATTATTGTTTTAAGGTAGATTCCTGATTTTGAAGTAATTCAATTATTTTTAAATAGCCAGTCAGCAAAATTTTGTTATATTTCACTAGAGTAAAGTACCTCTCTGAAGGAGAGCACAAGATTGATACGTTACAGGAAGATGACCATTGTTGTTTTAAGGTAGATTACTGATTATGAAGTAATTTCATTAATTCTAAATAGCCAGTCAGCAAAATTTTGTAATATTTCACTAGAGTAAAGTACCTCTCTGAAGGAGAGCACAAGATTGATACGTTACAGGAAGATGACCATTGTTGTTTTAAGGTAGATTACTGATTTTGAAGTAATTCCATTAATTCTAAATAGCCAGTCAGCAAAATTTTGTTATATTTCACTAGAGTAAAGTACCTCTCTGAAGGAGAGCTCAAGATTGATACGTTACAGGAAGATGACCATTATTGTTTTAAGGTAGATTCCTGATTTTGAAGTAATTCAATTATTTTTAAATAGCCAGTCAGCAAAATTTTGTTATATTTCACTAGAGTAAAGTACCTCTCTGAAGAAGAGCACAAGATTGATACGTTACAGGAAGATGACCATTGTTGTTTTAAGGTAGATTACTGATTATGAAGTAATTTCCTTAATTCTAAATAGCCAGTCAGCAAAATTTTGTTATATTTCACTAGAGTAAAGTACCTCTCTGAAGGAGAGCAGAAGATTGATACGTTACAGGAAGATGACCATTGTTGGTTTAAGGTAGATTACTGATTTTGAAGTAATTCTAATAGTTCTAAATAGCTAGTCAGCAATTTTTTTGCTGGTCAGCAAATTAGTCACCACCAGAAACTTGCACCCAACAACGCACTGGCATCGTTTGAAAAAGAATGGCAACACTCACAAACAACAGAAATTAACAATAAAAGAAATAACAACTAACAAGATAACAAAAAGAAACAAATAATAAAACACTACAATGAATAACAATAACACAATCAATCGCTATATGCACAAGAACCGCCAAATAACAAAATGGCAACAAATTCCACGCTTGCGCAAACTCATTCTTATAATTTATCGCTAGAAAAATATGACAGCTATTCAAACTGACGCATGCGCACTGCGTCGAAAGTACAGTCTGAAGTTAGCATGGGACAGAGCTGAAGATCGAGTCTGAAGTGAGAAAGGGACAAAACATAGGATAGGTCACGTGATCTTCCGTGCCCTATATTTCATATTAAAATTAATACAGTCAAATATATATTTTTAATAAATATAAATTTATAAAAATATGTACATTGAGAAAGTATTACTTTTTTTGAGCGTCAATTATAGGTTGAGGATCTTTACATTTCTTATTTTTTCTAATTCGCCTTGCAATCGAATGACACCCGTAAATATTTAAATAAAATAAATAAATATATCATCACGACATATTACGCATTGCTGGATGAGCATAATAAAATACTCGTACTCATTATAGTTTAATCTTCCTTTAGGTATAAATGTAACCGATATTAAAATTCATAAATACTTGTGAATTTTAATAAGATGTATAAACCTAACGTGAGAAGGTTTTTTTCTTAAATACGTTACCTTTACATTTATACCTAAAGGAAGATTAAACTATAATGAGTACGAGTATTTTATTATGCTCATCCAGCAATGCGTAATATGTCGTGATGATATATTTATTTATTTTATTTAAATATTTACGGGTGTCATTCGATTGCAAGGCGAATTAGAAAAAATAAGAAATGTAAAGATCCTCAACCTATAATTGACGCTCAAAAAAAGTAATACTTTCTCAATGTACATATTTTTATAAATTTATATTTATTAAAAATATATATTTGACTGTATTAATTTTAATATGAAATATAGGGCACGGAAGATCACGTGACCTATCCTATGTTTTGTCCCTTTCTCACTTCAGACTCGATCTTCAGCTCTGTCCCATGCTAACTTCAGACTGTACTTTCGACGCAGTGCGCATGCGTCAGTTTGAATAGCTGTCATATTTTTCTAGCGATAAATTATAAGAATGAGTTTGCGCAAGCGTGGAATTTGTTGCCATTTTGTTATTTGGCGGTTCTTGTGCATATAGCGATTGATTGTGTTATTGTTATTCATTGTAGTGTTTTATTATTTGTTTCTTTTTGTTATCTTGTTAGTTGTTATTTCTTTTATTGTCAATTTCTGTGGTTTGTGAGTGTTGCCATTCTTTTTCAAACGATGCCAGTGCGTTGTTGGGTGCAAGTTTCTGGTGGTGACTAATTTGCTGACCAGCAAAAAAATTGCTGACTAGCTATTTAGAACTATTAGAATTACTTCAAAATCAGTAATCTACCTTAAACCAACAATGGTCATCTTCCTGTAACGTATCAATCTTGTGCTCTCCTTCAGAGAGGTACTTTACTCTAGTGAAATATAACAAAATTTTGCTGACTGGCTATTTAGAATTATTGGAATTACTTCAAAATCAGTAATCTACCTTAAAACATCAATGATCATCTTCCTGTAACGTATCAATCTTGTGCTCTCCTTCAGAGAGGTACTTTACTCTAGTGAAATATAACAAAATTTTGCTGACTGGCTATTTAGAATTAATGAAATTACTTCATAATCAGTAATCTACCTTAAAACAATAATGGTCATCTTCCTGTAACGTATCAATCTTGTGCTCTTCTTCAGAGAGGTACTTTACTCTAGTGAAATATAACAAAATTTTGCTGACTGGCTATTTAAAAATAATTGAATTACTTCAAAATCAGGAATCTACCTTAAAACAATAATGGTCATCTTCCTGTAACGTATCAATCTTGAGCTCTCCTTCAGAGAGGTACTTTACTCTAGTGAAATATAACAAAATTTTGCTGACTGGCTATTTAGAATTAATGGAATTACTTCAAAATCAGTAATCTACCTTAAAACAACAATGGTCATCTTCCTGTAACGTATCAATCTTGTGCTCTCCTTCAGGGAGGTACTTTACTCTAGTGAAATATAACAAAATTTTGCTGACTGGCTATTTAGAATTAATGGAATTACTTCAAAATCAGTAATCTACCTTAAAACAACAATGGTCATCTTCCTGTAACGTATCAATCTTGTGCTCTCCTTCAGAGAGGTACTTTACTCTAGTGAAATATTACAAAATTTTGCTGACTGGCTATTTAGAATTAATGGAATTACTTGAAAATCAGTAATCTACCTTAAACCAACAATGGTCATCTTCCTGTTACGTATCGATCTTGTGCTCTCCTTCAGAGAGGTACTTTACTGTAGTGAAATATAACAAAATTATGCTGGACTGGCTATTTAGAATTAATGGAAATGCTTCAAAATCAGTAATCTACCTTAAAACAACAATAGTCATCTTTCTGTAACATATCAATCTTATGCTCTCCTTCAGAGAGGTACTTTACTCTAGTGAAATATTACAAAATTTTGCTGACTGGCTATTTATATATATATATATATATATATATATATATATATATATATATATATATATATATATATATATATATATATATATATATATATATATATATATATATATATATATATATATAATTTTATACAATAAATTTGAAAATACGTACTCGTATGTTAAATATATATACAGTGTAGGAAAATATTTTATTATTTCTTTATACGTATACCATCGTAGGTTATTGCCCATTTCTGGGTGTGCTAATAAACTTGTATTCGCGCTCTCAAAGGTGTAAAAATTAGGTTCCAATTCGGATAGTCAGAAACATGACAGATCATTTAACACACTTAGCCATGCGATAATAATATTATACATATACATAATATATAGATTAGGTATGTATTTACATTCTACTCCGGTCTCCGGTATATTATGAAAAATAATTATTATCGGAGAGAAGAATTGACTCGAACAGAGTACGAATTCTTGGAAAATTTAGGGGAAGTTGAATTTTTGAAGTCTGGCAATACCAAGGTCACCTGTAAGAGATGGTTACTTTAAAACAGCAAGGGCCTAATGGTAAGATTAAAGTCTATTGTCCATCGTATTATATTGAAGAAGAGATTATCATTAGCCGGGTGATCCCCTAGAGTAGGTAATAAATTAGTGATTACACCCGATATTGTCTATTTTAGGCAAAGGGATTTTCCATTACACAGATAATTTTTACTTCACTCCTTACTTTTAATATTACAATTATATAGAGTTATTTATTAGTTGTAAGCAGGGATTCGAACCAAAAAATTTTGGGGTTCGGTTACTGTTAACGGTTTTTACTTTAATAAAAATTCGGGTTCGGTTAAAGGTTACGGTTTTTTTGAAAATATTATATCGGTTTCCGTTTCGGTTAAAAAAACAAATAAGTTTCGTTTTCGTTACGGTTTCGGTTCTTTTTGGTTTCGGTTTAAATGAGATATTAGCTTAGTTTTAATTTGTTTGTAACATGAAATATATTTAGTACCCATTTCGTAATGTAATAACATTTTAATTCCACGTTTCACTAACAACTAGTACTAATAGATATATTCGGCTTGTTCGGAATTCAAAATTCGAAACGAATCTGTAAGTAATATAAAGTTAGGTAGGTACTTTTATTTTAAGGTGTGATTTAAAAATAAAATTCTAGGTTCAAAAAGTAACTATGAGTTAAAGTTTTCACATTAAAGTTCTTAAGTTTATTTTAGTAACAAAAATTAAATACGTTTCGTAAATTATTATTATTTTAATTTTTAGTTTTAATATTAATTCTATTACAATAGCAATACGTAAACTAAATGCGTGATTGATTGAAAAATGTCAACAATTGAGTAATTTTTTTATTATAATTGCAAAAAAATAATTGAAAAATGCCTTATTTTTTTAAAATAAGAAACTACTTTTTTATTTTTTCGAAGGCATGCACAGTATTTCTACGAAAAAAATGTGGGTTAATAAAAAAATACCTATTTTTAAATTTACGGTTTTAGTACCGATATTTTTTCGGTTCGGTTATGTTTTCGATTACAAAACGAATTTATTTTTCGTATCGGATTTCGGTTTCTGTATTTGAAGAAATAAAATATAGGTTTCGGTTTTCGGTTACGGTTTCATAAAAAGTCAAATATCGGTGCGGTTTTCGGTTACGGTTTCGTTACGGTTCGGGTCCCTGGTTGTAAGGAGTGTTTATTGTTTTAATGATGCCTAAAGAATCCTTAATAGTAATGTAAAATCTACAACTAGGTTCATTAATAGACCCCAGGTTTTTTTTACCCCATACATATTCAACACTTGTTTTCATGCTTACTTGGTCTATAGTTTTCATATTACATTTTACATAAAATTACATGATGGCATAAGTGCATTTTTATTATATTTTTAATACATATTTTTGGATTCATCAATTTTTCGAACTCTAATAAAGAATAGGTGTATTTGTTTGAAATATTGTAATAATAATAATAATAATAATAATGTTTATTTTCTGTAGACACAAATACAGTGTGTAGAAAACGTCAATACAATATAAAAGATATTACAAAGTAAAATAGTCATTTAGACTGTAAAAAGAATGTTGCTTTAAGAAAAATATTAAATCTTTTCTGAAAATCTTAAAATTTTTGCTATTTTTTAAATTGTTGGGCAGATTATTATATATTTGTAAACCCATTCTATATGGAGAATTTTTCACAACATTTAATTTTGAATTAGGTACATAAAAATCGTTTTTGTTCCTGGTATTGTGGCTATGCAAGTCACTGATCACGGGAAAAGCTTTTTTATTCTTGTAAATTAAAACACAAGATTCATAAATAAAAATACTTGCAAGAGTGAGAATATTATATTTTTCAAATAAATTTTTACACGACGTGTAAGCTGGAACACCCGCTATTGTGCGTAAAACTCTTTTCTGTGCTATGAAAACACGTTGACTAATGTTGGAAGAGCCCCAGAAACAAATACTATATCTCAAGCGAGATTCCACACAAGCATAGTAAAACATTAATAACTGGTTTAAATATTCTTTTAGGTGTCGAATTTGGAAACATAATTTATTAAGTGTTGAGACAAGCTCTTCACAGAGAGGCTTCCAATTGAGATTGTCAGTGATAAGCATACCTAAAATTCTTGCGGCGTCATTACCTTTTTTTATAATTATTTTCGAATTTAACAAGTATGTCAGAATTGTTAGAATGATGCATATGAAAACGTAGAATGTTAGTTTTACTATCATTCAAGAATAATTTATTTTCATGACACCAAGATATCAAAGACTGAACGCTATGATTGCATTTATTAATTAAAGCATCTATGTTAGAATCAGAAATAACCAGAGTAGTGTCGTCCGCGTACATGATAGGTGTACAATTATCACCTAGGACTTTACTCAAATCATTCATATAAAGAATAAATAAAACCGGAGCTAATACTGTGCCCTGTGGCAAACCAACATTGATTTCAAGTAAATCAGATTTTATAGTATGAGTATTTGAATCTTTTTCAGTATGATTAAGAGTCACAAACTGGTGTCTGTTACTTAAAAAAGTGTTAATCCATTGTAAAGCAACCCCGCGTATCCCAATGTACTCAAGCTTATTTAATAGTCTACGATGATCCACACAGTCGAATGCTTTACTCAAATCGCAGAATATTCCAACGGGATATTCTCCCTTGTTTAGCTTATCAATAATTTCATTGTAAAAATAGAGTAAAGCATCCTTAGTTGAACTGTTCGGCCTGAAACCAAACTGCTTATCAGTAATAATATTATTTAAATTTAAGAAACTCTGAAGTCTACTTAAAAAGCAATATTCAAATTTTTTTGAAAAACCTGATGTCAAAGCAACTGGTCTGTAATTGTCAACACTATGTTTTTCCCCTTTCTTAAAAACAGGAATTATTTTATTAATTTTTAGTTCTTCTGGAAAAGTTTCATTCTGGAAAGAAAGATTAATAATATGAGATAATGGTGCAGCAATATTATGTGCTACTGAACGAATAATAGAGTTTGGAATTTCATCCGATCCAGATGACTTCTTATTTTTAAGTTTATTTAAAATAATGTCAACTAATTCTGATTCACAGACAGGATTTAAAAATAAATTACATGAAATATTATTTAAATGTGACTGACCCATAATATCACAATTAGGAATTTTGTTTAAAATGTTTAATGGGGCATCTTTAAAATGATTATTAAAAATATTGGCAATTCTAAAGGGATCCTCTATTTTTTCGTAGTTATGACGCAATTGCAAGTTGTTGTTAAATTCAGTTTTGGTACTCTTTTTAATAATATTCCAAGAGGTCTTTACCATATTATCAGATTCAATTATTTTGTTTTGAAAATAATTTTTTTTCGTTTCAGATACCAAGCGCATATGCTCTTGTTTTGCTTTTTTATACAATGGTGAGAATTCTGGATAATTCTGTTTTAAATTAAAGATAGATTTCAAATTAGCGCTAGAAGTTATAATATTTGAATCAACCCAGCATTTTTTATTTTGATTGTGTGGACGAATTTTCTGTAAAGGAAAATTTTTATTAAAATTATAAAGAAAAGTACTCAAGAAATAATTAAAAGTTTCTTCCGTATCTGACTGAGCATAAACTTCGTACCAGGATTCGTTTGCTAAATCATCACAGAAAATTTTAATATTTAATTCATTAAAAACTCTTTTATATGTAATTGGTTTAGATGGCTTGATAAACCCAATATTGCTCTTATATAGTATTGTTTTGTGATCAGAAATAATATTGTTCTCAACAACAGCAACACCATTTTCAATATTTGTATACAGATGGTCCAAAATATTATGTCCTCTTGTTGGAACGTCAATTTTATTGTACATATTATAGGTTGTTAAATTATCTGAAAGGGATTTGTATTCATTACAATCCCGATCTGGATCTATGTTTAAATCACCGCAAATTAATACTTTGTAATTTATATTAAAAAGTTTTTCTAAAACTAAAACAATGCTGTCACATAATATTTTGGAATCTGCGGAAGGTGACCTGTAAACATTTACAATTAATATAGGCTGGCAGAAATCTGGTTCCCATAAAACAGCACAAGCCTCAAAAAGTTTTTCTTTGCAAAAGTTCGAAATATCTATAGATTTAACTTGTTTAGATATACTGCTATGGCACCAAATTCCTACTCCTCCTCCTTTGTATTGTGACCTACAAAAATTTGACATACAAGTAAAATCACAAAAAAGATTAAAATTGACATTATGTATATTACGCCATGTCTCCGTTAGGCATAAAATTTCAAATCTTCATATTTTTTTAGATATTCTGAAGTTATAAAATTTGCTTTATTTAGAGTTAATGCTTCACAATTTAATATTAAAAAATCATAAACTTCACTGACACTAGTGTTACTCACAGTCGAGGGTTGGGAGGGGTTTTTAAATGAAAAAACCTATTAATACGGGAACCACTAGGCCAAAGAGATGGATCCAAAACCTTCGCACGGTTCTCTGCACTGACTGTGACCTTAAAAGATGAATAATAGTTCGGATACTTAGATACTAGCTTGTGTTCATTTGCAATGGAATTTTAAAAATATTTAAAGATTTAATGAAAAATTAATTATACAATCCACGTATGATATATAAAATACCGACTCAAAATGCTAAATTTGCCTCTTTGGAATATTGCAATAAAAATGCAAAGATGCTAACATAATACTGCGCGCATAAAGAAAGCGAGAGAGATAGCAAATAAATAGAAAT
This sequence comes from Harpalus rubripes, assembly GCA_963082715.1. NCBI lineage: Eukaryota > Metazoa > Arthropoda > Insecta > Coleoptera > Carabidae > Harpalus > Harpalus rubripes. The sequence goes on along the minus strand of OY720452.1, from coordinate 40,220,022 downwards.
AAATATTGGCAACACAAAACGCGGTCTCCCGCGTTAGGCAGGCATTGGCGGCATACACGTAGCGCCGACAGAAAGCGTGGCGCGGCTGTTACGAGTACTACCAATTTTGTACACAACCTTAAACACATGATCAGCTAACATTTTATGCAACTGGCCTATTATCTCGAATGCATTTATTACGTTTCGTTAGAAGTAGGATATATTTTTATTATATAGGTACATATACACATATAATATAGCGATATACTATGAAAATTAATAAATACTAATAGCAATAATTTGTATTTTGCGTTCCTTAGATTATGCCCGAACAAATATATACCGAAATAAAAGTATGAAATGTTGATATATAATTATTTTTTCTGACTCTCTTGCAAAGTATACAATCAATCATGTATAAATATATCTAAACTTATATTGTTTTTAGACTATAAATTTTAATCAAAACGATATTTACAAAAAAATATGTAGAAAAAAGGATTTTAATACATTTTACCTCTCTAACGAGAGGTATACATACCGAGATTTTTGTAATTAAATACGTTTTGAGGTCTGTAGGACCAGATTTTAACATTAACAATTTAACATTTTGTAGATTGTTGTTCACATGTTAGTATGGTAATAATATTACCATACATATGCAGTTTATTACTAAGTTACCAGCCTGCTTTTGTATATGTATATAAAGGCTTAATATCCAGAAACCGGTAAAATTACTTAACAGTGGCGCCAATTACTTACTGCACGCATCATCGTAAAATCATATTCTAGATTCTAGCGGTTTTTTTTTTATTATTTAATTTTGTATATATAATAATTTCTAACATGATGTTAAAAATGTCGTTTTTTTGTTCCATTCGTCATTACCAAGGTAACTAATTCACTTTTAACACTGGTGTTATGAAATGACATTTTTAAGTTTAAAAATAAACGTTAAAAGGCTGCGCGCCAGCCAAAACACTGAATTAGCGATATGTTCTCAATTTTTTTCCTCAAAACTGTGAAAATATATCAAAATGAAAATAATAGGAGTAAATAAGGAGAGATAGTTTATTTCAAAAACACATTTTTAAAAATTGAAGATAATACAAGTGATGAGAAAAAAAATATTGAATTCATTAAAATCTGAAATGATTATTTTTTACATAAATGCACCCAAGTCATGTATGGAGTAGTTTTATGTTAAAAATTTTATATCACAAGAATCACAAGAAAATGCTGAATATAGCTAGATATTTAGAATTTGCATTATATGATTTATTTCTCAGAAAATAAGCCAACATTTGAACAATGCTTAAATCTGTAACTTTAAAAACATTTTTAAATAAATTGTCAGGTAATTTATGGAACATTAATTATATTCACTATATAGAACTTTGGCTCAAGAATCACACGATATTTTTTTTATTTTTTTAAAATGAAAAATACAGCGTCTGAGTGCTCCGAAACGTTTTTCCAATGTTACTTATAGGCAAATTTAGTTTACTCTTTCGCCACCACGTGCCGCATGAAATTTGAGCTGTCGGAACGGAACATAAGGAGGAGTTAGGGCGGAGCTTAGATTATTAGATTACGTAGAGGGGATAAATAGTGAAATAATATGTATCCGCTCTGCAGCCTAATCAGCTTATTCAGCCTTTTAGGAAAATCGGCACTACATGGATTTATATTATCTGTATTTGAATTGTGAAAAATGGGTTTGAATTTGGAAAATGCAAAAGAAACAAAAGAGCTATAAAACAGCAAAGAAAGTTAATTTAAAAAGGTAAAAAAGTGAAATTTGGTACCTAGGGACTTTCTGAGATGCCAGTTTCAAACAAAATATTTTCAAAGCAGTAGCAGTTCCGGTTTAATCAGAAGTAGCCCCTAACTTTCTTATTTTAAATGGAATGCCATATTTTTTATTTTACCATCGAATTCAGCAGAAATTTTATATATGAAACAGTGAAAACACTGTAAACACGATAAACTACTTCCGGCGTAATTTAACTTTTTTTGATTTTTGTCTAAAAACGACTATTTCTTTATCACTCAATATCTCAAAAATCGAATCGAATTTCTATAATCTGTAAAAACAGGTTTATAAAGAAAGCTTTTTACCTTCCGTCACCTTTAGGTAAGGAAGGTATTGTCTTTGGTCAAAAAATTCGGTGGTGAGTTATTGATGAATAAGCACGTTTTAGGGTCCCTAGAATACGATTTTACTATTTTTACGCTGTCTGCATGTGTGTGTGTGTGTGTGTGTGTGTGTGTGTGTGTGTGTGCGTGTGTGTGTGCGCGCGTGTGTGTGCGTGTGCGCGCGTGTGTGTATGTGTGTGTGTGTGTGTGTGTGTGTGTGTGTGTGTGTAACAAAATTTTCGTATTTCTCTTCGTTACATCCATGTGAAGAGCTCATTAGATTTTGGTTAGAATTGGACAATCCGAAGTACCGTCATTTGAAGTTTTTCTTGAAAAAACTATGTTAAATATCATTTTTTCACATTTAGTGTTATTATAAATATTAAAGAATATGTTATTCTCTATATGATTTGACTGCATTATATACTTAATATTAAATGGATATAGAGTTAAAAAATTATAAAGGAATAAAATTTTATAAAGTAGCCATAGCTATGGAAACAGCTACTATATTAAGAAAATTTTGATTGAAAGGTGTCAGTGTCAAGTGAAATTGACATAGTGTGTTTGTCTTATAATTTTACTGGAAATATAGGATCTTTTGCTATAAATTTTCTGTATGGAATTTGCATAAAATACATGCAACTGCCGGAAGGTAAAGTACAAGAAATATAATCTTTAGCAAGGAACTTTCTGTATGAAATTTGTACAAAATACATAGAACTGACGGAAGGTAATGTGCTGGCCACATCAGATTTTTTTAGTGATGTAAATTAATAATCGACAATTTTTGCAAAATGTAATTTCTCTTCAACGCAAAAATGAAATTCAAGAATTTAAAAAACTCATGTTTTTTAAATGGAACACTCCATTTTTTATTATTTAAATGAAAAATGAATTCTTTTTTAGAAAATAGGGATAGCTTGTTTATCATGTCCCATGTTGAAAGTTGAAACTTGAGTTTTTTTGAGGTCTAATTTTACGTTCACGTAGAAATTACAAAAATAAAAAAAGTTGAATTATGACAGAAATGGTTAATCATGTTTCATATGTAAAATTTTCTGCTGAATTCCATGGTAAAATAAAAAATATATCATTCCATTTACATAAGAAAGTTAGGGGCTGCTTCCGCTTTAACCGGAAGTGCTACTGCTTTCAAAATATTTTTAGAAACGGGCATGGCGGAAAACCCCTAGCAACCAAATTTCGTAACAAATATTGAACAGTTTTTAAAATAATAATAGCGTAAGGTCATCGTGGAGCATCTGTATGTATATACATTTTAAATGTATTAAATTAGTATAGATAATATTTTATTTTACAACACTTTAGGTCTAGGAATTAATGAAAATGCTATCATTGAAGTGAAGTGTTTAGGTTCACTACGCGACAAGAAAATATTTCTGGAGGAAGCATGTAAAATCCAAATTTTTGTATGGAATTGAAAAACGGTGAAATGACATTGAAATTGAAGCATTATTATAATTATCAAATAATAGAAAATAATATAACATTGAATTCATTGCCTAGAAATAAACATATTTCATTTCAGATACAAGGCCAATTACACATTTGTAAAAAAGATATCTGTTATTTCATCATTTTTAATAACAAAGAAACTCCTGTTTTCATTTTTAAAATCGAAAGAAGTAATTTATTTTGGGAAAAGCATATGTGAGATCACCTTATTAATTTTTATAAGAAGTGCGTACTACCAAAAATTGTTTTGCGAAGAATTCAGAAGGGCTTTAAATGTAGAGAACCTCATTAGAATTTATTCCTCTCAATAGTTCAAAATAATGGTATCTACTTTTAAAAAAAAATTAATTTCAACACATAAACGAGGAAATTTCCATTTTTTATTACAAATAAATGTTTGAATTGTAATAATTGTTTTATGTTTCCTTGTCATTTGTTTACGCAATTCATTGAAATTAATCAATTTGTTTGCCACGAAACAAGCACCCCGGCCATCCCGACTTTCTTTTCAAGTAAATAGCTCTGTTCGTTGACATGCACTGTGTTACACTAGTGTTAACTTTTTTACACTAGCGTGTTCTTTGACAAATCGGGCAGTTTCGTGCAACGTGTTCGTTGACACCCATTTCAGAACTGGGACTAACTTACTTGCACTGACTCCCGAGGTAGAGTAAATAGTGCAGAGTGCTGTAGTGGGGATGAAATATGTTATATGCTCATATTTACAGGGAAATAACCTAAAACTAGTGTTATTAATTTAATACGATATGGACATGAAAAATATAGTATTATACAGACGAGAGAAAAAAGAATATTATGCAAGAAGAAAAATTAAAGGCTTATGAGAAACGTACTGAAGTAATAAATGAATTCATTACTGAGAGAGTTAATAGGTATTTTATATATATATATATATATATATATATATATATATATATATATATATATATATATATATATATATATATATATATATTTGAATATGTCAGAATAACTTTTATTTACTTTTTTTATATATGACTCAGGTATTAAATATAATAATATTTTTAAGAAATTATATTTTATTCTTGTTGTTCTTTTGTATGTAAACAGAATGTGATTGTTTTTATTTTTTTCAAGTATACAAATTAATGATTAATATTTTGTTGCAACAATCTGCAAATCTCATGACACAGCATGAACTGCCCTACACTTTCTTGTTTTTTGATACCCAAGTACCAGTGTACACTAGTGCTAACTACACTATTCTACACTGCCCTGACACGATTTTCAACGAACAGAGCTATTAATAACTCGTAAGCTACACTGTTCTGATTGGCTGCATGCTACAGCTGCACTAATGACGCATAGACATTAACCAGATGCACAAATTTTCGACTGTGCTGCCATCAGTCGGCTTAGAAACAAAACAACACTTCTATCCCGCGACGTTAAGAAGCCTACTTTTAATAGTGTTTCTAGACAGTGCCGGACTGGGATCTAAATTTTGTTTTGAATAAATAAATAAATATATCATCACGGCATATTACCCAATGAGTGGGCCAATCTGTTTTGTACACAGATTTCGGTAATGATAATGACATATTTGTACCGTGCGGGCGTTTACCAAGCGTCACCTCACGGGTACTCATTGTTGGCGTGCGGAGTGCACCACAGGGGTCAATTTTGTGCCAATTCGAAGTATTTGGTTCTGGCATATATAAAAAATCAGCCCATATGAAAATTGAAAATAACAAAAATGTACAAGAACGAGGGTCAATCAAATACAAACCGGCTTTTTTAAAACTATTCAGTGAAAATATTTGTAATTCATATATGCGCTATTTTTCTATATAATTTCCCTTGAACATCTAAACACCTGCGCCATCAAATTGACAGCTTTTTGATCTTCATAAAAAAAACCGTTGTGACTAGTACAAGGGGCCAAGGCATTAGGCAGCTTAGACATTTCCTAGGATTGTCAAAATAAGAAGATCGTCAAAAATTGATAACTAAAATATATAATTATTTATGTTATTAGTCATTTTTATTATTGTAATCAATTTTTTTATTGTAATCAATAATTTTATTGTTGTAATCAAATATTTTTTTCTATAAACTGAAGAGCTATAAGATATAACTTCTGCCTTAACATTTTAAAGAATACAAAAACATTACTACAGTATGTCCCATTTAAAAATGTCATTTATTATACCAAACGCCGGAATCGATTATTTGAAAAAATTCACTATCTCCCCTGTATGTATGTAGGAAAGAGGCTGTTGGAAAGTGATGCCACAGGCCACAGGCTCCGCGAGTCTTTAGCTACAATGATCATCATACTTCCGCCAGCTACAGGTTGCAAATATTTTCACTGAAGAGTTTTAAATTTTTTTTTACATATGCTGGAACCAAATATTTCGAATTGACACAAAATTGACCCCTGTGGTGCACTCCCCTCGCCAACAATGAGTGCCCGTGAAGTGACGCCCAATAAGCACCCGCACGGTACAAATATGTCATCATCATTACCGAAATCTGCGTACAAAGCAGATTGGCACACCCAGCGTGATGATATATTTATTTATTCAAAATTAAATTTAGCTCCCAGTCCGGCTCTGCCTAGGAACACTATTAAAAGTGGGCTTTTTAACGTTTATTTTTAAACTTAAAAATGTCATTTTATAACTCCAATGTTAAAAGTGAAGTAGTTACCTTAGTAATAACGAATGGAACAACAAAACGACATATTTGACATAATAGAAATTATTTAACCTCTGGTTGTTTTTTTTTTAACAAATCAAGTAGGTATGTTGATATATAACAAAAATAGTATATTAAAGAACGTGTTTTATAAGACATGTTTTTTTCGCACGCGTCAAAATTTAGAAAACGAGCGTTAGCGAGTTTTCTAATTGACAAGTGCGAAAGAAAGTCTTATAAAATGAGTTCTTTATACTATTTTTTTATATTTTGTGCCTTCTACATTTACTTACTCAATTTGTGATTATATTTGTAACCATTTGTACATTTTCATGTAAATAATCTTCCCTAAATAAAAAAAAAAAAAATAATAATTTAGACATTATATTATTAAAATGATTTGTCAATTAACTAAAAATAAATTAGGTAAAAATGGGTTAAAGAAACGTCATCTAGTACCAACCGTCAAAAACAAAAAATTGCGTATCGAAATGAAGGTCATTACGATACGCAATTGCGTATCGTAATGACTTCATTATGAACGCAAAATATAAAAATCTGATGTGGCCAACACATAACCTCTCGCCAGATATTTTACCTGGTTGTACGCCTAAAACGAAAAATATGTTTAAATACAAATACATATATTCATGTCTGACTACAAAATAATTATTTTAATATAAATTATGTACAATACATACATTTTCTTTATATTCAATATCCTGAAATTTTCTTTTTCTACTTTCTTTTTCTTTATATTCGTCATTTTTTCGCAAATTCCTTTTATATTCTTTTTTACGTATATTCTTTTGCGTTGTTGACTTTTTTTATTTTCATAATCTTCATAATAATGTACGAATATTTTTGACAGAGGCATACAAATATTTTTGACAGTGACATTTATGTGTCAATAACAAACATTTGAATTTCTTGCCTTGTAGTAGTTTGATCTGAGATTTTTTACATCAAATTATTTTATATGCCTTTCTTTATCTCTAAATCTATAGAAGATATAATAATGAATTTATATTTATCGAATAAAGAATTTAACGTTCTTTAATATAAGTATTTACATAAATTTTCGATAAATAATATTTAGATAATTTTTTTCTTGTAACTACTACTTCCGGTTGTCCAATTGTTACCAAAACTGACTGGACTCTTCCGATTATTGTTAGATTGAGGAATCCGTAGTTAAAAATGTCTTAAGTCTTATAGTATTTGAGATAAAGTGAATCCAACATCCACACACACATCCCCCCCCCCCACACACACACACACACACACACACACACACACACACATACGGACATCATCGTAAAAATGTTATAATCGGATACTAGGGACCTTAAAACGTGCTTATTCATTAAAATCTGGATATGCGATTTTTAGCATGAATACAATACCTCTCTTAGCGAGAGGTAAAAAAGGGATTTTTAGTTGTCAAATCATTATGTACTAGATAAAAATTTTAACCAGTTGTTAAAAACTAACCACCGAGTTACAGAATAGGGCCCATACAAAATTAAATAAAAAAAAATCGCTAGAATCTAGAATATGATTTTTACGATGATGCGTACCGTACAAATTAGCGCCACTATTAAGTAAATTTACCTGTTTCTGTACACATATACAAAAGCAGGCTGGTAACTAAGTAATAACTATACAGGGTGTCCCATAACTTCAGGTACATATTAGAAGGGCATATAGTTCTTAATGTCCTGATTACGGAACAAAAAGAATTTTTTCAAAATTCAAAAATTAGTTTTTGATGTTTTTGAAGGAAACAGTTTTGGGACACTGGTTGAATAGGTTGTGTTTTTTCTTTCATTACATACACATCTCCCAAACTTAATTGGTGTGACAAAGCTTTACGTAATTGCATTAATTAATTTCATTGTTAAATTATTTTATGTAATAGTTATAACTAATTTCACTATTCCAAATATTATAGTATCCAGGGGTACAAAAAATGTTCTTCTTAAGTGAACTACTCTTAATTATAGGAATTTTGAAAAAAATCTTTTTGTTCCGTCAGGACATTAAGAACTATATGCCCTTCTAATATGTATCTGAAGTTATGGGACATCCTGTATATGTATGGTAATATTACTACTATACTAACATATCAACAACAATCTACGAAATATTAAATTGTTCATGTTAATATCGGGTCGTAGAGACCTCAAAACGTATTTATTTACCAAAATCTATGTATGTATACCTCTCTTACGAGAGGTAAAATGTATTATATCCTTTTTACCTCTCGCTAAGAGAGGTATTGTATTCATGCTAAAAATCGCATATCCAGATTTTAATGAATAAGCACGTTTTAAGGTCCCTAGTATCCGATTATAACATTTTTACGATGATGTCCGTATGTGTGTGTGTGTGTGTGTGTGTGTGTGTGTGTGTGGATGTTGGATTCACTATATCTCAAATACTATGAGACTTAAGACATTTTTAACTACGGGTTCCTCAATCTAACAATAATGGGAAGAGTCCAGTCAGTTTTGGTAACAATTGGACAACCGGAAGTAGTAGTTACAAGACAAAAATCGTCTAAATATTATTTATCGAAAATTTATGTAAATACTTATATTAAAGAACGTTAAATTCTTTATTCGATAAATATAAATTCATTATTATATCTTCTATAGATTTAGAGATAAAGAAAGGCATATAAAATAATTTGATGTAAAAAATCTCAGATCAAACTACTACAAGGCAAGAAATTCAAATGTTTCTAATTGACATATAAATGTCACTGTCAAAAATATTTGTATGCCTCTGTCAAAAATATTTGTATATTATTATGAAGATTATGAAAATAAAAAAAAGTCAACAACGCAAAAGATATACGTAAAAAAGAATATAAAAGGAATTTGCGAAAAAATGACGAATATAAAGAAAAAGAAAAGGAAAGTAGAAAAAGAAAAGGAAAGTAGAAAAAGAAAATTTCAGGATATTGAATATAAAGAAAATGTAAGTATATCCCATAGATTTTGCAAATATATGTGAGAATTATTTTGTAGTGAGACATGAATATGTATATGTATTTGTATTAAAAATATTTTTCATTTTATGCGTACAACCAGGTAAAATATCTGGCGAGAGGTTATGTGTTGGCCACATCAGATTTTTTCTACATATTTTTTTGTAAATATCGTTTTGAATCAAATTTATAGCCTAAAAATAATATAAGTTTAGATATATTTATACATGATTGATTGTATATTTTGCAAGAGAGTTAGAAAAAATAATTGTATATCAACATTTCATACTTTTATTTCGGTATATATTTGTTCGCGCATAATCTAAGTAACGCAAAATACAAATTATTGATATTAGTATTTATTAAATTTCATACCATATCGTTATGTTATATGTGTAAATGTACCTATATAATAAAAATATATCTTCTAACGAAACGTAAAAAAAGCATTCGAGATCATGTATTTTAATTGCGCGCGAGAATTTAAACTTTAACTACAGCGAGTCATCTGAGTTATTAATAACGGATATATTGGATGCAATTGATATAGATGTAGCGACTTGTCGACGCTACGGTCATTAGATGTGGCGGCTATCGCGTTCAAACTGGAGGGAGTTGTAGATGTGGCGGCTTGTCAGCGCTACGGCACTGATTACAATAATATATAATTATTGTATTCAGTGGCTACGGTCATTAGATGTGACGGCAATCTTGTTCAAGTGGTGTAGATGTGGCGACTTGTCGATGCTATGGCTTTTAGATGTGACGGCTAAAGCGTTCAAAGTGGTGGGGGCTAGTGTAGATGTGGCGACTTGTCAATGGTATGGCTATTAGATGTTACGGCTATCGCGTTCAAGTGGTGGGAGGTGTTGTAGATGTGGCGACTTATCGATGCCGTGGCTTTTAGATGTGACGCTCATTAGATGTAGTGGTTGTCGACTGCACGACGATTATTAATAATTAAAATAAAAGTTTATTATAACAATAAATAGATATTAAATATAATTAAAAGATGATAAATATAACGAACACTACGATTAAACAAATATTAAACACTAATTAAGACTAAGAATATTATAAAACACTTAAACACTAAGATTATTTATTTAAACAATATATAGATCACTTATTTATTTATACAACTGTATTTATTTATATTCTCCACTTGTCTACTATCTGTTTATATCACCAACTGTTTAACACGCAACGCTTATTTATATCAGACTGTTTAACACTCAACGCTTATTTATATCAGACTGTGTAATGCCTTCGCTAACGCTGCTTATATACCCTGGCATTTTTATTCCAGAGAAATGTAGAGTATTATTCTAGATAAAACACAATAGGTTACATCAACCGCGTAATTAAGCAGGCTCCGACAAGTCGCTTGCGTCATCGCTAACAATAGACATTCGCTCGTCCCTGCGACAGCGGTGGCGACAGCGACGGGGACAGAGGCGGTAACAGTGGCGGCGACGGCGGGCACTGCACATTACACTGCCCCCTCCTTAAGACTGTTTCGTCCCGGAACAGTTCGTGATGACGAAATAGTGATGGTCATATCTATTTCTCCTAATGTGGTAGCTTGTTCTCCCGTCGCTGTGCGTAATCTCCACTTGGTTGGTTGAAGATGCGTCTTGTCTGTGTTCTTTACTAAATCGGGTCTAATTATAGTTTTTATCGCACCCATGTCTAGTAACATTTTCAGTGGCCTTCCATTAACAAAGCTACGTCGACTTCAAATTCTTGAAGGCTTTCTTTTGAACTCTGATAACGATTCCTCAGTTGCGTCTGGTACACCTGCTCCAGGTGCGCATTGCCGTACCGCATGTCCAACCGCTTGACTAGTTGGTCGTAGTCCTCTTGTTCTTCTTCCTTCAGCGTTTGTGGGATGTCGATGGCTTCCCCACGCAAAGAGACAGTCAACGCTGTAGCCTTCTCTGCAGACGTCCAGTTATGTGCTTTCGCAGCCGCTTCAAATTGTTTCAAATAGTTCGGCCACGAAGATTTTCCGTCAAATTCTGGTGTTTTGATATGCATTGTTGTAGTAGTTTCAGGTTTTACTAATTTCCTTTCTTCTTGTAAACTTGCCTTTGCTACATCCGAATTCGACATTGACGACAATGTAATTTTAGTAACCCTTTCCTGTAGTTCTTCAATCTTCTTGTACTTATCTTCTAAGTTCTTCAAGTCTTCTTCAGTTTTTTTAGAACTCTCCTCTAATTTTTGTTCTAAACTGTTGGAATTTTCTTCTAACTTTTGTTCCAAACTTCTAGAATTTTCTTCTAACTTTTGTTCTAAACTTCTAGAATTTTTTTCTAATTTTTGTTCTAAATTTCTAGAATGTCCCAAGTGGTTTTGGTTTTGGTTTATTTGGCCTCTAGCGTGGTTTACACGTCGGGTAACCTTGTAAACTGAGTCTCCCTCCTTGTTGCTTAAACTCGGCCTCTAGCGTGGTTGACACGTCGGGTAACCGTGTTTAAGACAGTACTATCCCCCTTGCTCCTGAAGATGCCCCATATGACTGCGGGCGAAACGTTGAGCTCTGACTCAAAATATGACACAGTTCATTCCCGGAAAACGAATATTTCTCATGACTTAGACTGTGGAAGCCTACGCAATTATTTCACTAAGATTATTTATATAAACAATATATAGATCACTTATTTATTTATACAACTGTATTTATTTATATTCACCACTTGTTTACTATCTGTTTATATCACCAACTGTTTAACACGCAACGCTTATTTATATCAGACTGTTTAACACTCAGCGCTTATTTATATCAGACTGTTTAACACTCAACGCTTATTTACATCAGACTGTGTAATGCCTTCGCTAACGGTACTTATATACCCTGGCATTTTTATTCCAGAGAATTCTAGAGTATTATTCTAGATAAAACACAATAGGTTACATCAACCGCATAATTAAGCAGGCTCCGACAAGTCGCTTGCGTCATCGCTAAGGGTACGAACACGTAGAAAGCTTGATGCCGGTTGCAAGCACTGGCTTATCGGCGCTTGCAACAAGCGAGAATAAATATCTCCATAGTTTCAAAGGTGTTCGCACATAAAGGATGCTTAGCTGAACTTGTCGGTACTTGTAACCAGCGCCAACACGCGCCGACCAGAAAACAAGAATGTTTGAAACATTCTTTTCCATCGCTTAATACGCTTGCAATCGTCTAGAATTAGGAAGAGCTCCCTACTTCTAGACGATGGTGTACGAAAGGAGGGCCATTTGGGATAAATGAATAAAAGAACATTCCAATAGAAATTATATAGGAAAATTATGGTAAAATAAAAGCAGTGAAACGAAAACAGACGGTAAGTACAGTTTGTTCATAGATAAAAGAAAATCTACCCGGGTCACTAATGACTGTGGCAAACCGCCCCACAGCATGCGGTCCAAGCACCGATTGAAGGGGCCAGATTACAGGAAAAATGAACTTTATTGTTAATTTTCGTAATACTGCAATTAAAATTAAAAATTTCTATACTTCACGATAATTTATTATTAACATAAAACAAGATTACTGTTTAACCAACCATAGGTTTTGTTTAGAATCATACAGCTACATAGATAATCCCTTTTCTAAATTATTCCTTTATAAAGAGTAAGTGAAAAATATGAGTTCAGTTGAATCGAATCTGTTTTTGAAACAACTACTTGTTCTAAATTAAAAGAAGTCAAAATGTGGAGACCATGGAATGAACAAGAGGACGTCGTCGACGAAGCCCAGCATCGAAAACATTTATCGAGCGACGCGAAAGAAATTATTCGGAATGTTTATATTTATTTTAATAAAGACAAAAATTGTGATTCAGTACTTAAAAAAACAGCTGAAGCAACCGATGTGCCATATAGTACTGTATGGAAAATTGTACATTCTGCAGTAGAAGAAAAAAAAACATGATGTGATGCTGGAAAAACAAAAGTAGTGAATGAATTTGAGAAAGACGTTATATATAAATTTTCAATTACCTATTCTAAATTCTATTTTTATGTTGATGTTTAACATTCTTTATAAAATATTATGTATATGACAGTGACATACATGCAATAGCAAATAAATAATTCTTACAGGCCTATTCTACTAAAAAAAATATGTATCGTTACGAGTCGTTACCAGGCGACATGTAGTTACAATAACGATTTTTGCCAAAACCCTATTCTACTAATTTATTTATCGTTACGTATCGTTACTTATCGTTATTTTATGTCGTTTATGAACGACAAGTTCACATGCCTCGTTGAAGTCGTAAAGTTAGATATATTTTGAAAACAAAAGTAAAAATGGCTGAAGAAGATATTTTATTAATTGTAGCTGACCAAGATATTATTATTCCTATTATTATTACATTGTTTAATATGACATTTATGCGATTTATTTACGAAAATATCACCATATGAGGGACTCGTTGAAGTGATGGTTTGCCAAAAATTTCTAGATTATTTATAAATTATTATTTATGCGTATTACATTACGTATGAATGCACATCAATATTTTGTTTTCAATTCAGATGATGGCAGCTTTGCTTTTTTTGCTCATGGAAGCTATCAGAAATCAGTAGCAAGGAGGATATCAGTAGAAAAGGATTCATATGTGGTATTAAATCAATCATTAATAATCATATCATTAATATAAATCTGCAATATTATTGTTGATCATTTTATAGACATATACCTATATCAAATTTCATACGGTGCAAGTAGATATGGAGCGTGTAAACTATAAAACGAAGGTGAGAATAATAAATAATTGTATGTACGATGAAAATTTCAAATTTGAATCAATGTCAAGTTTGAATTGAAAAACAAATATAAATTTATTCTGTCAAAATCAACATGAAGTTAGATATTATCGTTAAACTCATCATAACGATAACTCGATAACGATATGATTAGTAGAATACCTTTTTGGCATTTGTCGTTATTAAAGTCGTTCAACCAAATGCTTAGCGACAGTCGTATGGTAACGAGATCGTTATACATATTTTTAGTAGAATAGGCCTGTAAGATTGTTATTTTTATATTGACTAGTAACTTTGTAAATAATTTTTTTTTTTGTATTATTATATGTTGTGTTTTATTCCATGAAAATCAACAAATTACCTCGGGAAAATAAATTTTCAATTATTCTAAATCCATCACTGGAAATTTTGACATTTTTGCAACCATAAATTTTCTTTAATCCACTTAGGGTTTACTCACTCCAGGGGTCTAATGAGAATAGTTTTCTTATATCTATGAACAAACTATACTTCCTATAATTTATCCTAATATTTTTTGTCATAAATTATACTTCCTTCTATTTCATTAAAGAAAAGTATTTAATTCCATCCTCATGTAGTTGAAAAACCTTTCTGGATCTTCTTTTAGTTGAGGAAAAAGGTGATGGTACTCATCAAATTCCCGTCGCGCTCGTTTAATTTCTTGTACTCCAAAATTTCTTTTACGTTTAATTTTTAAATCAATATTTTCCAGTAAAAACAGTTCCTCTTCACTCGACGACATCTTCAGTAAATTGGTTCTAGAACGGATCTGTTCCTTGTGTGAAGGAGCATATAAATAAATATGCCGGCTTTGCTGGCGCTAATATCCAGCTTTCTTTGTGTGTACTACCAGCGTAAACAAGCGCCGAAAACAAGCGCTGACAAGTACAATCAACAAGCACGCCGATTTACCAGCGTTCTACTGCACATTACAATATATATATATATATATATATATATATATATATATATATATATATATATATATATATATATATATATACAGGGTGTTAATTAAAAAGCGGGCCATAGGCGTTTAACATGGGAAATCAGTTTTTCCTTGCGCAAAACTTCCCATTTAATTTTAAACAAAAATGTTTCAAATAAATGTTGTAGAGAATTAAATTCTACACCAGCATCACTAAACAGATTTTATTTTGCATGTTTAGTAACCTGTAAAATCGAATTTGAAATTTTATAAATATTACTCATTTGTAGTGATAGCCATGAAATTTAAACAAAATGACAAAGAAATGCATATCGTTTGAATTGTTAGAATTTCGATTTTGCAGGTTACAAAATAAAAATAAATAAAATCTAAGCAATAATTTAGGTGTAGATTATAAAAACAAAATAATTTGAAGGACATAGGATAGAATATAATTATCAGTAATTTTTATTCAAAAATCGAATTTCTGACAATTCAAATGATATGCATTTCTTTGTAATTTTGTTTAAATTCCATGGCTATCACTACAAATGAGCAATATTTATAGAATTTCAATTCAGATTTTACAGGTTACTAAACATGCAAAATAAAATCTGTTTAGTGATACTGGTGTATAATTTAATTATCTACAACTTTTATTTGAAACACTTTTATCTAAAATTAATTGGGAACTTTTGCGCAAGGAAAAACTGATTTCCCATATTAAACGCCTATGGCCCGCTTTTTAATTAACACCCTGTATATATATATATATATATATATATATATATATATATATATATATATACAGGGTGATTCATCGGTCTGTCCTCTCTTTATAACTCTTTTATTTTAAGTCAGATAGAAAAACTCTTCAAATATAATTTATATGCTGTAGTATTATATATCTACGTACCATATCCATTTGTATACAAGGTGCTCCATTTAAGCGCAACAATATGTTACTTTCTATTTTTTAATGGAACATCCTATATTTATTTATTTATTTTGATAGTAAATTCGATTCCCTTTAAAAAAGTATTAAGTAATAAGGGCTCTAAAATTATAAATTGAGAAGTTATTTACCTTTGTTCGTTGAATGATATGTTTCTATCATGTTATTATTAACAGAGTAAGCTGTGGATAATTTGATCAATTGTTTCAAATTTAAACAAACAAGTTGTCCAAATACTCTGCGTTTATCATTGTTGATGTTGATGTGAAATTGAATAATACAAATTTTATAATAGAAATAGAAATAATAGAAAAATCTATTGAAGTTGAAGTACAAGTTTTCGAGCATTTATAATAATTTTGCATTATTTAGTCTGTCACTAAATTTTAATAGCTTCTTTGGAATTAGTGTAATGTTTAAAATAAGTATTAATAAAAAAAGGATCAAAATTTTGTATTGTTATGGTTTTTTCCACTCTGAACTACTATTTTTTATGAACGTGAATAACTTCTTAATTTATAATTTTAGACCCCTTATTACTTAATACTTTTTTAAAGGGAATCTAATTTACCATCAAAATAAATAAATAAATATAGGCTGTTCCATTAAGAAATATAAAGTTACATATTGTTGCGCTTAAACGGAGTACCCTGTATACAAATGCATATGGTACGTAGATAGACAATAATATATCATATAAATTATATTTAAAGAGTTTTTCTATCTGACTTAAAATAAAAGAGTTATAAAGAGAGGACAGACCGATGAATCACCCTGTATATATATATACAGGATGTAAATTAAATAAGTGCATTAAATTTAACCAGTAATGTAACTCGATGAGAGGAACAATATTTCTTAATAACTTTTTTTTCTAAGTCTTTTAGATTTTGAGTTAAAATTCTTTAAAGATTTGCTGCATATTTCGTTACCCGCTCATGGAGAACAAATGCTACTCCCGTATTCAAGTGGGATACAAACAGCTCAAAAATTGTCGGTTATCAGTTACACTTGCAGTCACAGTAATTAATAAACGAATCAAGGGAAATAACATTATTATTAATTAATACGTAATAGTACAATTTTTAAAATAAATAAATTTAAATTTTGGATAACAAAATTATAAAGTTGTGTATTAAACCAGGCTTTTATTTACCTTTGAATAGTGTGAATAGAGGAAGACAAGGAGGGACGAGGAAAAGCAAAAGCATAGTTGTTAGGTTATGAGATGATTATTTATCGTCGACAAATCATAATAGTTTAAATACGTTATTCAAAAAATGTAAGTACAAACTTTTGTCCATTTAAACGAGGTACCTGAGTACCAATAATTAGTCGTCCATTTATTGTTCCCGCTCAAATATGTTTTAATGAAAATGTTTGCAGCATTTTCGTCTGTCGAGATGTGTATTGTGCATAATAAATACACCTTCCCAAGTAAATTCAGTCTCATTCATGAACATTATGAGCCATTCCCAAAATCGAAGTCTGTTATGTGCTGTAAACAGAACTTTTTACACATATTTAATTATACACTGCCCAACAGAAATACATCCAATAATGGGGCAGGAAAAATAGACATAGTAAAACAACAATTATAAAATAATAAGAGTACAAAAGTTACACATTTATATTACATTTCTTTCATGATAAGTGTTTTAAAGCACTTTGGTTTGTGGAGAAAAACATCAACATTAGCGAATTTAGATTGGTAAATATGACACATACGGTGAATTGGTGACTTAAAGTGGATATTTGTACGTGGTGTAGGTAGGTAAAACGTATAAGAGGTCCGAGTAGTAAAGAAAGGAGTGTGAAAACAAATGAGACTAAGGCATTTAGGATCATCTACTTCACCATGAACCAATTTGCAAAGGTGTTGAACAGCAAGAAATTCACGACGTTCATATAAGGTGTTAAAGTTAAATTGTTGAAGTAATTCTTTGTAACTGGTATGAAGGTCCAGGTATCTTTTAAATTGCTTGAAATATAGGAATTTAAGAAACTTTTTTTGTAGACTGTCAATGCGGTCCTGATGATGTTCATAAATAGGATTCCGAATAATTGAGCAGTATTCTAATTTCGAACGTACAAAAGAAAAGTAAAGGGAAATGATAGAAGAAGTGTCATGGAAGGAACGCGTATTGCGAATAATGAAACCTAACATTTTGATAGCAGATGTGTATATACGATCAATGTGATTATTAAACGTTAGTTTACTATCAAATGTTACACCGAGATCATCAATTACGGAACAACGCGATAAAATAATATTGTCAATAGAATAATTGAAGTTTAAATGTAAACTTTTTCTGGTGTATGACATTACATAACACTTGTCAAGATTTAAAAATAAATTATTAAGGGAGCACCATTGGGATAATTTGTGTAAGTCTTCTTGTAAAAGTAGACAGTCATTAATACAAGTTATAGGATTAAAAATCTTTAAATCGTCAGCAAATATCAGCTTATCACAATGTAAAATATTAGTAACGTCATTTATAAATAAAATAAATAGAAGAGGACCAAGGTTAGATCCCTGGGGTACTCCGGAAGTTGCAGTAAATAGGGTAGATTTGTACCCGAGAAAGTTTACAAATAGTTGACGATCAGATAGATAAGAGGTAATAAGAGAAATTAAGGAGGAGGAAAAGGAGAAGGAATGAAGTTTTTCAATCAAGATACCATGATCTATCCTGTCAAAAGCTTTGGAGAAATCTGTGTAAACACAATCAACTTGACCTTTCAGGTCTAAAGCAGAAGAAACAACATGTGTGAAATAAAATAAGTTGCTGGTGGTAGATCTATTCTGCATGAAACCATGTTGACAAAAAGAAATTTGATTTTTTATCACGGGATAAATTGAAGAATATACGATCTTTTCAAAGATTTTACTAAAATTAGAGAGAACTGCTACAGGGCGATAGTTTTTAATGTCGGAAGTAGTACCAGATTTAAAGATTGGAGTTATGCGGGTAAGTTTCCATATATCGGGAAAGCTATTAGTTTTAACGGCCAAGTTGAAGATAAAGTAGAGAGCATTCGACAAAGGATAAACACAGTCTCTGATTAAAAAACTAGGAATAAGATCAGGACCACAGGAAAAATTAGACTTTAATTTATGAATGGATACTTCAATCTCTTCTTTGCTAATATGATTCAGGGTAATAGTGTTATTGGAAACAGTAGGAGGAATAGTAGGGTTAGAAGTGGATGGAATGGAGTACACTGATTTAAAATTAGAGGCAAAACCATTGGCAATATCTATAGGTTCAGATAAATCGTTACCGTCCATTTTCATAATAGTTGGGAATGTTGATGATTTCCTCTTAGAGTTCACAAATTTCCAAAAAGTACAAGGATCATTTTTTATGCTAGACTCACATTTCAAGACATAGTCCAAATACGCTTTCTTAATATAAATCTTTAACTTAGAGCGTATTGTATTATAAGATTCCCGGTAGTGATTGTTATTTTTGAATTTTTTACTCATTTTGTGAAAATGCTCTTTACGACGTATTGTAGCCTTGATTTCCGAAGTGAACCAAGGCGGGTAATGTCTTTTAAATGTATGTTTTAAAGGTACACACTTATCAAAAAAAGAATAAAGTACATCTTAAAAATATTTACAAGCTGAGTTCACATCAGAAAAGTTTTCAAGTTCATTCCAGTTAAATTCAGCAATTAGTTCATACAATTTATTAAGATCAGTTTTCTTAAAATTATACGTAGAACAATTAAATTTTTTGAAGTTTTTGGTATTACTATTAGAGTAAATATCGATTTCAAAGTAAAGGGCTGGATGATGATTATATTCCACATCCAGGATTAGGTCAGTAGAATGACTTACAGTGCACTCACTGGTTGAAATAATAATATCTAACATTCTATTGTTACTATTTAAAACTGTATTGTATTGCTTAGCATTAAAAAATTCTAAGAAAGCATTTAAATTATTTATGGTACGGCTATGATTGGGAGAAACTAAATCAGGTAAATTAAAATCACCAACTATTACAAAGTTATCATGACTTAGAAATGGAAGACTGTCAAAAAAGTTAAATACAGAATCATAATTGGATGAGCTAAGTGCTGGGGGAATATACACAACAAAAATATAAAAAGGTTTGTCATTAGATAAAAATTTTGCGCAAACAATGTCAATGTTTGGAGGAAGGATGGGCAAATAGTCATTTAAGTCAATATAAAATGAGGTGATACAATTTTTAATTAGTAGAAGAACACCTCCACCACGAGTGGCATGGCAAGTATTAAAATCACGGTCACATCTATAAACAGTGTAGTTATTACCATCATATATTTCCGAGTCAGAGAAGCTATTATTCATCCAGGTTTCAGAGAAAGCGATAATATCATAATCAAAAGTAGAGCTCTGTGAAAACAAATTACTAAGTTTTTGGTTCAGGCTTTGAATATTTTTATAATAACAACATAATTTTTGGATACACGCTTATATTTCGGTAATTGCTATTGGCCTAATATATTTGATTTAAATTTTTTCATTGTTTCGACAAAGACATGACAATTAGGATCCCATACACTATGAGAGGTACTGATGTTAGTTTTATAAATTTCATTGGATTTGACACAGTTTATACATTTAAGCTCATTAGATTTACAGTCTTTTACAGCATGATTACAAGCACAACGAGGACAGGATATTTGTTTAGTACATTTATTTGCAAAATGGTGAAAACCGCAGCAGTTATAACACCTGCGTAGCTCAGTGGCATCGTAGACGGGGCAATAATCATATCCAATGAATAATTTGGGACAGTTGATAATTTTGTGGTAGGTAACCTTGTCGACTTGGATGAGGGCCTGGTAAACGTCTTTCTTCTTTTTTAGGGGACAAAAGTCAAGAATATCACATTTAAAGTCGCCAACAAAACAAGATTTATTTTGATTAATTAAAAAGTTTTTAAATTGTTCATTTGTCAGTTTATCAGTTATCCCAACAACTCTTATACGCGGATTGAGCACAGGAAGTTGTCGGACATCATAATTTCCACTTAAGTTGGATGTTACCAGGTTTTGAAATTTGTTAGGATCGTCAGAGTTGTTACATGTAATGATGATGGCACCATTGCTTCCAGATTTGACATTATTCAAATTAATGTTAGATGTGACGGGATCGATGGAGCGTAGAACGTCAACTCTGGTTTTAGAAGAAGTTTGTGAGTTTTTCGGCTTTATAAGTAATGGAGGATCTGTTGATTTGGCGACACTAGAGTATGTAGACGAGGGTTGAGAAATATTTACCGGTACAGTGTTTAAGTATTCACTAAATTTATTTTCAAATGATTTAGAAAATTGAGATATACTGTCCGTTATCATATTTTGTAGATCACTTTTTAAATTGTTTAAATTATTTAAAAAATCATTAAAAATGCTCATATTAGTAGATAACGTTGAAAAATTATTATTAACGTCAGTTATTAATGTTTCAATTTTATTGAAGGACTTAGTTTTATCCATCATTGAGCAAATCAATTTACAAGGCGTACACATATAAAACAAATTACTATTTTTGTGGAGTAATTTAAAATCATCATCGCTGAAGTCAATACAAGACGTATGGTAAAATTTCCCGCACGCTCCTTCGCAGCCCACGAGATTATCCAATTTACGCCGTTTGCATTTACCACAATCTGATGACATATTAATTTAAAAAATAGATATTATTAATAGAAATTAAATATTAAAAAAAGTTTAGAAGCACTGGTTGTTTAGAAACAAACAAGTCAAGGACTGCACATGGGCGGAGACGATGCAAGCAAAAATTTGCAAAGCAGCAATCTTAAGATGACTTAAAATTGTAGCAAAAAATTGATAAGTACTCACTGAAAACTTAAGATACCATTACAAAAACTATATCGCTGAATACTTGATGAAGAAACACACAAATTGGTGCACAACACAATAAAAACTGGTGCAAATAACCACATAAAACAATAAAAATACTCGGAGACAACCAAAACACGTCTTAAATCAATGACAATAATTCATTTTTTTTTTATTACGGATATAACTGTTGCTTTTTTTAAAATTGTCATATGTGACACTCCGTATTGTGATGTGATAAAGATGTACAAGATTAACAAATGTGCGAATATTAAGAACAGAATGATTTGGTGTAAATGCGTTGGCAACTCCATGACACTGTCTTTATGTCAACCGTGATGTCAAGTAAAATGTAGTACAGATACGAGTAAAAAAATAAATAAACCATAGGTAAGTAATTACAATGTCTGTGTACTCGCATTTTGACAGAATTTTACCTTATAAACAAGTTTATTACTAATGTCAAAATTTAATTGCAACAATTGACAGGACTGTCAATAGCTAAAACAAAATTTCCATAGCTAGTGCTACTGCATTCAATTATCACAAAAATATTTGGAACGACTCGTCAATTTACGGGGTGGTAAAAATGCTAAAAAAAATATGCGATTTCGAGAAAAAGTTATTAAGAAATATTGTTGCTCTCGCCGAGTTATATTACTGGTTAAATTTAATGCACTTATTTCATTTACACCTTTGTGTATATATATATATATATATATATATATATATATATATATATATATATATATATATATATATATATAGGGGGTAAATGAAATAAATGCATTAAATTTAACCAGTAATGTAACTCGTTGAGAGCAACAATTGTTCTTAATAATTTTTTTTTCTAAATCTTCTAGTTTTTGAGTTCTTTAAAGATTTGTTTAATATTTCGTTACCCGCCAATGGTAAGATCTCTGCTGCCTGAATCAAAGTTCGATGTACACAGCACAAAAATTGTCGGGTGGTTACTTGCAGACAGTAATTAATGAATGATCAATGGAAAACATATTTATTATTATTAAATTCTTAATAGTACCGTTTTTAAAATAAAGAATTTTAAAATTTAGATAAAATTATAAAATTGTGTATTAAAACAGGTTTCTGAACTTTGTGAATAGTGTAAGAGCGAGGGAAGAGTATACTGCATACTATACTCTATCCGTTTTAACTATAGAGCGTTGGGTGAGATAGGGCTAAAGATTCTAGCTCTCTGATTGGTTCAAACGTGAACCCAGTTTACACAGTAAAATAAGTGACGTGAAATTTAAATTTGCTTGACAACTGTATCAATTATTTTGCCGTCTGACAAAATATATAAATGTCAACAAAGTAAATAGTACACGATTTATTACATATTATCAATTTCTGTTCAGTTCTGTTTGTTTTTTTCGTTTATATAATTCCCATAGTGTGTTGTCATTATATTTCATATTACATAGTATCATTGTGCGCGTTTTCTTAGTTTTTAGTTAGTAGTTACTTTTGTTATTGTTCTCTTCGTTATTATGGATAAAAATCCTGAACCTGGCTCTGCCAATGTTTTAAAATATGCAAAAGGAAAGGCCCTCCGAAGCGGGCAAAAAAAGTGGCGTATAATTTATACTGCACATATCGTGCCACGAATGGATATTCCAAATTAGAAAGTGTCCAAATTGGGGCATCAAAACTCGGCATAGGACGATGTAATATTTGGAAAGCTATAAAAGAACATGAGGAAAAAGGGTCATTCGGATCACCCCGGGAACAAAGAAATTAGTTTAGAACATTATATTGTTCATATTTAACGGTGTATATAGTTTATACATATAATGTATATATTTTAGAGTGTAAATATTCATATTTCAAAGATGAATTATATTCTTATTTTATGTTGTTTTCTTAAAAATTTATTTGAATAATGTGGTTTTCATTTATGCATGACCCTTTCGCCGAAATGTAGAGAAAGGTACGGAGATTACAAGTAAGTATAAGCCATCTAGTCTATAGTTAAAACGGATAGAGTATAGTAATGGAGTATGTGATGAATTTTCGTTTGTCAACGTGTCAACACGGCAAATCATAATAGTTTAAATACATTATTCAAAAAATGTAAGTACATAATTTTGTCCAATTAAACGAGGTGGGATTATATGAGGACCAATGACTCGTCAATTTATTCCCGCCGAACAATTTTGTTGAAAATTGTGTTTCCTGCTTACAGTATGAGGATTTTTGTGACCAGATAAGTGTATTGTGCATTATTAAGACATATATATCCAGTCCTATCAGTGAACAATACAACTCATTCGCAAAATTGAAATACTGGAATACTGGAAACAATGAAATTTTTGCACATGGTATTATGGAAGTAACAGTTGCTCTTTTGAAATATTCCAAATTATTGTCATATGTGACACATCAAACAGTGATAATCTTGAAGATATTGTATATGGTACAACATAAATTTACGAATATTTAAGAGGATGATTTTCGTGTAACTTTGTTGACCTTGAGAACTTCACCATACGTAATTACAATGTCTGTGTATCCGCTATTCATAAACATATGCATTTTGCCAGAATTTTACCTTATAAACAAGTTTATTACTAATGTTAAAATTTAATTGCAACAACTGACAGGACTGTCAATTACTAAAACAAAATTTTTCATAGCAATTGCTACTGTATTCAATTATTACAAAAATATTTGGAACGACTTGTCAATTTACGGGGTGGTAAAAATGCTAAAAAAATATGCGATTTCGAGAAAAAGTCGAGTTATATCACTGGTTAAATTTAATGTACTTATTTCAGTTACAGCCTGTATATAAAAACTATTATTCACGAAAGATGACTATTCAAGGTCATTCTTTAGAAGAAAGAATACACATCACTTTACAGCAGTACCTTAGCAACATTTTGTATTAGAAAGAGACAGATTATTTGACCTGTGGTGTGACAGATATACGTAAATAGTGGCATTACTTTCTAAGATACCATAAAAGTAATAATGACGTATGTCGTACAATTACAGATACCTAATTATCTGCTACAATGCCCTCTGTGCTAATATTTACCCAGTGGTATTGATGTTTAAATCATATTATTATTCCTTGGTTTATATGTTAAGTCTATTTTTTTGTATTTTGCAAAAACATAAGTGAAGAGCATAAATCTTTCAGAAAGGCATTATTTAGAAAGAAACATAATTTTCAAATGAAATACTTTTAATTTTTCAATTAAAATGTGTCCATAAATATTTCATGTTTCATGCCTATGCATAAGAAATGCAATGAAGTTGTCTGTACGTAATATTATATCAGGCGTAAAACGTTGTACGTACCTGTTATGTATATTTCTATAGTAACTTATTAAAAAATAATCAATTGATATATGTCATATATAAAAATGTCATACGTTTTATAATTAATGTAACATAATCAATAAATCATAATTATATTGGGTGCAATTTTAATCTCTGGTACATAATACATTGGCGACGAAGAGAAAAACCATGAATGCAGAACAATTCAAACAATTTTTAGCTCTCCAACAGCAAAATTTTCAAACTATGATGCAACAGATATTACCACAACAGGCCTCTAATCCTCAAACTGTCCAGTCACCAGCTATAATGTATAATTTTGAAACCTTCGATAAAAATAAAGTGCAGTTCCAGCAATATATAGAAAGATTTGAAAATTATTTAACCTTGAAAGGTATTAAAAAAGGGGAGTCTGCTGCTAAATTATTATTGTTAAATAATATTGGAGCAGAAAATTATGAACTATTAAAAATTTATTGTGCTCCAAAAGAAATTTCAGCTTTGAAATACACGGAAGTAGTACAAATACTTAAAGATCAATTATCAGTCAAGAAAAATGTCACCGTTGACAGACACAAGTTTTTATCAACTAAACAGGAAAATAACCAGTCCTTAAATGAGTACATTACACAATTACGTAAATTCCTACCAAACTGTCAATTTCATTGTGAATGTGGTAAATCTGTAGTTGATTTATTTCTATAATCACAATTTATTAGGGGAATTTACGACCAAACAATTCGTGAAAAAATTCTAGCTAAAGAAAAATTAACTTTTGTAAAGTATTCAAAGAAGCTCAAATTTTGGAAGCCTCTAAAATTGATAATAAGAAAAAATCAGGAAATTTAACAACGAATATTCAATAGGTCTCAATCAAGCACGAAAAACAAATATTTTAGAAGCAATCCAAATAAATCACAGCACAACTTAAATGGTCAAAAATGTTCAAGATCTAGATTGAATTTTAAGGATTTGGGTTTAGAAGGTATTTGCATACGTTGTGGACGAAACAATCATACTATAAAAGACTGCAAAATAAAGCCGAATAATATTAAATGTAGGTACTGTAATAAAGATGGACATCTTGAAAAAGTATGTATTCAAAAATTACTTAAAAATAAATCAAACGTCAAATTTATCGAAGATGAAGTCAAATATTACAGAATATTGTAATAAATGTCAAAATAATTAATATTTCTCAAAATCAACATTTCAAAATTATAGATACACAAAAATATTTTGCAGAAATTCAAATTAATGGTATACCTCAACTATTTGAAGTAGATTCAGGAGCAGGGCATACATTATTACCACAAAAAGATTTCAATCGTCTACAAATTAAAGAAAAACTTCGATCAACGAAAATTCGTTTCAGGTCTTACACAGCAGAAATTTTTGCCACTGTTGGTTCCTGGATACGCAATTTAAACATCAAACTTGAAGATTTGGACAATTACAAACAGTCGTCTATTCAAGATAATTTTATATCGAATATAAATCCATCAAATATTACAAAGGAAATATTTTCAAATTATGTAGACATCTTTGTTCCACGCATTGGTTGTACGTCGAAGTTTAAATGTTCTTTGAAGTTGAAAGAAAATGTTAAACCAGTAGTAGGTACATAAAACTAGAGGAATTCGATTTTCATTTAAAAGAAAAGTAGAGGAAGAACTCAAGAATTTAAAAGAACAGGGAATAATTTCCAAGGTATACGAAAGTGATTGGGCAACCTTTAGTTGTCATTCCAAAATCAGATGGATCCGTCAGACTATGCGTCCATTACAAGATAAGTGTAAATCCTCAATTACAATCTTGTCATTACCCTATACCAAAAATTGATGACATTATTAATAATTTACATAATTCCAGCATCTTTTGTACTTTGGATTTATTTAAAGCTTACCTACATATACCAATGGATGAAGAAAGCGCGAAAATTCAAACCATTATTACTCATAAAGGAACATACAAGTTTAATCGATTAGCTTTCGGAATAAAAAATGCTCTGAGTGAATTTCATCGAGTATTGGATCAGGTGTTAGCTGGTCTTCCTGGCGTCTTAACATACTTTGACGACATCATATGTATATTTCTATAGTAACTTATTAAAAAATAATCAATTGATATATGTCATATATAAAAATGTCATACGTTTTATAATTAATGTAACATAATCAATAAATAATAATTATATTGCGTGCATTTTTAATCTCTAGTACATAATAGTTCCTCAGGCCGAAAGAGGTTTACGCCCTTGGACGAATAAAATTTCGTCCGCAGGCGTAAACCCTTTCTTTCGGCCTTCTATACGTAAATAACTATTTTAATTCCCTATACAAAAATTCGGTATAACTTAGTGTGCTTTTCTAGTGTTGCTATTGTTTAGATTGCTTTTTGTGTTAGTGTTTATGCAAATGTCAAAAATTGCTTAAATACGATTTAATAATTTATTAATCATATCATATAAAGAAATGGATTCTTTAGAAAGTCTAGAAGAGTTGGCAGCAAGTGCCAAAGAATCACTGTTGCCCAGCAAGTCGAAATATTTATATGAAATTACGTATGCGGCATGTCGTAAATTGAGAAAACTACTGAAGACATCATTTTGGTGTATTTTAATAGCGAACTGAAGTCTTTTAAAACTTAAAAGCTCTTCGTTATGGACCAAGTACTTCATGTTGCGGTGAACTATAAATCTTAATGAAGGCGTTGATATTAGTAAGTTCCCAACTATGATACCCTGCCTATCTGAAAAGAAAAGCAGAACAATATGCACCAAAGAAATCTACGATTTTAAGCAAAGAAAATGTTGATAATTTTAAACTGGAGCAGACAATAAGGAACATTTGTTGAATAAAGTTTGTTGTTATTGTTTAATTTTAACTTTTATAATAAAATGTCATAGTTTTAGGTAATTCTCATATTTGGCGTAGCTGGAGCATGCCGTCGCCAGGAACTGGCGTCATTGACGACTTCCTGGGTGGAAGCCCATCAAACACATTTTCTAGTAAAACTGTTTGACACGAAGACAAAAAAAATAGGTCTTTCATAATAATGCCAGGATAATCAGAAAACATATGCAACCGGCGAAGATACCACATAATAGATTCTTTATAAACTATGTCCGAGAAAAATGCAACTTGTAGGGGTGCACAAAGTTGCCGGTGTGTGAAGTGTTATTGCGAAATATCTCAAATTAGAGAATTCGTCATTATACACAGGACATTGTTTCAGGCGCACACTGGAGCCAGCATGTAGAATATAATGCGATGTGGAGGATGGCGTTCTTCAACAGTTGCCACTGATTATATTTAAGATTCTCAAAATACTAAAATCAATGTGGCGACCAAAATATTGGGAGAATGTTCTACTGGTAGCAAGGATATTCAAGATTCTTTTGCTCAAAATAACCCAAGTAACACAAATGACCTAAAATCGACGTCACTGTGACGTCCTAATTCACATAATATAGTCGTCCTGAAGACGTCTCAGCGTGGAGCTGTGCGACGTCATATTCAGACGTGGTTTAGACGTCATTTTAAGACGTTGTTTAGACGTCATTATAAGACTTGTTTAGACATCATTTTAAGACGTTGTTTCCACGTCATTTTTAGACGAAATTTTAAGACGGTGTTTTGACGTCTTTTTAAGACATTATTTCGACGTGTAGATAGGCCATCGAATGCAAATTGGATGAATTAGCTGTTAAAAACAAAAAATACAATTTCGTCCGAAAAATTATTAGTAACTATTTTTAGCAGGTATTCAAATTAATATGTAACAATAATTACCAACCAGTTCATGTTTTGATTTTAAAATAGAAAAATAAATTTCTTCTACTATGACCATTGTTTTAAGTTGATGGATTTAGCCACCTAATTATTTTCACCTGTTACTGTTACGGATTACAATGTCGTCAATTCAGTCTGAACATAAGCTGCTACAAAATACATATATGCCTTTTTCATATGCTGTATATTACGTTCACGAATAATTTTCGATAAACTTCTGAAAATGTTGTCTACAAAAGAAACAGTAATAAGTATAATTTCAAAAATGTTACATTTTAGATACCTTTACCATAACAAAACAAAAACATTGGTACAAATATTATCGTTTGGTTTTTTGTAACCTAACTCCACTTCTAAATTGATATCAAGACTTTTATAAACTCAGTTCTTCCTATGTATTCGCACGTGTTGAGACAGGGCACTCTTCTTCTCCAGTGTAAAAAAATAATATTTCTGTATGAAAATATTAATAAAACAAAAAACAATAATAAACCGCAGCATTTTAACATCAAACGGTATGTTTGCCTACACAAGCAACAGTAGCCATTTTGGTGACATGCTGCATTGTATGGTTTTGTTCATGGAGAGTCTGTTCGGAAATCTGTCATGGAGAAAATACAATTTATTTCTTTATTTTACGACCTATTAATTTCAGCAGAAAGTTGTAAATACAAAACTCGAAAATCCCTTTATACATTTTCTTTTAATAACATTTCTTGTAAGATTTAAAATTTACTTTTAAAGCACTATTAGATTTTGTTTAAAATGTTAAAAATTAAAATTTCCAATATATAATATACTTTGATTTTTGTACCACAAATATAACATATAAATAATTATTTCCTTTTGACAGTCATATGCATATAAATGTTAATATGTTTTAAATAAATAAAACATAAATATCATCACGGCTTATCCATTTCGGTAACGATGACGGATAACCATAATTAAATAAAAATGTATCTTAAATTTGATTTATATTACATTTGTTAAATTTTTAAAAATTATTGTTTATATTATTGCATTAAAAAAAATATCAGTTATATTTAAATAAAAATAATATACACCTTCGTGTGTTATAAACAATTATAAGTTACCAAATTAAATAATTTTAGAAATTGAATATGGATTTTTAATAATATTAAAAATAATGAAAAACAATCGTCGCAAATACGTCAAATTTGACGTGTGCCAAAGGTTTAAATAGACCTAATTATGACCATATAAAGTCGTCACATGGTCGTCATAGCGACCACTAATCTGACGTCTAAATAGTCCTATTTCAGACTAAAAATCAACGTCGCAGTGTCGTCGGTCGTCGCATAGACGTCTAAATAGTCCTATTTCAGACTAAAGATCAACGTCGCAGTGTCGTCGCATAGACGTCTAAATAGTCCTATTTCAGACCAAAAATCAACGTCGCAGTGCCGTCGCATCCACGTCAAATTAGATAACCGCATATGACTTAAATTCAACTTATAATCGACGTCACTTTTTGGTCGACCGTCGGTCAGTGTTAATTGGGAAGTCTCCTTGTCTGAATATTCCGGACAAAATATTGGGAGAAGAATGTTTTAGCAACAAGAACAATTTATCTCCGAGTCTGAATATTCGCGGCAACATCAATTGTGTCATAAATATAAATTATCATAATAAGTAATAAATATGTTAATTTAATTGTTTGAATTTGTTATTTCATATTAATAAAAAAAAACCTTTTTTGACAGTGACAGTTCTCTCTTCTCTTCAATAAAATAAAGTAAAAGTACAATAAAGCAAAAAAGCAATATTTCTAATTTAAAAATTTTTACATATAGACAATAATTATTATAAAATCAGTTTATTAGAAGCCTTTGAAATTAAGAAAGCTGTATCTTTAGGTAAACAACTTATAAACGAACAAATAGAATTACTCAAATCCCCGCTACTTTCCCCTTTATGAATTTCGATTGGTTTTTCCTAATAACCCTTACAGCTTGTCGATTATAAATACCGATGTTCACATACTTTTACTCTATTGTACTTCTGATGATGGCGTAAGCCGAAATGCGCATAAAGTATCAATAAAATTGTTTTATTTGAAACTACACCGAGTGTTTTTACTTCAAGTTTTAAAAGTACTAGTCCAATAAAGTGTAACATTATGGATACTAAATGCAACCATAAATCAAGTGATTTTGATGCAGTCGAACATAAAAGTTCTTACTTCACAATGCATTGCATATTTCGATTAAATATCGGCTCTTCCAATTTTTGTAAACCACTTATGACGCCTCTCTTCAACATTTGGTAAGCAAATAAAATGTATTCTATTTTTATTATAATGACAATTAATTGCACAGCAACAAGGCATTATCTGTGGTAAATTCTCAGTTTATTTTATTTTCTTAATAACAGTGGGATTCTGAAACCAGCGTTAAATAACGCTCGGCGTTAAGTAACGTTAGTAACGTTCATGTTTCAGCGTTAAATTGGTATTCCGAAACACTGGGGCGTGGCGTGAACATGGAACGTTAAAAACGCCAGCGTTAATTCACGTCGAACACATTCATGTGATCTTTCCCTTTCTAAATTTTCAACCAATAAAAAGCGATTAAACATAACAAAAACTACATTTATCTGTCTATTTTAAAAGCATGTCTCAAACGTCAAATAAACGAATATTTTTACTGCGTGTATTTTGTGCTAAAATATATTTCTATTTACTTACACAAAATACAATACAATTATGTTATAAAATTGGTGTATATACTTTGCAATGGAAAATTAATTACCTACTGTCTTTACGAATAAGCGAAGAAAAAAACTGTTTAAAATATTTGTTCTATTTATAAACATTTACTAATTTTAGTATAGGTATCAGTAAACAGTTACTTTTCTAATGTATCAATAATTTTCTGTATTTTTTCCTATGTTGCATTGTTGTAATCAGTTATATTCTTTGTTGTAATCAAATAAAATTTTGTTTGTTATAATCAGAATTTCTTCATGTAATTCATATTCAAAAAT
Source organism: Harpalus rubripes (assembly GCA_963082715.1). NCBI lineage: Eukaryota > Metazoa > Arthropoda > Insecta > Coleoptera > Carabidae > Harpalus > Harpalus rubripes. The sequence goes on along the minus strand of OY720452.1, from coordinate 40,188,106 downwards.
CACTTTTTCGGAAAATATTTTTTGTAGTAATACTCGTACAAGATATAAATCAAAATACTTTAAATTCTTGAAATCAACAACAGCATTGCTGTAATCAGTTATATTCTTTATTGTAATCAAATAAAATTTTGTTTGTTATAATCAGAATTTCTTCATGTAATTCATATTCAAAAATTACTTTTTCGGAAAATATTTAGTAATACTCGTACAAGATATAAATAAAAATATTTACATTCTTGAAATCAACACAAAGTTGCTTTTATTCACTTCACTTTTCAGTATGTGCATCAGTCATTTTCTATGTTAGGTACATTATTGTAATGAATTATAATTTTTCATACTATTGCGGACTCGTTGTTTGTGATTTAAACATTGTAAGGCTAAAAAATTTATATTATAAGGTTATGTTAATATATTATTTATAAATAATAATCATTATATATGTATATATATATATATATATATATATATATATATATATATATATATATATATATATATATATATATATATATATATATATATATATATATATATATATAACATATATAACATGAATAACTGTACTCACTCACTCACTGTTAATAAAATACTTCTTGCAAATACATATAGCAGTTCACGAAAAATATTAGGGCTCTTCAGATCATAAAACGCATAAACAACCCACCGTTTTCCCGGTTAATGCTACGATATGTCCAGCGTGAATTAACGCCGACCAGTATGAAAAATTATAATTCATTACAATAATGTACCTAACATAGAAAATGACTGATGCACATACTGAAAAGTGACGTGAATAAAAGCAACTTTGTGTTGATTTCAAGAATGTAAATATTTTTTTCTACAGTCTATATACAAAGTAGCCATTTGCGCTCTCTTTTGTCAACGCAAAATGTCACTTTGCCGCTCTAGAGCGACAAAGTAGAAAAAACGCTCGCTCCTCAAATTTCTAACTATACAATGTTGAGAAATGTTACTTGGCTACATTCTTAATGGAAACGTTTAGTCAGGAATTAATGACACTGTAGTTACACATTACCCACTTACATAACCAAACAAAATGCCGCACTGCTGTGAAAATGAAATAGGGCATTCATTTACAAAAACGAAAGTATAAAATGCTTAGATTAGATTGAAGCAATAGCTCAAGAAGAATGGAAAATACCGATAAGTAAAAATAAATAAAAAATAATTTTTTGTTATGGCAGACGACCCCATTGTGGCGTCTGTAGAAAAAATCTTGTGTGTGTTTCGAGCGCAAATGGACATTGTCGATTTCGAGAGAATGCCGCGCGACGCAGGAGCCCAGAACCTCTCAATCGACAATGTCCCATTTTGCGCTCTTAATACACAAATAGCTATTATTTATATCTTGTACGAGTATTACTAAATATTTTCCGAAAAAGTAATTTTTGAATATGAATTACATGAAGAAATTCTGATTATAACAAACAAAATTATATTTGATTACAATAAAGAATATAACTGATTACAGCAATGCTGTTGTTGATTTCAAGAATTTAAAGTATTTTGATTTATATCTTGCACCAGTATTACTACAAAAAATATTTTCCGAAAAAGTGATTTTTGAATATGAATTACATGAAGAAATTCTGATTATAACAAACAAAATTTTATTTGATTACAACAAAGAATATAACTGATTACAACAATGCAACATAGGAAAAAATACAGAAAATTATTGATACATTAGAAAAGTAACTGTTTACTGATACCTATACTAAAATTAGTAAATGTTTATAAATAGAACAAATATTTTAAACAGTTTTTTCTTCGCTTATTCGTAAAAACAGTAGGTAATTAATTTTCCATTGCAAAGTATATACACCAATTTTATAACATAATTGTATTGTATTTTGTGTAAGGAAATAGAAATATATTTTAGCACAAAATACACGCAATAAAAATATTCGTTTATTTGACGTTTGAGACATGCTTTTAAAATAGACAGATAAATGTAGTTTTTGTTATGTTTAATCGCTTTTTATTGGTTGAAAATTTAGAAAGGGAAAGATCACATGAATGTGTTCGACGTGGATTAACGCTGGCGTTTTTAACGTTCCATGTTCACGCCACGCCCCAGTGTTTCGGAATACCAATTTAACGCTGAAACGTGAACGTTACTATCGTTACTTAACGCCGAGCGTTATTTAACGCTGGTTTCAGAATCCCACTGTTATTTTAGCGTGTTAAAGAAAATAAAATAAACTGAGAATTTACCATATATATATATATATATATATATATATATATATATATATATATATATATATATATATATATATATATATATATATATATATATATATATATATATATATATATAAACCGTAATGATAATAGGGTACCTTTATAACCAGGGTATGGCCATAGCGTGGCTCACGTTTCGTCCGCATTACCGGACCGTCTGTTATATGTGCTGTTCTTACGCAAATTATTTTGTATTTTCGTGGCTATTTGTTTTATTTTAATGAAAAACACATTTAATTATCATTTTAATATGTATTTAAAGTGTAAGTAATATATTTTATTTACTTGTGTAGTTTGTTAAGATACCCACCACGATTACTGACATATTGAAAACAACTATAAATTACCAATATTAAGCACAATCATTTAAATTTTTAAAAGTTAAGTTTAGAATATACAATTATTATGTAAATAAGAACTACAGATATTAAATTAGATGTGATAATAACAACCCATGTCATATATTCTACATAACCTCTGAATGTATGTCTTAATAATAATTGTGTATCTCTTAAATTAATTAATTTTTATTACCTTTATAAATTCACAGTGTGATAATTTAATATTCTTTTACATACATAATGGCTAAACACCCCGCGGATGGGTAGCGCCGCTCTTATTCTAGAGCTTTCTAGACCCTTATTTGGGGTGGATCGCTCCCCATGTTACCTAATTATTTTATATTTTTGCTTATATTTTTCCATTTCTGTCGGTTTAGTGTTTGTTCCTGCCAGTTATGTATTCCTGCTTTGTTTAAATCGTTTTTTACTTCCTCTATCCATGTTGATCTGGGTCTACCTCTTTTCTTTTTCCCACCTGGCTCCCATTGCAGCATTGCGTATATAGTTGTGGATGGCCCGGCTCTCCATAATTATTAAATTAATATTCTTTTATAATATAATATTACATTTATTACAAATAAATAGGGAAATAAATTACTGAAAATGGCGGTGATCTTGGATCATGGCCATACCCTGGTAATAACGGTACCCTAGTTTTGAGTAGGGTACCTTTATAACCAGGGTATGGCCATGGGCCAAGATCGCAGCCATTGTCGCTAATTGATTTTCCTATTTATTTGTAATAAATGTGATATTATATTATAAAATAATATTAAATAATCACACTGTGAATTTATAAAGGTAATAAAAATTAATTTTTTATATTTTGCGTTCATAATGAAGTCATTGCAATACGCAATTGCGTATCGTAATGACCTTCATTTCGATACGCAATTTTTTGTTTTAGACGGTTGGTACTAGATGACGTTTCTTTAACCCATTTCTACCTAATTTATTTTTAGTTAATTGACAATTCATTTTAATAATATAATGTCGAAATTATTATTTTTTTTATTTAGGGAAGATTATTTACATGAAAATGTACAAATGGTTACAAATATAATCACAAATTGAGTAAGTTAATGTTATTGTAGAAGGCGCAAAATATTAAAAATAGTATAAAGTAGGGATCGACCGATACCTGTATCGGTATATCGGCCATATCGGTCTTCTTGGCCGATTTGTAAACCACGATATCGGCCTATATCGGTATCGGCCTAAAAAAATATAAATTGCTTAATATTTCAGTTGCTAAGGATTTTTTAAAGGAAATTAAAACAGAAATACTAAATGAAAAACAAATCAAGTTTATTCTTATTCAAAATTTAGCAAAAAAGTCATTAAAAATGTAGAAGTAAAGTTACACACTTAGTTGAACAAATTAATATTTAAAGTTAAGTTTTGGCAAGTTGTAATGTAACAAAATTATTGCGCTTTCATAAACATTTCCAGCTGAAGAAAATAGCTGTTCACTAGCAACACTATCTGGCGGTGGTGCTAAATATATTATTGAAAATAGTATATTGTGTTATTAGGAGTAAAAGTGATACTTTGTGTGGCGATCATGGAAGTTTGCACGATGAGCGAAGCGAGTTGAACAATTGCATGCGAGGCACACAAAGACACTTTTATTCCGAATGACACATTGAATTTTTTTTCAAACGCACTACTTTTCTTTTTATTCGCTAATTCTATGTAGTTTCTATGGATATTTATTTATTTTATTTCTACGCCGCCGGCGTAGAAATTAGCTATTTCTACTCCGGCGGCGTAGAAATTAGCTATTTCTACTCCGACGGCGTAGAAATAAAGCTTCTACCTTGTGAAATAAGTCACAAAAATGCCATTTCTACGACGTTTGAAAAAAAAATGTCTTTTTTTACATTTGCTCTGCATTTTCTTGTGATTTATTTATGGTTAATGCGTGTAACGGTAACAGTATATCATTATAAATCACTTTTACCTCATTTATACAGCAAAAAATTTACGACAAAATTTTATGGCCGATATATCGGTATCGGCCGATATCGGATATGAGTATATCGGTATCGGCCGATATCGGTATCGGCCACAAAAAATCATATCGGTCGATCCCTAGTATAAAGAACTCATTTTATAAGACTTTCTTTCGCACTTGTCAATTTTGACGCGTGCGAAAAAAACATGTCTTATAAAACACGTTCTAATATACTATATTTAAGAGATACACAATTATTATTATTATGACATACATTTAGAGGTTATGTAGAATATATGATATGTGTTGTTATTATCACATCTAATTTAATATCACTAGTTCTTATTTACATAATAAGTATATATTCTAAACTTACCTTTTAAAAATTTAAATGATTGTGCTTAATATTGGTAATTTCTAGTTGTTTTCAATATTTCAGTAATCGTGATGAGATCTTAAAAAACTACACAAGTAAATAAAATAAAATATTACTTACACTTTAAATACATATTAAAATGATATGTAAATGCGTTTTTCGTCAAAATAAAACAAATAGCCAGGAAAATACATAATAATTTGCGCATTAAATAATAAAAATTTCTAACTAATAAAATTTAAGCACATACTACTCAAGAAAACAAAAATTTTAATTATTGTAAAAAGTCATTTTATTTCATAAAAGGGATGTTACTTTAAATATCAGCCAGCAATGCACTGCTTCTTTGACTTCGTCATCGATATTCGTCCACTTTTTAACAAAACTACCCTCCTTTATACTCTTTTTACTTCCTTGTACGAAGTAAATGAAGTATTGTAATCGCGAAAAATTTTGGTTTTCAGATTTCAACGGAAATATCCATTTTGACCATCCCTGAATCCATTTTGACTAATTTCATCGTGACGTCTGTACGTGTGCGTACGTGCGTATGTATCTCGCATAACTCAAAAACGGTAAGCCGTAGAAAGTTGAAATTTTGTATTTAGGACTGCTATAACATCTAGTTGTGCACCTCCCTTTTTGGTCATTACATAATTTCTAGAAATGGTACTTTATTTGAAGCCTATAATAGATTTTAATGAAAAACTATTTTAAAATATAATCTAACACTTTTCAAATTTGGTATATAAGACTTTTATGTCAATTGGAATAACATACTAGATTTTGGTTAAAACAGGCTAACCGGAAGTGACATATTACCTGAAGTTGTTAACAGTTTTTCTTCAATAAAATGGTTTCATTTTGATTTTAGAAATAAATGCTTCAAATAAAATTTTTTGAGAATTAAATTCTGTGTCTAGCACATCAAATATTATTAAATTAGCCCTTTGTATAAGCGAGATATGTATATTTAAAACTTATACATATACTTTTTGGTTTTTGTAATGAAGCTTGCTATGGATTAGGACAAAAAATAACAAAAAAATAAAAAATAGATGCTAATGTTAAATTACGTCAAATACGTGCAATTTTATACTCGGGTCTATACCTACTTCATATTGGTCTTGTGTCACTTGTGTACAAGGAAGTCGTGTGGTGTCCACATCAGATTTTTTTATTAAAACTAGCAACACCATACTATTCCAACATTCTTTGTGAAATAATGGGATATCTTGCTGCCCTCCTACGGTGCAAACATCTAAGTGCACCACGATGATGTACGGTCCTGACCCACTTGCACACACCATTTCTTTTACTGGGAACTGTCAACTTCTGCAAGAATGTCTCTTTACTACGTAGAAGTTAGGAATATTTCATGTGATCTTTTTCTGAAATATGAATAATTTGTTGTTATTTTTTATATCAACCTCGTATAATAATACTAATATGAAAAATAATATACCTACTGAAAATCTATTGAATGATAAAGCACTATATTGCAATAAAAATACAAATTCACAAATAACAATTTGAATTAGAAATGTCATTTTTTTAACAATTTAATGATAGAGAATTGTGGGAAATTTACAGAAGTTTTCAAATTTTGTCATCTTTTTATAGGATTTTGAAATGAAAGTTTGAGTATCACTATAAAATCTGTACTACTAACGACATCTATGAACGGGTCAGGAAGTATTTCCAACGCTACTAGATTGAAAATGGCTAGGGTCTCAACCGACGAAAACTTTTACCACAGATCTCATAACTAACAGATCGTTCGAACACGTGTTTCGAAAATTAAACCACTATTTGGACGCCAAAAGTAGAGGGCACTAGTGAGTCATTTTAGTTTTAGACGCAACCAAGAGATGTCGGGTGCGTATGTACACCCTCTCTACCTCTCTCTTCAGTTATTCGCCAAAACAAAAACTGCGTAAGAAGCTGAACGCGCTTTACGGATACTACAGTCACATTGTGAAAAATATTGCGATTTTATTTTTAAATAATTATTATCGTTTTCGTTTTATTTTGCTTATGTCTGGGAGTAAGTGTGCATATACTATCTGCAAAATAAATAAAAGATGCCACCCAGAAATAAAAATGTACAGAATACCTGTAAAAGATACAGAACGAATGAAAAATTAGATTCTTAATGCAGGCATGTACCACATTTTTTAATTATCATATAATAATATTCTCACAAAATTTTTAATTTCTTCTATGTAAATACTCGAAATATGAACTGTGTAATGGGGTACCTAACGTGACTATCGAAATTTTTAACGGAAAGACGTATTTGAAACAAATAATGCACGGTTTCATAAAAGCTTGTTTAAAGTTAACTCATTGTTAAATTTAAGAACGTGTTAAATTTTGACACAAATTTATAAATATTTTTAGTGTATATAAATTAATTTAATTGGGTGTAGGTGTAAGTACATTGAATTAAATTTGTGTTAAGTATGCATACACACACTGTAATTGATTTATATATACTAAAAATATTTATTAATTTTTAACGAAGGACTCGAAGCACCTTCCGTTGATTTTAACAATATTGTTGATTTAATTTTACAAATATATGAAAAAGAATTTCACGCCTTATATTATAAAACAAAATTGAAAGAAAATTTACTCTCTTTTATAAAAAATAATACTGTTATTAAGAACTGGGTTAATAGCATCAGTAATTGCTAGAACCATAAATTATTTATAATAAATAAATTGGTAATTTGCAAAATTTATCAAAAATGTAAAACTATAGAATTTATTTCCTCCAGGAAAAATGAAGAAGGTATTAAAATGAACCGTAAACTTAGAACATTGCAAAACAAATAAATAACATTTATACGTGTATTCATATTTATCACAAAAAAATGTCAGTAAGTTTTTTTTGCTGTTCACAATGTATTTAGGTTTCATATGATGTTAATATACCGGGTGTTCACTTTTTTATAGGACATAGGAAATACAATGTTAAAATTTTCATTATACGATAGTTCGTTCCCTATGAATTTTAGAACAAAAGTGTAATCATTTCTACGATTTAAAACTTTAGGTTGGATCTCAAATAATTATTCTAAAAGTGTAAATACAAAAAATGTTCAGAATTAAAAACTGCATCGAATAAGATTCAATTTATTGATATAATTCGTTGCTGTCATGAGATAAACGTAACATAAAATTTATAATTTTTAGCTATTTACAGTGTGCCATGGAAAACAAAATATGCAATTCAAACAGTCGTATTGTTTGAATTTGACAGATGACTTTTGTTATTGTCGTAAAGATTTAATAATTATTGCCTTCATTTAAATTATTTATCAGTAATAATGGATAAATTTAATATCTCTGAAAAAATTTATGACAATATTAATGAGCTGAAAAATGCAATTGTTGAAGAATGTAATAATGTCACATTTAGACAACTAAGTCATGTTCGACGGGAATTTTATGATAGATTAAGGTATTGTTTAGCAGTTGATGGGGATTTGTTTGAACATTTAATCTAAATATCATCTAATTTTATAACAATATTTATAAGGAATTATTGAAACTTAAAATTATTATTTTCTTTAATCGTATTAGGTACTACTGTTAATAAGGAGTTATTATTATAAATAAAATAAATAATTCAGTTGTATTTATTAATTAAATCATGGTAATAACTTAATGACAATGACAAATGTTTTGTTTTCCATGACACACTGTAAATAGCTAAAAATTATAAATTTTATTTTACGTTTATCTCATGACAGGAACGAATTATATCAATAAAATGAAGCTTGTTCGATGCAGTTTTTAATTATGAACATTTTTTTGTATGTACACGTTTGTTCTAAAATTCATAGGGAACGAACTATCGCATAAAGAAAATTTTAACATTGTATTTGCTATGTCCTATAAAAAAGTGAACACCCGGTATAAATTTTATATGTAGCATTGTTTTTCAAACCTTTATTATCCTTAAGTTTTCCTTACACTGCTATATTTATATTGGAATTCATTTTTATATATTATGACATATATTGAAATTCGAATTCACATACCCCATTTTTACATATTACATAAAAATCTGAATTTTACCGGATAGGAGGAACTGATGACATTTAGAAATATTATAGAAATAGAAAACTTATAACAACATAAAACGTAATAAAACTAACACAAACAAGACAGTTGACGACGAACAAAAGTACTTCTTGTTAATGGTGTTTTATGCACAAAATTTGTTAGAAATGTCATCAATCCCTCGTACGTTACAGACCACGTGATGTCTTTTTAGAACCAAAATAAATTGCAAGAAAACTCATGTTACAAAAATTCAATTTTTATTTTATTACATAATTCCGTTATTTTTTAGCATAATCCACAATGTGATAACATTTTTTACATTAAATTTTACTACATTAGAATACCCTATTACTGTCAGAACATTAATATCCGCTCCGTTATATAGTATATCATTTTACCTAACCGTCAATAAACCATATATGTATATATTTTGCCAAACAAATACAAAGACTGCAAAAATTATTTTAGAAAACAGCCACATAAACAAAATCATGTAGTATAAAGATATAAATTTTATTAACATTTAAATTTTTTTTCAACTCATGTAGGAAAAAAATAAATTACAAATACAAAAAATGTAATTAATAAATGAATTACTATTTTCTAGCAATAATTCTTTTAAAAGTATTATAATTACTTTTTGGTCACAGTTATTGTTATATAATTGTTGTTATGTGCAGTTAGGTTTTTTAATACAATCTGTTCTCAGTGACAACGTTTATTGAAGAATAATTATATATTCTCAACCTCAATAAACGATAACCGCACAATTAGAGGAGGGAATAATATGCGTAGTAAAATTTGTAGTACCGAACATATAAATATTGACTTCCAAACTATATACTCGCCGCCGCCGCTCGCCGCATCTGTCTTTTGGAACAAATGTATAACTACTTAACACCCCTACTTTCATGGATTGGACTCGACCGGACGAGTTTTGGTTTCTGTCGTTTCTATGCTTCTCCCTTCTCTAAAAACTGGGCGGAGTCTAGTTTAGACACAAACCAGTTCCTGGACACGAACCAATATAAAACCAAAAACTTACAACTTCCGCCATCTATTGGTTACTTTGAAAATTATGAAGTTGCTTTCTAAACGCTCCATAAGATCGGCTGATCTGATAGTTATGAGATCTGTGCTTTTACATAGCCCTCTTCAAATCACGACTTATGCATGTTTCGACTCCGCAAATCTAGCCCATGAAGCTCATAGCCTTCTTCAAATCACGACTTATGCATATCTCGACTCCGCAAATCTAGTCCATGAAGTTGGCGCGTACCGAAATGCTCAAATCTTGACTTATGCACCGTGCGACAAGATGACTGACAATCTGTAATGGTTCGTTCGTTTGTTCCTCAAGATTTCATTTTGATACTGTCTAGTAACTATTATTTGGCTAGGGTCTCAACACACGAAAACTTTTACATAGCCCTCTTCAAATCACGACTTATGCTTGTTTCGAATCCGCAAATCTAGTACATGAAGTTACATAGCCTTCTTCGAATCACGACTTATGCATATCTCGACTCCGCAATTGTAGTCCATGAAGTTGGCGCGTACCGAAATGCTCAAATCTTGACTTATGCACCGTTCGACAAACATGGCTGACAATCTGTAATGGTTCGTTCGTTTGTTCTTGAAGATTATATTTTGATCCTGTCTAATAGCATTTTCAGCTTACAAGTTGAGTGCGCTATGGAACGCCGTTCGACTTTTTATTCAACATGATATTTATATTTCTAATTGTTAATAGGATGTCGAACAATATTTTTAAATATTTATATTTTACTTATATTTTTCATGATTTAAATATATCACAAACATATTTTTAAGTAAATAAAAATATAATTGGGATTCATTTAATATATTTAAAATGTTCTCAAGCATATTTGTAAATCAAATATAAACCCGCGAACAATTAAAAATAAGGTTAAATTTTCAATATGTATTTGAAAATATGGTTAGTGTGCTCGTGAATTAATGTTTTTAAAAACATATTTTTAATTCACAATGCAAACTCAGTTTTATTTGAATACAAAATTTGTTTGTGGTTTTTTTAATTCTCTGTCTTTCTCTTATTTATAGCGTTATATGGGAGAAATAGAAAGAGACAGAGAAATAAAAATATGTATCAGTAAGTTTGTAACCATCTTTCTAATTCGAAACATATTTGAAATTCAAACATATTTTTAAATGAGCATTTATTTAAAATTATGTTTCGCGTTCTAAAATGTATTTAAAAATATGTCTTATTTAATTTTTAAACGATATAAATGCAGTTTGCGTTTTGAAAATATGGTTTAAAAATTTTAAACCATTTTTAATATGTATTGCACTGTATAAAACATTTAATTTTTTATTTTTGTAAAATGAAGTGATTTAAAAATATGTTTAAGATTTCTAATGCTTCTTGAATTGCAAACATATTTACAATGGTTCAGAATAAATTTAACCATATTTTTAAGTAATTTATTATTATTTATAAATTAAATGATGAAGAATTATATATATATGATTTATCCGGAATATATTCCAAATTTCACAGAAATATTAATTAGTTCCGTGTTATGCTTTCGACCTCCAAAATAATCGCAGTTGACAACCTTCCACCATCACAATCTGCGCTTCTGCAACATTTAAAAAGGTGTCATTGGCAAACTTACGTTTGGTATAATGCACACAAATCAATAATTGAACCTCTTGACTTAACAACATGTGGTTGAAGATGCGAAGAAAATGTTACCAGTAATTTTCGAAGGGCCAAGTAGTCTAGAATTACTACAGAAATATATTTGCCATTGTAGTACGAAATCTACTTCATGCAGTCAAGCTAAACCGTGCACTTGCTTTTCGCAAAAAATAAAATGTTGCCCACTATGTAAATGCTCCTCAAAATGTTTTCCACAACCCATACAAGACGAAAACGCAAATTAATATGTATGGATAAAGCAGATATACAAAGACATATTTAACCAAGCATGAAAGGAGAAAACGGTTCCAATAGACAAATAGTACATACACGCTAGAGCGCGGTGCAGCGCGCAATTTCAAGCATCGAATGAATATTGTTGTAATTTTTGAACCTCTCCATATTCTGAGCTGAAACTTTCCAAAAAAAACTTCTTCAAGTATTCGACTACACTGTGGAATAAAGAAAAATGCGAATTTCAAAAATTCAAAACACAACTTTTTAATCCGAAAAAAGAATCTCACAAATTCGTTGGAATTTTTTGAAAAATTCGCCATTTTGTTTCTAATTGATATTAAGAGCTCGGATAAAGGTTAGTATTTCAAGTCTCACTTAATCTTAATTGTGTTAAAATTTCAAATCGATATATATAAAATTAGCTAAGATATGGCGAGGTAAAATGTAAATTCCGTTTGAACAGCGTACTGAAAAAAATGCATTTTTATGGTTTTTATATGTGTCGGCATTGTCCAAACTTCGGTCAAAATCAACTGTAGATGCATTTTTACATCTACTATCGATTACAATTGGTTTGAACCGGTTACCTTAATCTCATCGGTTAAGGAGTTAAAATGGGTGTGCGCTGCAGGCCTATAAGGGAGGTACAGGGATCGTGCTAAAAATCGCATATCAAGATTTTGGTAAATGACCATGTTTTAAGGTCCCTAGCATCCAATTTTAACATTTTAACGATGATGTTTGTGTGTATGTATGTGTGGATCCTCCACTCTAACTTAAATACTATCATTCAGAAAATTTTGAAACCTTGTATTTCGAACTTTTTCTATAATGGAAAGAGCCCATTAGATTTTGGTGTAAATCGGATAACCGGAAATGACACTTTACTAGAAGCTCAAAATAGTTTTTCTTCGAAAAATACCTTTAAATGTTATATTTTCGAGATTAATGTTATTATAAAAATTAAAGATTATTAAATTTTCTATAGATTTGCATTTATACTTTTTCTATATATTTTATGGATAAATTTATAAAATTATCTTTATTTTAAATCCCAGAGCCTACGCTTTAAACAAACAAAACACAGTTATTCAAATGTATGTAACTGACAGATAAATGTCACTATCAAAGAACTAATCATTTCAAAATAATATTAGTAACGTTTTAAAAAGAAAAAAGTAAATAGAATAATAAAAAAAGAATTCAATACAATTTCCAGCATAAGTAAATATGTAGGTATGTATTTGGATTGATAAATATTAACGATTCACATAAATGTTTAAGCTAATTCTCATTTTTGGATTAGTGAATTCTATTCTATCCCGGTATTTAAAATTTAATCTTCATTTTATTATAGCTCCGGTGGCTCAATGGTTAGAGCAACGCCTCATGTCATGAGTGCCCTCGGGGCTCTGGGTTCAAATCCCACTAAGGTATGGATGTGTGTGAATGTGAACCCACTCTGTAATTGGGATTTAATCCTATTGAGGGGTTTAAAAAAAGGTAGTTACTTGGATTAGATTAGACTGTATTTTAAGAAATAAACTGTCAAAATTACAGTAATTTTTGCTAATCCAAAAATAAGGATTAACTTAATCTTTTTTGTGACTCGGGCTGTAAATGGCGGGAGATATTGTGTTGGCCACACCAGATTTTTTAGTTATAATTTTGCGTTCATCTGTCAAACTATTGTAAACTAACATGAAGATAGTGGGCCGAGCGATGTCGAATGTGTGTGCCGGGTGTGAATTAGATATTGTTTTTGGTCAGGATTTTTTAAAAAAATTCTTTAAAAATACATGTGCGTTAGGTATTGTTTTTGCCAGGATTTTAAAAAAATTTCTTAAAACATTACTGTGCGTTAGGTATTGTTTTTGTTAGGATTTTTTTGAAAATTTCTTTAAAAAATTATTTTTACAAAAACATATATAAATACCTGTTTCCGCGCTCCAATTTTGTTTCCTTATATTTTAGCTAAAATAAGACATTACAACAAAAAAATTACAATTTCTACTATTCTGGATAAACTGCAATCCTGCCAAATTTTTACTTAACAATATAAAAAAATCTGATGTGGCCAGCACATTACCTTCCGTCAGTTATATGAGGCATTTACGAAAATTCTACCGGTGAACTGTTACCGGTAAACAGCTGTTTATCAGGTTATAGCTACCGGAATCGATATTTTAAGAACGCAAGTGGTAAACAGGGGTAAATCCATAACCTATAAAAAAATTGAAAATTTGAAACAGGTTAGAAATTTAATGTAGTTAACAAACTGAGCAGAGTCCTACTTTGAACACATTTCCAATTTTAACGCGCGTGCTTCGCTTTGCGTCACTACCTCTTTTTCTGATTAGATTCTTCATGAATCCGGTAGATGAATCTGGTAGATATTGTACAATTTTCGAACACGGTGACTTTTTACCACTGGTGTTTTCGAACACAGTCGGTAGATGCGGTATCTACCGGTAGAATTTTCATGCCTACGTATTTTCTATACAATCCATACAGAAAGATCCTTGTAAAATATTCTAAATTTCTTGTATGTACATTACCTTCCGACAGTTGTATGTATTTTACACAAATTCCATACAGAAAGTTTCGAGCAAAAAGATCCTATATTTCGAGTGAAATTATAATACAAATATACTACAAATATGTCAATTCCACTTGACACTGACATTTTTCAATCAGAATTTTCTTAATGTAGTAGCTGTTTCTAGCATAGCTAGCTAATTTATGAAATTTAATTTAATTTATAATTGTATAATTCTATATACATTTAATATGAAGTATAAAATGAAGTCAAATCATATAGAGAATACAATGTTCTTTAATACTTATAATAACATTAAATGTGAAAAAATGTTATTTAACATCGTTTTTTCAAGAAAAACTGTTAAAATCTTCAAATGAGGGTACTTCCGGTTGACCAATTGAAGACACTGGTGCAAAAAGGGGATAAGTTACATTTTTTTAAAAATAGAGATTTGTGTAGAAATCTGCTCTAAAGCAGTGTCTGCGTCTATACTGCAAGAACGGTATATGTAGTGTGTCGCATACGAGAACTACAACGTTAGGAAACATATCCCGTTTGTAGTTTAGGTGCAAGAACGGGATAAGTTTTTTCACATGTCCCGTTCTTGCACTTAATTTTTTTCGGATTCTTTTTCACAGACAAAATTTTACTGCACAAATCCCCTTCATGCACAGAAATATTAAAATCGCGATATATAGTTAAAAAATAAGTTTATAATAAAAAAAACAACAGCATATTAGTACGAATACATCAAATTTGCAATAAAAACATAAAAAATTGGAAAAAAAATTGTTTTTTTTTGGGTATTTGAACAAAACTTTAAAAATGCAACTTATCCCCTTTTTGCACCAGTGTCTTCAATTATAATCAAAATCTAATCAGCTCTTCATATGGATGCATCGAAGAGGAATATGAAAGAATTATAATTTTTGGAATTGTAGTTTTAGAGTTATCGTAGACGAAAATTTTGTTACACACACACAGACACACACACACACACACACACACACACACACACACACACACACACACACACACACACACACACACACACACACACACACACACACACACACACACACACACACACACACACACACACACACACACACACACACACACACACACACACACACACACACACACACACACACACACACACACACACACACACACACACACACACACACACACACACGCACGCACGCACACATACATACATTATCGTAAAAATAGTAAAATCGTATTCTAGGGACCTTAAAACGTGCTTATTCGTTAAAAACTCACCACCGAAATTTTTGACCAAAGACAATACCTTCCTTACCTGAAGGTAATAAATGAACTGCAATGCAACTTGATGAAAACCCATCTTAAACTTATTATGGGTGTACCTGCAGAACTGGTACCAGTTCTGCAGGTACACCCAACAAATTCTGGATCACCAAGGCCTATTTCATTTTTTCCACTGCTTATAATGAAACGTCAGTCAGAATCGTATCACACGTCAGATACGGACCCTGCAGATCTACCTTGATTCCGAAAAATAAAATTATTACTTATTAGCAGATGTTTTCTTCCACTCAGCTGATTTTGCCATGGTTGTCAACGTGACGTGCACGTCTCTATAGGGCGTGAGCAGACACGTGACTCGAGAAACCTTGACGTGACGTGCTTAAAATCAGGTGATTTGTGTGCGCGTGTCATTTTGACAAGAACGATGTCACTCTGACAAGACTATTGTTTGAACTTATTTAGATTTTGAACTGCTAAAATGTTATTGTACAATTTTCAGGCAGTAACACACGTGAACACTTCTTAACAGTTCGAAATTAAAATAAGGCAAATATTGGTCTTGTCAAAGTGACATTGTTCTCGTCAAAATGACAAGCGCACACAAATCAGCCGATTCCAAGCACTTCAAGGTAGCTCGAGTCACGTGTCTGCTCGCGCCCTATAGGGTGCGGGCAAACAGCTGTTTTAAGAGTCCTTGAAAACATATGTGCTTGAGCCCCACTTGTCAAAGTGACAGTACTGACAGTGCAGCCATTTTGTTGTGTGTTATGGTGCTTGCCGTTTGTGTTGTATTTTTCTAGAATCTCATAGCCGTATTCATAGTGCATCTGTTCAAGTTTAAACCACGTCTATCTCAAGTCTAAATTGAATCGGCGCAAACAGTTATTCATAGAGGCAGTTTAGCGCTAGTACAGGTTTACACCTAGACTAAAATTTAGACTTGTTCGCACCCTAGTTTACCGGAAGTCTAACTCAGTTGACAGCAGTAGTATGACAATATAATTTGTGTGTTTAATGCAAATTATTATTTAATATAAGTAATATATATATGTTTTCAAAATTTATATTAGGTAATGTTTTAATATTACTGTGTCATGAATACACAAATTAATCATATTATATTATTTCATTTTTAGGAAGTTCATAATAGACCATTAGGTTTTCATCATATTAATGATATAGAAGATATTAGGAACATAGTGCAACATCTGTGAAGAAATCAGAGTGTTTATCATACATATCCATTTCGAAATTAAATTATATCGAATAGAAAAATTTATAGGTTAGTTTTCCGGGAAATGTTCAGTTGTTCATTTTATAGAAACCAAAAAGTGATTTAAATTTACAGATTTAAGAAATAAAATCAGCAGAATTTAAATGATAGAATAAAACCATTATTAGAAAATGAAACTAACAATAAAGGCTGACCAGTTTCAGTCAATGTGAATGTTTTGAGCACTGTACGGTAATAAGATACCTTTGTAAAGGGAATTATTAAAGTAAATCTGGTAATAAATAATTTATAAATAAAATATGATTTGTAACAACTATTTCCTTGCTAATCCTTATATACTAAAATCATCAATGTGTGTTCCAGCAATCAAGAAGCAACATGGATTTAAATGTATGTTTTTCGTAGTTGAAAGCTATTAAAAAGTTCCCAATGAAGTTTGAGTTATAAGAAATTAGTGTAGTCAACATCAACTATGATCAAAAAATTCAAAATTATTATTCACTACGCATGAGCAGATCAATGTATGATCATAGCCAACTACATAGAATGGTTTAAGATCGATTTACTTAGATCCGGTTTAAATCAGGTCTAAATATGACTATGAATAAACAGTTTTAGACCTGGTTTAAACCAGGACTACGTAGACCTGGTTTAAAACTAGTTTATCTGCTTTACTATGAATATGGCTGTCAGTGTTTATTGTAAAACACCACAACCAAGACCACAACACACAACAAAATGACTGTACTGTCACTTTGACAAATGGGGCTCTACCACATGTGTTTTCAAGGACACTTAAAACAGGTATTTGCCCGCGCTCTGTCCTCAAAACTCGCTTCAGTGCAAATCAAGCTTTATATTATAATGCCATCTATGACACAAATAGTGATACAAAAATATTGTAACCTCAAACAAACCTCAAAAGAAATAAATTATTGGAGTAGAGCTGTGCGTAAGGTAAAAATTTGGTATTTTATTTTTATTCTTTTACTAATATTGCGTTCATACATTTCCAGAAGTGCTTCAGTAACATTGCTCCTAAAAGTTTAGCCATTTTTTAAGTATTCTAGTATTGTTTCCACATCATTTCTTCCGTTACACTTTCGTATTGAACTGCTGTAGGAAAACTTTTACTATAATTGTTGAAGTATTGTATCAGGTATTATAATTGTAAGTATGTTTAATTATAATAATATGGTATACATATTAAAAGTGAAAGTACTCTTACTCTGCCTAATTGTTTTGAGTAACAAAAATAAAGAGCAATTGAGAAAAATGATAGACAAAATACGTGTTGGCTTTAAAAAATATGATTGCTGAATATTGATAAATACAAGGTGTTATTATTTGAAAGAAGTGATTTGGTGAGTGCACTGTGTTTTTGTTGGCAAGTGGAGGAACTGGAGCAGATAAATGTGGTTATAGCATGATGTCGAAGGATGTATGAATTGATCGAGAAATTAAAAGGAGAGTGAATGCGGGGTGTAAGGTACTGGGTGCCGGGTTTACAAAGTATCTCAAAAAAAGTATACGACACAAGCCGTTATGTAACTGGAAACGGAAAGTAGATATGAGGGTGCGTGTGAAAATGATAGCTAGTGAATATGTAGACAACTTACAAATGTTATAACTTTTCATTCAAAATTTCATGAATTTCTAATTTTATGTGGAATTTAGTATTAAAATTTCCTGATAAGTAATCCGTAGAATAAAAAAAAATATAGGAAGATGAAACGTTGAAGGCACCACGGGAGTTATAATGATACGTTCTCGGTCGATGTACATTTCTCGGGCCTGGGGCCCTCGGTATGTACAAATTTCTTTCGATGTTTTTTTAATGTAATTAATATTAACGATAGAGCAAATCGTTAGAAGAAAATTTATAAACCAATCCAAATTCAGGATTCTACCTAGTTACCAAATTTCATTTCGACAAAACACCGTCACAAAAAATTTTCGCACCCTTTAAGCCAATAAGATGCTGTATTTTTACAAGTAAGTGAGTTTTGATGAAGCATATTAATATACAGTGTGAGATTAAAGTATAGAATATTTAAATAAAAAACAGCGAGTTCAGCCGTTTTTTTTTAAAACGCTAAAACACGTAGATTTTAATTTTTAAAAATATATTTTAATATATGCGATTCACCACCCAACTTTCAATTATTTTTAAGTTATGACGTAATCACAAAAGAAATGGCAATATAGATTTTTAGTAGTGGAATCCGACAGTGATTTTTATTCTCTTTTTGATCATGCAAATAAATCATACGGTTGCATAACGAATTCTGAGAAAAATCGAGCTGATAATTTAATAGTAGTAAATAATCAAGATACCTAGATTTCATTTTCAGTTTCAAATTTTTCGTTTATCATGTTTTATAAGTTATAAGTCAAATATTTTTCAACATTAAATGTTTAGAGATTTATAAAATATATCAGCGTTACACATTTGTTAATTATTTTGCCTCAATTCCATGACTTTCGCTATGTTTCAGGTGATTTTCGACATTTTCATAGCTAATTTCTGGCGTTACAAAGCATGCAAAATTAATTTTGGTTATCGATTCAGATGTAGAATTTTTACTTAAAATAATTAGGGAAGCGGGAAATTACAAAAATCTGCTTTTACGTGTTAAATCCCTATGTTCCGGTGTTCAAGTCACCAACCTGTATATGAATAAATGGCGTAATTATTTTTTTGAAATATAATTCTCGTGATATCACACAAACTTATAAATTTTTTAAATGGGAACCTATGTTGAAAATACGCTCATCTTTTACTTATTTTATAAGGTTTTCAATTATATATAGGTGTGTCACAACTCGCGCCCCAGACGAAACTGACACTTGCCGACGACAATATGTTGCCAACAAATAGAAGAAAATAATTTGCGGCTGCTTGCATAACGGAGTTTTTCTTCTTTGTTAGCGCTACAGCCCTGGGTGGGCCTTGGCTTCCTCTACAACCTTCTTCCATTCGGCTCTGTCTCACGTTCCAGGTGGCCATAGTATAATCCTTTGTCCGTGTTCTTTGCCTAGGTCGTCTTTCCATTTTTCTGTCCGATATCCGAAACTGTTGTGTTGGTTTCGTAACAAGTTTAGTTTTCTAAGATGAGGTTGTTAGCCTCATGCTCAACCCCGAACCTGGAGAGCCAGGAGTCTCTGGCTTTAGCCTTTCTGATCAGTGCCAATTCCACCGAACAGAAAGTTTCCGTCCCACACGGCTTAGACGTACCAGAGACTGTTGTAGATCTATTCGCTTCCATCACCACCGGAAATGGGGGTATAGTGATTTCCACTACTTCCAGAGAAAGGCTCTTTCTGAGATCCACATGGTGGGACGCATAACGGAGTTACAAGACTTTTTAATCCACCAATCCCGGAAGGATATCTTGAGGTGTGATGATATTATTACAAAATAAAACTGGTTGCTAGGTTTTAAAAATACTACTAGTGAGTTACAAAATTTGTTTGACTTACTGTAATTTTGACACTTAGAGTTGACTTTTCACTGTCAACAAAATTAGGTTAGCGAAGGTGTCATTCGAGATAATCATTTATCGTACAGTGCAACGTTCCGAATAGACTCGTGCTGCCTCTCTGGCGTTACGTCCACATTCTTATATATAATTATAATCATTTCAAAGTAATCAGCGGCTGAATACATGGTAAGAATTTGCCTTATTATTATTCACCTTGTCAAATTTAATTTGGTACTGACATTTTTCGAAAACTACAGTCGCCCACACATTTTAAAGAAGATTTGATTTGTATAAAACCCTAGTAACGTAAAATTACGGCAAACACACGTTAAAGGTGTAGGTCTCTGATTGGTCAATTTTAAGACGTCTTTTCTCGAATATCTTTTAAGCTAGATTTTTTTTTCTTCGAAATTACACATCCGAGTGCAGTCTTGTGTTTCCTCATTCACTCTGGGGCGCGCGTTGTGAGACAGCCTATATAGGTCTACATTCAGTACATTCTTTTGTTTTAAACGAATAAAAAATGAATTATTAATTTATTAGTGTGAAAACATTGAAAATTATTAAGAATCAAATGAAAAAGTCTATTACACCATTTATTTATTGTAATTCCATCTATTGTGTTCTTCAAATTATTCTTAATTAATCTTTTTCGGGTTAAATTATATTTCATTGACGTTATAGTTGGTTTTGCTTTGGCACAAGTCTCAAAAAGTGGTTTAATATGCTTTCAAATTGAATAAACGAAGAAAATAATATTAAAAATAAACAAACATGATTTGTAATAGATTTTTTCATTTGTTAATAATTTTATTTTTTCGTCACAATAAATTAATAATTCATCTATTATTCATGTTTAAAACAAAAGAATGTTCGACTTGTTATATATAATTGAAAAGCTTATAAAATAAATAAAATAAGTAAAAAGATGAATATATTTTGATAATAGAATCCCATTTTTTGTATTAACTCCCTACTCATAGCCGGGTCAATAAATGATTTTACTTCTAAAAAACAAATGATTTTTTCTTTTAAATGTTTGTTATATTTAATTATTCAAAATCAGAAACATTTTAGCTGGGGCACTCAGTTATTTATACAGTGTGTCCGGATTTTGAAAGCTACCATTGGGGTCTCGGGAACTGTAAGAGATACGATTTCAGTTATATGGGACAAGTGGTGCGCCTTTGGGAGGCCATCTTAGATGTGCTTTTGTTTTGACAAAAATTCTCATAGGTTACTAGATAATGGGGGAGTACTGAAGTAGGTCGATTTTTTTTATTTTGAAATTATTTCTAAACTATCAGTAATCGAGAAAAATGTTTCAAATAGAAAAGTTAGACAATTTTATTGCCTATCCAGTGGTGTACGAAAATAATTTTCCTATCGGCAAATTTTCGAGATATAACATAAAATTACATTTTTTAAATGGAAGCCATATTTAATTATTACTTCAAGAAAATACTTATTTTTTATTTCTTTCAATTAGTATAAAGATTATTGTATTTTAAATATGTTTCACCCTTCAAACCATAGATTTTTCGCATTTTTTATAATATTTTATTGCTAAGTAGTATAAAATATTATGGAGTAAAATGTTTTTTGTAGTATGTACTTTCTATCTTTATGTACAACAATAGGCTTACCGTTCCGATATCGGAAAACCCCAATACTCAGATCTGGGTAAATTTTTTTTTGTTTCATAATATGCTTAAGATTTGTCGAATATAGTCGAGTCAATGAAGCGGAAAAAACATTAAATCTTCTAAACCCTGAAAAACAGATCCGATTTTAATGAATTTATTTTTAAATGTTTGTTATATTAATTTATTCAAAATCAGAAACATTGAAGCAGGGACGCTCAATTATTTATATAGGATGTCCGGATTTCGAGGGATACTATTGGGATTTGGGATCTCGGGAACTATAAAAGATACGACTTCAGTTATATGGGACATGTGGTGCGC
This sequence comes from Harpalus rubripes, assembly GCA_963082715.1. Classification (NCBI taxonomy): domain Eukaryota; kingdom Metazoa; phylum Arthropoda; class Insecta; order Coleoptera; family Carabidae; genus Harpalus; species Harpalus rubripes. The sequence continues at coordinate 40,165,637 of OY720452.1, read as the reverse complement.
CTTTGGGAGGCTATCTTAGATGTGCTTTTGTTTTGACAAAAATTCTCCTAGGTTACTATAATGGCGAAATACTGAATTTGGTCGTTTTTTCATTTTGAAATTATTTCTAAAGTATCAGTAATCGAGAAAAATGTTTCAAATAGAGAAGATAGATAATTTTATTGTCTACCCAGTGGTGTACAAAAATAATTTTTCTATGGCATATTTTTGAGATACAACACAAAATTATTTTTTTAAATGGAAATCATATTTGATTATTACTTTAAGAAAATACTTTTTTTCTTTCGATTGGTATAAAGGTTATTGTTAGTGTTCAAATAATGGCGTTATGCTGATGATGTTATCATAATGGGCAGAACAAAAAACAATATCGAAGAGTCCTTTGCTAGGGTGGACCAAGCAAGACAGAATGGTGTGGAGTGGTCTCCTAAAAAATGAAACTAAAAGCGTATAATATAATTATGCTTCTCCATAGAAGTGAAGCATATCGAAACCAACTAAATATTCACCTTATATATATTTAGATTAATCTTTACGCAATAAAATTATCTAACTTTTCTATTTGGAACATGTTTCTTGATTACTTTAGAAATAATGAAAATTCGACCTACTTCAGTACTCCCCCATTATCTATAGTAACCTATGAGAATTTTTGGCAAAACAAAAGCACATCTAAGATGGCCATCCAAAGGCGCACCACATGTCCCATATAACTGAAGTCGTATCTCTTATAGTTCCCGAGATCCCAATGGTGTCCTTCGAAATCCAGACATCCTATGTAAATAATTGAGAGCCCCTGCTTGAATGTTTCTGATTTTGAATAAATGAATATAACAATCATTCAAAAATAAATTCATTAAAATCGGATCTGTTTTTGAAGGTTTAGAAGTTTTAATGTTTTATCCGCTTCATTGACTTGACTATATTAGACCAATCTTAAGCATATTATGAAAGAAAAAAAATAGTACCCAGATCTGAGTATTGGGGGTTTCCGATTCCGGAACGGTAAGCCTATAGTTGTACATAAAGATAGAAAGTACATACTACAAAAAACATTTTACTCCATAATATTTTATATTACAATATTATAAAAAAAAATGCGAAAAATCTATGGTTTGAAGGGTGAAACATATTTAAAATACAATAACCTTTATACTAATCGAAAGAAATAAAAAATAAGTATTTTCTTAAAGTAATAATCAAATATGGCTTCTATTTAAAAAAATGTAATTTTGTGTTATATCTCGAAAATTTGCCGATAGGAAAATTATTTTCGTACACCACTGGATAGACAATAAAATTATCTAATTTTTCATTTTGAAACATTTTTCTCGATTACATATAGTTTAGGAATAATTTCAAAATGAAAAAATTCGACCTACTTCAGTACTCCCCCATTATCTAGTAACCTATATGAGAATTTTTGGCAAAACAAAAGCACATCTAAGATGGCCTCCCAAAGGCGCACCACTTGTCCCATATAACTGAAATCGTATCTCTTATAGTTCCCGAGACCCCAATAGTAACTTTCAAAATCCGGACATCCGGTATAAATAATTGAGTGCCCCAGCTGAAATGTTTCTGATTTTGAATAATTAAATATAACAAACATTTAAAAGAAAAATCATCAAGATCGGATCTGTTTAGTGGGTTTAGAAGTTTTAACGATTTTCCCGCTTCATTGACTCGACTATCAGTTGGTGTTCGAAACACCAGAAAAAAGTTATAGGTAAAAAACTGAAAAAATCCGATTTTTGGTGCTTAAAATAAGTAAAGAAATTTTCAAAATGGATGTTTCGCTGTAATCTGCGTATTCCATGATTCGTTCATTTCGTAATTGTAGAGTTGAGTACAACTAAACCTATACATATATAGTGAAATTTGATGATAATGATTTATTTATAGCTAGGAAAAGTGGGGAATACAGTTAATATTTTTTAAGATCGTTATTTTTGCCTTGGGAGCGACACAGCTCCACCGCTATTGGTTTCACGAAAGACATAATATGCCAAAGTTTTAAGCCGGTATTCAACTGTGCAAATTTGTATAGGTAATTTAAAATACTCTTTCTATAAATTATACATCAAGATATTTATACTAATACAACGTAAAATCATTGGTTGAAAAACTTTGTTGGTTACGATTAATGAGTATTCTAATAGGATTCGGCCAGAAATTTAAAAGGAGAAAAAAGAAATGCAAAGAATAACGCATGTAAATATTAATTAATTTTAATACTTATTTTTTGATGTTGGATTGCCTGATTATTATAAGATAATAACATTTAGCAGTTAAAAATCGCACTTTGCCTGGCGTATTTATTATAATATTCAGGCGATTTTGTGTGGTATAAAACTTCTTCATTTCTATACAAATCAAGTAAAATGCTGTCTGTTCAGGCAACCACACTACACATTTTGATTATTTCGCTTTATATTATTTCCAATTTCAATATAAACAAACGCTCACCGCTGTTCAATAATGTCAGGGAATAACAACGCTGTCTCTTTAGAAAATTATTTTACACATGGTTCAAGCAACCGCATTGCGCACGCCCGCATTAACATCCAATCATAACGCAGCTTTCAACAAAATGAATACAGACTGCTGTATTTATGTGACGTCACATCAAAATTTTTACGTGACGTCATGTAAATACAGTTTTCATAAAAATTCTGTCAAAACGGTTTTTATAAAAATATTTACGTCCATTTTTATCAAAAAAATTATGTCTTAGAATATGTATAATATTCTGAATGATTCATTCTGAGGTGAAGAGAAGTAGAAAAAAGTCACAGGCAAATAAAAGAAGGAAGTGCTGGTTTTTAAAGAGTTTTTTTTGTAATAGTCCCACAAGACTTCACTCACGTTCGCAAACACATAATTACGTTCATTTTGTACTTTTACAGATTATTCTGTTTGAAATAATACTTTTATAATTAGAAATAATGAACCAAGGACATTTGTTACACTAAACTTGAAGAAAGCATCTTTTTCGTTTCTTCGTAAATTTAACCACACTCGTAAAAAAATTGATACATGGATTTTGTAGGTTATTAAATTCTCTACATGATTAATTATAAGGACGTTTATGCTTAAATGAAGTGTTACGGAGTTATTGCGATGTACAGTGAAAAAAAAATGTAATTTTGCTAAGTACGCAATTTTAGCCTTTTTAGGAGCTTCATGTAGCTATTAATCGTACAAAATAACTTTAACTAACAAATTTACAGGAAATTTCGTCCTCTACAAGTCGGCAAATAACTTTTTTGCGCTAAAGTGTAACAGAAAGAAGTTATAGGTAAAAAATTTAAGTGCCGATTTTCGGTGGTTTCCACATGATGGCGGGGGAAGCGGTGGAGAAGGGATTGTGGAAATTTGGATTTATTACTAAACAACCGTCCTATACACTATACAACATATCAAAAATTCAAAACTACCCGACATTTTGTAGGGTAAAATTCTGAACTAATATTTTATACGAACAAAAGAATAGACATATGGTTGTTAGTTGAATTTTAAATTCCTGAAATTTTCCAACAAATATTTTCTGATCTGGTGAATGTAGACTACAATTTAGGAAGACATGACTTAATGTAGCTTCGGTTATATTATCGCAAGGACAAAATGGAGTATCACTAAGTTTTAATTTAAAAGCGAGCTTAGCTAATAAGTAGTGATTGAATCTCTTGTTACCTTCCGTCACCTTTAGGTAAGGAAGGTATTGTCTTTGGTCAAAAAATTCGGTGGTGAGTTTTTGATGAATAAGCACGTTTTAGGGTCCTTAGAATACGATTTTACTATGTTTACGATGATGTCTGTATGTGTGTGTGTGTGTGTGTGTGTGTGTATGTATGTATGTATGTGTGTCCGTGTGTGTGTGTGTGTGTGTAACAAAATTTTCGTCTACGATAACTTCCATACTACAATTCTAAAAATTATAATTCTTTCGTATTTCTCTTCGTTACATCCATGCGAAGAGCTGATTAGATTTTGGTTAGAATTGGACAACCGGAAGTACCCTCATTTGAAGATTTTAACAGTTTTTCTTGAAAAAACTATGTTAAATATCATTTTTTCTCATTTAATGGTATTATAAATATTAAAGAATATTTTATTTTCTATACGATTTGATTGCATTTTATACATAATATTAAATGGATATAGAGTTAAAAAATTATAAAGAAATTAAATTTCATAAAGTAGCCATAGCTGTGGAAACAGCTACTATATTAAGAAAATTTTGAATGAAAGATGTCAGTGTCAAGTGAAATTGACATAGTGTGTTTGTCTAATAATTTTACTGGAAATAAGCATAGGATCTTTTGCTTTCTGTACGGAATTTGTGTAAAATACATACAACCGCTTTAAGGTAATGTACAAGAAATAATAATAATAAATCTTTTATTTCTGCAGATACATTACACTGTATATAGAAAACGTCACAAAATAATAATTTTCTGTATGAAATTTGCATAAAATACATGCAACTGCCGGAAGGTAATGTACAAGAAATAGAATATTTAATTTAGCAAGGAACTTTCCGTATGAAATTTGAACAAAATACATAGAACTGACGGAAGGTAATGTGCTGGCCACATCAGATTTTGTACTATTGTTGTTATGTATTCTCTTTTGTAAAATTTGCTAAACCAATACTTCGTAGGTATACTACTTTGAACGAGAGGCGAATCACTCCTACAATCATTGTACAAATCGCTTATAATCATAGATTCATTCATTACAATCGCTGCCTACAATCACTACATTCATTTAAAATCATTACAATCACGTTACAGTCAGTTACAATCCTTACAATCATTTACAATCACGCTACAATCAGTTACAGTCATGATTACAATAATGTACAGACTTTACAATCACATTATGCGTATAGGCCGTAGTGGATAATGTTTGCCTTAGTGAGGTGAACATATTCACTATTTTCGCTAGTATTTTCGATTTAACTCAATTTTAACTGATTAAAGATAAAAAAAATATTGATTTCGTATTGGTCACTGTTAATATAAAGTCAAATCTTTATACAGGTGTCCAGGATAACTTGACCAACATTGGGTCGATTAAATTAAGCAAAAAATTTACCCTCTTAAGAGGACATTTTAATATTAGATATTTTGTGATTTGAGCAAAAATGCATAGATCACTGTCATTAGATATAGGCGATTTGTAAATTTGACAATTTTTTATTTTTACGCATATTTTTCAAATCTGTAATATTTGATTTTGATTTGCACATCTTTAGGGGACTAAAACAATGTTTGTTATATGGAACAATTTCATTGATAATTTCTCTATTCAGTTCTTAATTTTTTTATAAAATCTATACGGACGTCATAATAGATAATGACATATTTATGACGAAATTTAAGAAATGTTTAATGCTATATATGTTAAAAATAATGTTTATAAATTTAATAATTGTTATATTTTTTGCTGTTTGAAACAAATGAACGTAAAAATAAAAAATTGTAAAATTTATATTTTCACCTATATCTAATGACCTATGGATTATTTCTCAAATAACGAAACACCATTAAAATGGCCTCCTAATAGGGAAACTATTTTTTTTTTTTTTTTCATTAAGGAGATATGGTTTAATTTAGATTATCAAGAAATATAAAGAATTTGAGTGAATTCTGTAGTCAAATATTATATTAAAAGTTGTAAAATTAAGTAATACTGATTAATAATATTACAACATTTCAATCTTTACAAATATTGTACATTCTTGCATACAATCGTATTACAATCCCGTGATTGTACAATCTTTTGTACAAAATTGAAGGAGTGTTTCACCCCTCGACTTTGAACTATTGCATAATCGATGTCTTTTATTTCGGAGATTGCCTTGAATTCATTATTCCAATTATTTCTGAATATCAGAAAAAAGATTATTATAATCAGATTTTTGTTGATTGATATTTAAAGGTATACCATTGTGCGTCTTTTACCAACTTGTCTACTTGTTCGTTATTATGAATATTAGCATGAGCTGCTATAACCCAGATTAAATTTACTTCGTCATTAATGGGGGAATTTAGTCATGTTGAAATGTAATGATTTTTCCACATTATTGCAATACTATACATGCAATATTACTATTAATGCAATATTACTATTAATGCAATAAAATAGAATATAGCGTATTTTTTGTGCAAACGATTTTAAATTCATCGTTAGGTAAATCGGCCGCTATGAGCGCTAGTTTAGAATGCAAACATGAACGTATGTCTTCTATATTGGATATTGAAACGTCAAATTTAATGTGAAATCGCAAAAAGCAAATTATTTGATTTTGAATATGTAAACGTAAAAGCTACGAAATACGATAGACAGAAATTAAATTGTCAAGTGTAAACAAAAACAAGTGATCGTTTTGCTTCTGTTTCTTTCATTGAAGTCTATACTAAACGTACCTGGAAAGGCCTCGTCAATGCGGAGTAAATGAGAGTCAGTGAGGCAGGCGAAAAGAACAAGGACAGACGTAGTGTGCAGTACTTGTGTCACTCTCTAACGTGTGTTTAACTCCATTATTCATTATTCATATATTGAGAAATAATGTTATGGTTGTAGTGTATGTGCAATTTATAACGTTTATTGGCTTTTTATTGCAACTGTGTTGCTTACGGTTGCAATAATTTACAAGATGGAAGAAATAAAATATCTTTTCATACGTAAGTACTAACCTACAGTATTTCATGGATTTAAAACAATAATTTGGGAAATTATGCAGGAAATGATCGAAAAAATACTTTCTTGGTTATTTGTATTTTTTGATTTCCAATAACATATTATATTAAGGTTCTGTAGTATTTTCCACATGATTTATCAATTCGTAGGTTCTTAGTACCATAATGTAATCGTCAGTTATTAAATTGATTGAACTTTCTGTATAGGTTTCCTTTTAAACGGCCGAATATTCTTAAATTATGGATCCAAGCAATACGAAGAAAAAAATGGAGTCCTTCAAAAACCAGCCGAATTTGTGGCATGCATTTTGTAGAAAATGATTAGCAAATTAGACCAGGGTTTTCAACCAAATTATTAAAAAAATTAAAATGGATCTAAAAAAATTGATGCAAAATGCAACCCTTACTCACTTTTTGCAAAAATTCGTAACTTTTTCAACCAAAACATCCAATACTAGAAGAATTTATATGTGAAGACTTACATGAAATACAAATAATTAGAAATATTATTAATATTTTCTTAAAATGTAGAATGCATCATCATGCAAACTTATTAAATTTTAAATTATAGGGAAAATTTTCAAGTATACGCCAAAAAATGACAAATTATTGAAAAATTGTTAAGATAAATTTTGCCTTTGTATTTATTTTGTACTTATTTTATGTAATAAATAATATTTTACTTATTTTGTGTAATAAATAAATAGATAAATAATGTTTTTAATTTCAACATATTTTATTTATTAACATTAAATTGTGTTTTTAATTATTAAATATACCGTTAATACAATAAATTAAACACTAAGAGCATTGTGTACTCCTGAACTAAAATATGAAGCGAAAATTCAAATAAATTGTTCCTGTACTAGAACTATTAACATTTTGAAAAATTTAACATTATACAAACATACTTTTGATATACTTTAAAAAAGAATGATTAAAATCTATTAATATATAATATTAATAAATTTTGACTTTGATTTAAAAGGCACAAGAAAAAATGTTACCGATTTTTCTTGTCCCATTAAAATCAAAGTCCAGTAATAATAACTTTTCAAGTGCAGGTTCATATCATAAAAGCATGTCTGTCTAATGTTGAATTTTTTAAAATTTTAATAGATATAGTACAGAAACAATTTATTTGAATTTACGCTTCATATTTTACACAATGCTCTTAATATTTCAATCGCGCCTCTAAGCTAGAAAGAGATAGCAATACGACACAATAGCGGGTGGCATAAAAATTATGTTGCCTCAGCGGTTCGTATGCGCGTGGCCTTTCCAGGTACGTATAGTATAGAGTTCAATGGTTTCTCTGTATGAAGTATGTTTTGGGCACGTATGTTGAGACCTAATTCGCACATAGTTGACGTATTTTTATTTTTAAAAATTATACAAAATATAGAAGTTAAAACACTTTAGATTCGAATATATTTAAATATATAAAAAATTAAAAATTCGAAAACTCCCCCTTTGTAAGAAATTATATTAGTTTGTTTATTTTGCATATTAAATTTAGGGTACTTTACTTTCATAAGTGAACTTTTACTGTCCGAGATTATTAAAACAGATTCTGCTGAATATATTGACGTTATTTCGTGTAACTTGAATTTTTCTTTATAATTAATTGATGGGCCGTAAGACAGCGCGTCCACTCCAGTATTTGTTTTAGATCCGTCCGTAAATACTTGAAGATATTCCGGATAATTAGTGATGTAAAATGATAGTCATTTTAAATTAGAATGGCGTGACAGTCATTTAATGGTTTGTTAGCTGAATATAAATTCTAAAAAAATAATAATACCGAAACACAAAATTATCCAACACTTTTAAATACTGTTTTAGATTCTATCTAAGAGGTCGTGGTAGTGCTTTGCTGTCTCTTTCTTCGAGCTTGTCGTCTTTGTCTAAAAGGTTACTTAGGGTACGTTCCACTTGGCGACCACAACGCTCATAACGCTCGCAAATGCGTTCCTCATAGAGCCGCGGTCGTTCGAACGAACGTCACGGATGACGTCATTAACAACGACTATACGGCGACCGCCGCGCTCATCCCAACAGCATGGGTCGGAGCGGTCGTTTGGCATTTTGGGCGCAATTTTTAAAAATGTTTACATAAAAGTTTCATTTTTACCTTCGTCTGTATATGACGATCCTTTCATATTCGATAATTCCAGTTGTACAATCCCAAAAATTACAATTGTTTTTGTTTTAAAAAACTCAGTAGATGACAACAGTAAAATTCCAAAATAATAAGTCCTCATTTCGCCATTTTATTCTACATGAAAACAATTTTTACTCTAACTATCTAACGGTTTGCTCTGTCGTTAATATTATGCGAGATACTTTAAAAAACATCGAAAATGAGACCTGTACACTTCCGACTTCAAGTGTTATCATTATAACTCCCTTGATACCTTAATTACTAAAAGAACACTTATTGACACACGAGAATAAAAATGTATATTTCAGATTATCAAGTTTGGAACTTTCAGTCGGCAATCAAAAAGCATGGACCCGCAACTATATCCAGTTAGCTCCATCAAGGTCGAGGAGTCGGTAACTATAATAAATGAAAATGTACAAGAAATTTATATAAAGGAAGACCCTCTGGATGAAAATCTGCAGGACCGAGAAGTTTATAAAAATGTTTTAAGTACAGCCAAAGAAGAGTGCCTAACTGATAATGATGAAAGGAAAACAGAGATTGGTGAAATTGAAATTGATTCAAAGAGAAAAAAAAAGTTTATGTGTGCTGTTTGTAAAAAATTCTTCACTCGGAAAAGTCATTTAGAGATTCATTTGAAAGCACATGCCGGGATAAAAGAATTTCAATGTCCCACATGTTCGAAATCATTTACACGGAAGGAAAACTTAAATTTTCATATGGAAATACATACAGGAAGTGCAGAATACGAATGCACAGTGTGTTATAAATTATTCAAGTGCAAACGGTCTTTAGACAGACATAACATCCGCATACATAGTGCAAAAAACAGTTTTACGTGTAGTGTTTGTAAAAAAGTGTTTAACACCAGAGATAATATGCAGAAACATATGAAAATACATGGAATCAAACGATTTCAATGTCCGACATGTCAAATAGCGTTCACAGAGAAGTCTAACCTCAAAATACACATGCGCATTCATACAGGAATCAAAGACTACTCTTGCACGATATGTGGCAAACAATTTTCTCAAAGTAGTAATCTTTACCGACACATGTCAATGCACGCGGGCCGTAAACAATACAAATGTGGGATGTGCAATAAGTTATACCGACAAAAACGAAACCTAATTGATCATTTGAAATCACACAACGGTATCAAAGAATATAAATGTCCTACGTGTGACAAAATGTTCGGTACAAATGACAATCTTCAGAAGCACATGAAGATCCACACTGGGATAAAATCACATAAATGTACAACTTGTGATAAGACATTTACCCAAAATTCTAATTTAAGAGCGCATATGAGGATACATAGCGGAATCAAAAACTATAAGTGCACGGTGTGTGATAAACAGTTTACGCATAATAGCACCCTACACAAACATTTAAAAATTCACACTGGAGCGAGGGATCATCAATGTACGCTCTGCAAAAAGGCGTTTGTACAAAGTTATCATCTCAAACGGCATATGAATACCGTGCATAATGGGATAAACGATTGAAATTAATTTTTCCGCTTTTTTAACACGGCGTGATCACTGAACGGAATCAAACAAAAGATGCGTCGCGTACAATTAATTTTTATACAACTGTTATGGGAGAACACAGCATTCGAATACATTTATATTGACTTGGTTAAATCACGTATTATAAATCTACGAATCGTCAAAATTTTAATAATTTTTCATCGATTTATTCGTGCCACGACATATATTTTTTAACCCTGCAAACGTCGAAAAATATTACTTCGTCTTATTCAAATCTCGAAATTTTTTATCCTGTTTTATTCAAATCTCAACTTTTGCTACTCTCTACCATTGTGAAGTTGGCGCGCTTGTTAGAACAATGTTCGTTCACCATTGATCCATTACATACGGCCAAATCTGAAGTTACCCACAAAATGTCAATGTGAAATGCCTATAAAATGAATGTAACCACCCGAGTTAATAAATTCTTTCAATAATTGTAAAATGTGTTACATTTTATTTCTTATTATTTAAATATTTACATTAAATTCTACTTTATCTAGAATTTCCTTATGAAAAGCCTTGTTGCAACATCTAGAGTGTACTTCTCAAAGAAAGGCGATGCCATCTACACATAGTCGTATTTTTTGAAACTCATGGTTTATTCGCAACGAAAACGACCGTTGAGGGCAGCACAACATGGCTTCTCAATGGTGTATTTTATATTAGACAATAAGTAGTAAACATTGCAAAAAGCACCATAATTTCATCATAATTTACAGTAAGTGTTCGGCATATGAAGTAATCTATGCTGTAAACGAACCAGACAATGATATGGACTCATATGAATACACCAACAACCACAAATATACTAGACAAAACATGGCCTATACTTCACTATTGTTTGTTATGTTCTCGGCTGGACAGAAAGAGACAACTAGAGATAAAGATATATGAAGTCTACTCTAAAGTTTGTCGAGAGGTGTCTCTACGGTCCTTATAATGTATTTGTGACATTTTGCTCCTTTGTTTGGAAGTTGTGAAGTCGGGTCTCGATTTTGTAACTTTAAATTCTGCCTGATTTCAAATTCTGTCAGAATTGAGTTCACCCCACTACGAATTCTACTGCCCCAGTAACCAGTAGAATTTGAAATCGACCCGAAGAAATAATTGGGAAAATCTCAATTCTGTCATTTCAAATTCTACTCGCCTGGAGCAGTAGAATTTGTAGTGGGGAAAACCCAATTCCGACAGAATTTGAAATCAGACAGAATTTAACTTGAACTTAAAAAATCGAGGGTCGCTTGTTCAAAGTTTCATTGTTCTCTATAAATCTGCCTTTTTCAAGTTATGAAATAAAATTTACATAATTCTAAAAACTCTTATTAATTAAAAAAAAAATAATTAATACTACCATGAGAAATTTACCTACGGGAATTTCGGTCGGGCTGTATTCATAACGATATCCTGGATCACGATCCATTAAATAATCATGGCATTCAATTGCTCAATTTAATTTTCGACATATATTTGAAATCTGGATCCACCATGAAACAAAAATAAATTTAGAAAAAACTACAAATAGAATAAGAAGCAAGCAAAAACAGCATTGTCCAATCAATAGAATAAAATAAATAATTATACACAATTCTTTTTACCCTTTCTTAATACTAATAACAATTTGTTTCATTCACTTTATAATTGGTTTTCGTTAATAATAATTCAAATGTTTCAAATATAGTACAGTTCATTTTAATAAAACAAGCAGTGACATCTAGCGAGTACTCCGTGAGGGGACTTAACATATCTCTATCTTTAGTTGTCTCTTTCTGTCCAGCCGAAAACAAAACAAATGCTATGAAGTTATATCTAGTGTATTTGTGATCGATAAAATACACTCTCGGCTAGTTAAAATATCGCTACCAGGCGGCTACAGATTAGATAGTTCAAAGAAAAATTAACGATTACTGTAATAGTTATTTATTATACAAGCGGTTCAAATGGATATTTAACAAGCAGGAAGTTTAAGTGCGCGAGCGTCTTAATCCCGCGAATTAAACATTCATTTTAACAGTGAGTATAATACAACTGTTTATTCAATTTTATCCTACATAAACTTCTCCAATTTGAGTGTAAGATTTTTATAAATGAAGCTTGAAATGTCACTAGCCGCTGAGTGAGTTTTTTTAATGCGACGTTATGGCCTGAATTGTTTACATTCAAAGAATCTGAAGCGATCCTCACTATGAAGTTATAGGCCAGTCAGCAAAGGGTTTATTGTGGAAATAATTGGTGGCAAGTTGGAGTAAATTTTATTCTCTTTGTTAGGACATTCAAAAAGAATACTAATTTTGCACCCTCTATAGCGACCCCGGATTTTGCCGCCATCTCGGATCAAATGTGCAAAAAACGAGTTTTTGGCAATTTTCTTGAAATCAGTATATTTAATATTTAGTATAAATAGGTTTTACTATTTATAACGGTTTACAATCGTCGTGGCATCGAAAGAAGTAAATTATTGATGATTTTTAAATAATTTTTTTCAACGCTTCGATAACGTGGTTTGAAAATTGGAAATCAGCATGAAATTCTCGTTTATATCATGTATTACTCGATTTTTGTCGATGAGCTGTTCGCAAGTTACTAACAATTTAAACTTACATGAACATTTTCTAAAATTTAAAACATCTGCATACCGGCTTAGTTCTCATTTTTTCATCAAAATTGTGACATGATTAAAGATAAACAATATTACATATTTAATAAGTGTCGAAATTTTAGATGAAAAAATTAGATCTAAATCGATTTACAGAAGATTAAATTTTTAGAGAAATTTCATGTAGGTAAGTTTAAAAAGCCGCGTACAGACCAAAATCAGCTTTCACGAACAGTTCGCGAGCTGCTCGCGAACTGTTCGAGAGCTCAACGTCCACACCACTGTTTTCGAATCGAGACTCGAGTTCGTCATTTAGTTTGAACGCAGTTCGTCAGAAGATCGCTATAAAGCTACGCGTCCTGCATTTTCATTATTTTAAAATATATAGAAACAATGTCCACGTCGTCAAGCGAGGAAGAAAATATTGTTGCTTGTGCAAGTTTCTTAATCATAACAGCATTGAAAAAGAAGAAAGCAGAAAGAACCCGTAAAAGAAGGTGCTGGAGAAAAAGTTGGTATTGTGCTAAAATGACAGATCGTTTCCGTTTTACTTCGTCCGGTGACATATTTAGAGCCGCACTAATTTCTTGAAGCGAGTCTTTCTTCATATTCTACTTTTTGTAATGAGGATTTTTTGGATTCCATAAATTTGGATGCACTTCATATTGTTCGATTAAATTAATAATTTTCTCTTCACTGAGGTTAAAGTCCGGTATTGGCTTTGGGGGATCTAACGATGCCAAATGGTTATTTCCATTTAAAACCCAAAAGATGCCTACTGATTTTGTCATGTGACATGCTCGGAACAACTGAGTCAGCTCTACCGGAAAATCCTACTCCTACGTCCTCGAAGGCAAGTCAGCCGCGTAACCTCTGGATACCGAGCGGCCTATGGATGGTCGTGAGGGAACAAACAGGAGAGGGTGAAAGGCGAAACTCCGGCACCTTAAAACCGGAACAGCTTGGCTAAGGGAGTAAACCCTGACAGAAAATCCTAGTCCTCCAAGTTGGGGGTTTAATCGTCGGGCTAGCAACTCGTCATTTGGAAAACATACGGAAATGCTAAAAATTTCGATACTTCGCCTCGGAAGCAAGATGGATCAAAATTAAGACGAACGCTGAGAAAACGGACTATGAGATTGGCCACGTGGAACATACAGGGACTTAACAAAGAAACAAACAGAAGTTTTCAAAGAGCTAGAAAATATGAAAATTGACATATGCGTTTTAACAGAAATAAAAAAGAAAGGAAAGGGTACTGAAATAATAGGAGATTACATACACATTTATAGTGGTGTTAGTAAAGATCAGAGAGCAAAAAGAGGAGTCTCCATAGTAGTGCATAAAACTCTAAAAAACAATATAAAGAAATGGGAAGAAGTAGATGAACAAATATTAATCTAACAAAAGTACTCCGCTCAATTCTTGATTATTTCATCCAGCGACAAAATTCAAAATTAAAAACTATAGACATAAGGGTATATCGTGGGCCAGAGTGTGGATCAGATCATCACCTAGTGATGGCAAAAGTAATAGTAAATTATAGAAAAACAAACCCAATGAGTATGTCATGCGAAAGAAACAAAGAAGAAAATCTACATACGTACAAATACAACTTAGAAAAGCTAAAACAAGATTCCGTAAAATTTTTATATAAACTGAGACAAGCAAATAAACTGCAAAATATTCAAACAGACAATGCTAATGTGTAAGAAATTTATCAAGAAATTAAACGATGTATACATGAAGCAGCAAAAGAATCTATAGGTTACAAAGAAAAGATAAAAAAGATCCAGGATGGTGGTCGGAAAAATTAAAGAACCTAGTAGAAAATAAAAAAGAGCCTATCAAAAATGGTTACTCAAAATGAAAGATCGACAGACAGATATATAATATACAGTGGAATAAAAATGTATAACAAGAAGTCATAACAAGCAAAAATGAAATGTGGGAAAAGAAATGCGTCTTACAACAAATACTAGAAAAGCGTAAAGCTAGAAACATACCGACTCACGATATTTGTAGACTTAGAAAAAGCGTATGACACGGTTCCCTTGAAAAATCTATTTGAAACATTAATGTAGATTGGCCTTAGTAAAACGTATGTTCGCTCTATTTGGAATATTTACCGAAATTCATTGAGTGCAGTTAAATCAGGAAATATTATATCAAAACCTTTTCCAGTCACGAAAGGTCTCACAGGCCTATTCTACTAAAAATATGTATAACGATATCGTTACCCTACGACTGTCGCTAAGCATTTGGTTGAACGACTTTAATAACGACAAATGCCAAAAAGGTATTCTACTAATCATATCGTTATCGTTATGATGAGTTTAACGATAATATCTAACTTCATGTTGATTTTGACAGAATAAATTTATATTTGTTTTTCAATTCAAATTTGACATTGATTCAAATTTAAAATTTTCATCGTACATAAAATTATTTATTATTCTCATCCTCGTTTTACAGTTTACACGCTTCATATCTACTTGCGCCTTATGAAATTTGATATAGGTATGTCTATAAAATGATCAACAATAATATTGCAGATTTCTATTAATGATATGATTATTAATGATTGACTTAATATCACATATGAACCCTTTTCTATTGATATCCTCCTTCCTACTGATTTCTAATAGCTTCCATGAGCAAAAAAATGCAAAGCTGCCATCATCTGAATTGAAAACAATATATTTATGTGCATTCATATGTAATGTAATACGCATAAATAATAATTTATAAATAATCTAGAAATTTCTGGCAAACCATCACTTCAACGAGTTCCTCATATATGGTGAAATTTGCGTAAATAAATCTCTACATGCTTCTTTACTCATAAAAAAAAAAATACCTAAATTTTCCTCCGGTACAGTAAAAGGACGATTATATAAAATGTCATATTAAAAAATGTAATAATATAGTAATAATAATATCTTGCTCAGCTACAATTAATAAAATATCTTCTTTAGCCATTTTTACTTTTGTTTTCAAAATATATCTAATCTTACGACTTCAACGAGGCATGTGAACTTGTCGTTCATAAACGACATAAAATAATGACAAGTAACGATACGTAACGATAAATAAATTAGTAGAATAGGGTTTTGGCAAAAATCGTTATTATAACTACATGTCGCCTGGTAACGACTCGTAACGATACATATTTTTTTAGTAGAATAGGCCTGTTAGGCAAGGTTGTTCCTTATCACCGACTTTATTTTAAAATTATCTCCAAGAAGCACTAAAGTCTTGGAGAAGACGAGTCAGAGATATGGGAATACAAATGGAAGATCACTGTTTGACGACACTCCTATTTGCGGATGATCAAGTAGTGATAGCAAACGATGAAGCGGACATGGACTTTATGATCCGAAAACTTACAGAGGAATACAATAATTGGGGGCTGAACATGAATATGGCTAAAACAGAATATCTAGTGGTTGGTAGTACCACAGAGAACATAGATACAGAACTCCAAATAAATCAAAATATTAGAAAATGTGACAAGTATGTATACCTAGGTAGCACGATATCGGAGGAAGGAACGTCTAATAAAGAGATCAGATTAGACTACAAACTAAAATGACAATCTACAAAACTATTGTAGAGCCAATTTTAACATATGGAGCAGAATGCTGGCAATTTTCTATTAAAAATTTAAAAAATATCGGAGACGGTGGAAATGGATTTTTTAAGAAGAGCGTGCAAAGTATCAAGAATCCAACACGTACGTAATGAAGAAATTAGACGACGGACTGGAATGGTATATACTAGCGCAGATAGAATAGAGTCCCGACAATTAATATGGTATGGCCACCAAGTAATAGAAGAAGAAAAGGTAGACCCACAACATCATGGATACAAGGTATAAAGGAAACAATGACCGATCGAGCGATAGATGTCTTAGGCCGACCGACACATGGGCGATTAACATGTAAAATTAGTTAATTGTGAATAGTATCTCCCCAGTGCAAGATATTAAGATGAAATTTTGCATGCTTATCCGGGGATACTATTTCTATGGATTTCAATTCAAATCAGTCAATTTACAAGTGTAATATTAGAATAAATTAAGAAAAATTGTAGAAGTACCATGAATGTTATTCATATCTTGAAAATAATAGTATCTAAGCAACAGCTCTGATAGAATAGGGGTAACGTGCGCGCTTCACAATTTAGAGAGTCGGGTTCGAAACCAACCGACAGCAATATTTATTTTTTAATTTTTTCTTTTCAAAATAATTTTTATTATTAATATGTTTTTAATCTTTTATTAATATTTAATTTAATAAAGTGGATACATTGTACGTAACAAGATTTATTTATTTAAAAAATATTTTATTTGCTTTATTGGTTTATTATAAATTAAATTTCTTCAAATTATAGTTAGCCCTGACGAAAACAAAAAAAGGAGAACATTTGATTTGAATAATCAAACGTCAAATGCAGATTTGTATTGTACTATCTTTATTTGTTGCTAGTGTTATTTAAATAATATGGATTTAACTACAAAAGATAAAATTCGTATTGTGAAATTATTTCACTTGGTAATAGCCTAGAGCAAACTGCTGATGTATTTTCTGCCGAACATCCAGAAAAAGTAGTTAATAAATCCCGTGTAAGGCGTATTATTAACAGATTTGAAGAAACTGGGTGTGTTGCTAATCACACAAAGCAGGAAATACAACCAATTGAAAATGAATTTGAAGAAATAATAATTGCGCGGGTTGAAGTGGAGCCTACTATTAGTTTAAGAAGTTTACAAATGGAATGTGGAATAAGTAGAACAAAAATTGCTAGAATACTTAAGAAAAATGGATTTAGAAGTTACAAAGTAGGTAACCATCAAGAATTGCGAGACGGCGACGAAGAAAGAAGAGCAACTTATTGTGAAACAATTATGGATAAAGCCAATGAAAACAAACTTTTTGTATTCCCTCTGTTACACCGATGAATGCACATTTACTCTTCATAACGAACCGAATGTGCAAAACTTTCGCCACTGGTCAAAAGATAAACCAACTCTTCAAAATTTATCAAGAACCCAATATCCCCAGAAGGTTAATGTTTGGGCGGGAATTTTGGGATCACACATTATTGGACCATATTTTATTGAAGGGACATTGAACGGTCCAAAATATTTAGATTTATTGGAAACAGTAGTTGGGCCTAGACTTACAGAATTAAATATGGAGAGGATATGGTTTCAACAGGATGGGTGTCCAGCGCATAACGTGCAAATTGTCAAAGAATATTTGGACAATTCATTTCCAGATTCTTGGATTGGTTTAAATGGACCAATTAATTGGCCGGCAAGGTCTCCTGATCTAAGCCCCTTAGATTTTTTTCTTTGGGGTCATTTAAAATCAAAAATTTACGGCCATTATGAATTGACCACTTTAGAAGACCTGAAAGCGGCAATAAGGAATGAATGTAGACTTATTTCTAATCGACAGCTAAGCAACGTGAGACAGCAATGTTACGATCGTCTCGGATTTTGCTTAGCGCAAAACGGCGGCCATTTTGAATATTTATTATAATTTTTAAATTTTAATGTTGTAATTAGTAGGTACGATTTAATATTTTTTAAATAAATAAATCTTGTTACGTGCAATGTATCCACTTTATTAAATTAAATATTAATAAAAGATTAAAAACATAATAATAAAAATTATTTTGAAAAGAAAAAATTAAAAAATAAATATTTCTGTCGGTTGGTTTCGAACCCGACTCTAAATTGTGAAGCGCGCACGTTACCCCTACTCTATCAGAGCTGTTGCTTAGATAGTATTATTTTCAAGATATGAATAACATTCATGGTACTTCTATAATTTTTCTTAATTTATTCTAATATTACACTTGTAAATTGACTGATTTGAATTGAAATCCATAGAAATAGTATCCCCGGATAAGCATGCAAAATTTCATCTTAATATCTTGCACTGGGGAGATACTATTCACAATTAACTAATTTTACATGTTAATCGCCCATGTGTCGGTCGGCCTAAGACACCCGGTATATATATATATATATATATATATATATATATATATATATATATATATATATATATATATATATATATATATATATATATATATATATATATATATATATCTTCACTCCACTCCATTGTTATAAAAGCTAACCACACTTTTAAGATCAATCATCACCCATGAACGTCCACACGAGAACTGCTGTTTGCTAACACTTTCTTTGAAGTTACCGCTCATGTAGCGAACTTTGGCCGAACCCGAACACGAACTGCTCGCGATCTCTGGTACACACCGACTTCTGCAGAGGTTCGCGAGCTATTCGCGAACTTGGTCTGTACGCGGCTTAAGTTGTTAGTAACTCGCGAACTGCTCATCGGCAAAAATCGCCTATACTGTATTTCAGATATGAATAGACTTGATGTCGCTGCTGCGCCAGCCTAATTTACACACAATTTATGAATTAGTTTTGTTTTGTGTATGACATACTTGACAGCCCGAAACGTCAAAATTTATTAATTTTTAATTATTTAGTAAATAAACAGTTACTTAAAGTTGTTAAATAGATTATAAATTCAAAATGGAATAAATAATATACCTGCTTTACATATTGGTATTGCAAACTTGGTTTGCTTGTAGACCGATCATAAAGCTGGAATCATAAGCCCAGTCAGCGAGTGCTCTAAATAGAAGTCTAGCCGGTTAGTCAATAAGCAGAAAAACCGATTTCGGGATTTTGTTTGGACTGGTTAGTAACAAAACATAATAAAAGTCCTCGATTCTCGGGTAGGCGCAAGGGGGAGGGGAACACATCAATGATCCCTTTTTTGGTTTATCGCGTATATCTCAAAAACAGTTAGTCATACGAAAAAATTCCGTACATTAAAATTGTAGCTAACAAAATTTTCTAGATTTTCTACGCGTTAGGTTTTTTTCTATCTCCAACCGTGAATGAGTTACACGCTTCTGAAAACCGCTATTTTACGAAAAAACAATATTCGCGCCACATTTTTCGCCAAACTTTTCTCTCCAAAGCCTCAGCCTTTCATTTAACAAAAAAAACAGAAAGGAAGCTGTGGAGAATTAAATTTCCTTCAAAATGATATATCAGCTTACCATTTTATCTTAACCTGATCCAAAGTTAGAGCGTTTTTTAAAATTTTGCTAATCCGGCGATCCCGTTAGGAACTAGTACTTTGGAAAAAGTTGTTTTTGTATAGCTGTGACTCGTATATGTTATTTATATTGAGTATTTGCTCTTCAAATGTGAACATGAGGTGATTATAGATTAAAACAAAATATTTCATATAACTAATTTCTTTTTATTAAATAGTACTTTATTATTATTATTTGCCGACCCAGGTGGAGTAGCGGTAGCGCTGTCGCTTCACGCTTCCAGGTTCAAACCCCGGATAAGGCATGACTGTTGTGCGTATCTTTCACAATTTCATCCTCATTAACGTCGTAAGAAAAATGCCGCGATATGAAAATTTACTACGAAAATTGTTTCATCCCCATCTTATCACCCACCGTTTATATACAAATACATGTAATAAGAAGCGTGTAATAATAAATAAAAAATAAATATTATTATTTTTTGACCATTAGTTCTTATGTGTTCGCTGTCTTTCTGGGCGGGAGGGACCTGGATTCTGGTTTATCAAGAAGGCCAATCCACCTACGTCCACCTACTTTTCTACTTCGACATCAGTGTCGTGTGGTGATGTTGGTAATGGGGGTTCCTCTTCGATGTCTTCCTCTTCATCCTCTTTAACTATTGGCGTTCCATTGGAACAATTGCCGTGGCAGTTTTCGCAAATAGTCGAGCAGCGCATGGAAGATTTTCTGCTTTTCCCTCGGCCCGGTTTCATCATATCATCTAGCCACCAGGAGAACTATGAGGTCTATGTCTTCTCCAATAACTATAACTGCCGAATCTCTTGTCTGGCATATATTGGATACGGTGCTTCCTTTAGACCAAATCATTGGCCACGTTCAGCTTGGCACAGCGCTGAGCACCGAAATTTGCCGAATACAGTTCCTGGACCAATCACATTCGTCCATTCATTGCGTTCGGCAAACTTCGGCGCTCAGCGCTGTGCCATGGTGAACGCGGCCACTTTATGGATTAACAGTCCTTCGTCAACAAAAATGTCAATTATTTATTTCATGCCTAATTTCATCAGTATTGTTTGAATTGTAGCAAATGCCATTCTAAATAACTTAATTAAAACTCAATTAAATATGCAGTAATTTCACAATTTTTTGCAGGAAATTTAATTCCTACAGTTTCCTCTCAGAGATTTTTTTCTGAAGTGAAAGGCTGAGGCGTTGGAGAGAAAAGTTTGGCGAAAACGTAAGCTACAATTTTAATGTATGGAACTGTTTCTGACCAAAAACTACTTTGTGAGCTAGTTATTTGACTTAATATGTTTCTTCGATACAGTTTTTATCAACTTAAGTCAATTTTAAACCTTGACAAACTTACATACCTGTGCGTGTCTAATTAACTGTGTTAGTGACCTCTGTTTGTAATTTTTAATTACAATTAATAAGTGCGCCAATCCCAAATGTAGGGCCAAAAAGACTGACAACCTTATTGGCTGCGAAGCTACATGCCGCCAGTGGTTCCAACCCGTGTGTGCCAATCTTAGCGAAGATGAAAGCCGTATCTTGACCAATCTAAATCCATTTATTTCTGGTGCTCCGCATGCCGAATCAACTGTGTTGTTATTAATAAATCGGATGAAACTAATATATATATTTACGGACATAAACCAAAAAATATCTAATTTTGAAAACACGATCTCCGAGAAATTATTATTATCTATAAAAGCTAGTCTCTCCGAACTAATTGCTGCGAATTTAACAGAATTAAAAACCGAAAAAAAATGATTCTACCATCCAGGGAGCTCCCAGTAGTTCATTGTCTTCAGCTGATTTTCCTCCACTGTCTTTTGCGTCCACTACTCGTAATACTGCTCTGAAACCTTCAGTCTATCTTAAGCTCAAAGATGCCTCCCAATCTGCTACTACTACCAAAGATGACCTTTTCAGGAGTGCGAATCCAATTACCTCAAACATCACTATCAATTCTGTGCGACATGTGAGTAATGGTGCCCTAATTATAGGCTCTGATCATTCTGATAGACTAAAAGAAATTATTAATACCAATCTTAATGACAAATATGAGGTTAAACACCTACCCATTCTGCACCCAAGAGTTCGTGTGGTGGGAATGTCTAAGTCCTTCACCAAAGAAACCCTTACCGAATATCTCATACATTAAAATAAGTCTTGTTTTGCACCGGGCTTTAGTTGCGAGGTTCTTGAAATACTAAATATATTAATACTATAACTATAAAAATACTAAAAAAAAATTGCCATGTTCATCAAGCCCTCCTTCAAGTCGACAGAGTTACTTACAATGAGATTCTTAAGAACCAAAAAGTATTTGTAGGCTTTGATTTATGTCTAGTCTATGATGCAATTGAACTTAGATGATGTTTTAAATGCTGTGGCTTTCACCATATTTCCAAGCAGTGCACGAAAACAAACTATTCTTGTCCGAAATGTGCAGGTAATCATGACATTAAAAGCTGTCAAGGAACTGTAAATAAATGTGTGATGTGAACTGCATCAATTGTCACACATATCTGGAAACATTAAAACGTTTCAAGGCAAATATCGTTGGCGCAGATTAGCAATTACAGTACCACCCGAGCACTCATTCTACACGGCATCAACTCACGTGTCTTTACCAAAACATCCAGGGCATGAATTCTAAATTATCCAGCCTTCAATCCATCAGCGCTTCTGCAGACTACGACATCATAGCTCTCACCGAAACGTGGCTTTCGGACAGTGTTTACGATACGGAGTTAAGTAGTGACTCCAGTGACTGGTTTAGTGTTTAGTGTGTTTAGAAGTGACAAGTGACCGTGATTTTGGGGCGTGTCAATGTTCTCGTGGTGGGGGGGGGGGTTCTCCTACTCATTAATAACAATATTTCATCCTCATTTGTCGATTTAAGCGCATACGCGGACATTCTGCCCAATAACATCGACATTGTGTGCGCTAAAGTGTCTGCGAACAATTCCACCGTGTACATATTTGCACAGTATAGAGAATACAAGCAGTAGCGACACTCTTGTCGGAACCTTTGATGTTTCGTTCCAGGCTGCTCGGTTTGCAGGGGGTAATAATGAGGAGCGCGAAATTTGAAGAAAACATAAAAATATATATATTTAATATTTGTTATTTAATATCAAATGATAAATGGTAAAAATAGATAATAGTGAAATATAAATATGTAAAAAAAAATTAAAGCCAATAATATTAAACAATTCAATAACCCAGTAATAAATATTATATATCAAATATATTTATAAAAATACGTGTATTAAAGAAATAAATATTAACAATAACCAAGTAAGAAGTATGAAAGTGATTGTAGCACGGTGGTAGCGTGCTATCTTCTTGTTCCAAAGATTGTGGGTTCAAACCTCGGTTCAAACCCCCAGTACACTTTATTTTTTTTTTATTTTTTCAATTTATTTTTGTGTTTTTATTTGTTTTAATATTTTTTTTCTTCAAGCGTATTATAATATTCATATTATGCTACTGTACGCACACTATAGAAGTTGTTCATTGTCTTACTAGTACAAAAATGTTGTTATTGTTGTACTAGTAAAAAAATGTTAGTGTCTTAGTTCACCGCTGGCGGCGGCAGTTGTCACAGCAACACACATTATATTGAAAATTGTTATTTGACAGTTGTATCGTTTTTGTTTTGTAGTGTACACAGCCAGCTTTGGCTGAAATTGCAAATACTACAATTAAAAAATTCCAAAAATAATGTCAAAAAATTCTTTGAAACACCTGAAGAAAAAATAGTATATGCCATTCGGAGTAGAACGCCCTTTTTGTGTTTTACCCAGCTTGCCTAGCCTCGGCTAGCGCCTCGGCTGCAATAGCTGGGTTCAACACAAAAAGACCGCTTTCTACTCCTAATAACATAATGTACTATTATTTGTTTTTATTTATTTTTATTTGTTTTTATTTATTTTTATTTGTTTCTACTTATTTTTATGTTTGTATTTATTTTTATTTGTTTCTATTTATTTTAATTGAACAAGAAAAAACAGTAAAACACTACAATAAATAGAAACAAATAAAAATAAATAAAAACAAATAAAAAATATTAAAACAAACAAAACACAAAAATAAATTGAAAAAATAAAAAAAAATTAATAAATTAAAGAAGTGTGCTGGGGGTTTGAACCCACAATCTTTGGAACAAAAAGCTAGCACGCTACCACCATGATACAATCACTTGCATGTTGGGCTTTCTTTTGTTCGTAATAATTATCATATTAAAATTGCCATAACATTTTCTTATTTTACTTATTCTTAATTAATTTTAATCAATTTGTTATTAATATGATGCAATAAGTGTCCCCAAGCATGTGTTTTACTGCAATAAGTTTTAATGGGAGGCAAATATTCAAATTATTCTTATATCCCATGTTAAATGCCTATGTAACGGATTTCGAGCGCCACCCGGTATAGAATAAACACTTCCAAGACCTGTGCATAATATTAAAATATATATTTTTTTATAAAATTATAACAAATACATGATAATTATTACAAATACAATGAATATGCACGTAATATATTATTTGAATCTGATTCAAAGTCCCGCTACTCATTATTTCCCCCTTCAACCCGAGCAGGTTGGAAAGAAAATCAGCGAAGTGTCGCTACTGCATATTCTCTATACTGTGGTATTTGTTACTTATATTTCACCAGCTCAAACTATCACTACATACAATGCTTTTTACGACTTCTTGGAAAGTTTGCCATCCTTGCAATCTAACAATTTTATACTGATTGAAGATCTAAATATTCCTGAATATACATCGAATTCTTGTTCTAATAAAGTCCAAAACCTTAACAGTCTTTTTGAATTTTTTGATGCCAATCAGTATAATACTGTTAGAAATCTCAACAATAAGATGCTGGATTTAGTTATCGCAAATTTCTGTTGTAAAGTGTCTAACTCTACTGACTTGTTGTTTGATATAGAGTATATACTGCATCACCCAGCGCTGCACATTGAATTTAATTGTGATATACAAAGATCTTCTAAATCTAATAAATCATCGTTTGCCGCACATAATTTTAGAAAAACTGATTATAATAAACTGTATTCGCTTATTGAACGCTTCGATTGGAGCTCTTTAAATAGTTTCAGTGATGTGAATCTGGCATGTGAGTTTTTTTATAATACCTTGTATTCATTTGTTGATATGTGCGTTCCATTAAAATCAACTAATACTAAACGTTACCCTCCATGGTTTAATAAAAATATTATTACAAAGCTCAAATCAAAGAATCACGCCAGAAAATTATCATCAAAAGCTCCAAATAATCAGACTTATATTAATCAGTTCCGATTTCAGCGATGCGAATTAAATTTTTTAATTAAACAATCATATGCTGATTATGTTAGAGCTTTTGAGGATAATATTAAATCGGAACCCAGTAAGTTTTGGGATTATATAAATGCCAAACGGAAGGTGTCGTCCAAGCCTAATTGTATGCAATTTAAAGGCGCATCCTACTGACTTCCTGTTACATATCAAACGCTTTTGCATCCCACTTTCACTCGGTTTACACCACTCCTACCCCTTCGCCTCACTCTAATCCCTACCCACCATCCCATGATTCAGTTGTTCTCCAACATATATCCATAACAGATATTGAATCCGCCATCAAAACCCTCAAATCTTCTTTATCTTGTGGTCCTGATCTTGTTCCCTCTCTTTTGGTCAAGGACTGCTTATCCTCTGTCGAATGCTTTATATTACATCTTCAACCTGTGCATCAAAACTAGTTCTTTCCCCAACATTTGGAAATTATCAAGAATTACACCAGTGTTAAAATCTGGAGATATTACAAATATTCAAAACTACCGCCCTATAGCCTGCTGTCTAACTTTAGTAAGGTATTTGAAAAAATAATTTATAAAACTATATACCGTAGAATAAAACATAAAATTTCTATTTCTCAGCATGGCTTCATGGAAAAACTGTCTACCATCACGAATTTAACTTATTTTACTCATAGAGTTACTTCGGTTGTTGATGCAAGGGGTCAAGTTGACTGCATCTACACAGACTTTGCCAATGCATTCGACAGAATTGATCACAGTGTCTTGATCAAAAAATTGCAATTTTTCTCCCTCTCTCCTTCTTTAATTTCTTTACTATCGTCCTACCTTCATCAACGTGAGCTTTTTGTCAATTTCAACAATGAAAATTCTTTTCGTTTTGTTGCAACTTCAGGAATTCCACAAGGCTCTAATCTCGGTCCACTTTTTTATTGTTTTTCAATGACCTAATGGATATTTTACGATGTGACAAACTATGATTTGCTGATTTGAAAATCTTCCACCCAGTATCTTCATTTAATGACTGTCAATGGTGTTGTGATAACAACCTCCATCTCAACCTGAATAAATGTTTCGATATGTCGTACTCCAGGAAACTTACACCATTGCTATACAATTACTTTATTAATCATGTTTCCCTGACACGCTCTCAAACATTTAAAGACCTCGGAGTGACCTTTGACTCAAAGCTAACTTTTCTAAATCACATTCAAGAAACGTACAAAGCCGCGAATCGTATGTTGGGCTTTGTTATTAGAAATGCTCGGGATTTCCACAACACGATTGCAATTTTTACACTTTATTACTCTTTTGTAAGATCTAAACTTGAGTTAACATCATTTAGAATCCTATCTATGAAGCTCATATCAGGCAGTTATAGAGTCAATTCAAAAAAGTTTCTTAAATTTGTATTTTTCAAATGTCATAAATTTTATCCTGGTCATGGCATCTCATATGGAACTTTACTCAGTATGTTCCATATGAAAAGTCTCGTGGAACGCTGCGATATTAATCTAGTGTTGCATTTAGCCAAATTAATCAACAATGATTATGATGATCCTAAATGTCCCTTCTTAATTTCCTTATTCCTAGAACTGTTTCCAGATCTACTGCACCTTTTTATTTACCACTCTCCCGTACCAAGCTTTTAATATCTTCACCAATACATCGAATATGTCACGTTTACCAAACCAAGTTCTCTACTATCGACATCTTCCGGGCGGACTTTCAAACGTTTAAGAAAAACATTATTAAATGTGTTAATGTGTGTAACTTTTGCAATGTATATGCTTTGTATTTGTGTTCGAATGCTATCCAGTCATTGGGCTTGACCTGTTGGATAGTCTATTCTTAAATAAATAAATATACGCGAAAAACCAAAAAAGAGACTTTGAAGTGTTCCCTTCCCCCCTTGCGCCCATCCGAGAGTCAAGGACTTTTAATATGTTTTTTTTAGTAACTAGTCCAAACAAAGTCGGTTTTTCTGCTTATTGACTTTATGGCTAGGATCATTCGTTGACTACACTACTTGTATAATTATGGATATACAATTATGATTGATTAATTTAAATAGAAGCTATGAATGCTTGTATAACAAATAGGATAAAAATTATAAAGATGTTCTTAAGAAAGATAACATATGGGCAGAGATATACTATTATTCACGAAAGATGACTATTCAAGGTCGTTTGTTCGAAGAAAGAATACACATCACTTTACAGCAGTACCTTAGCAACATTTTGTATTAGAAAGAGAAATATTATTTGACCTATGTCTATTTAATTTATGTGGTGAGACAGATATACGTAAATAGTGGCATTACTCTCTAACACATAAATAATAATGACGTACATATGTCGTAGAATTACACATACCTAACTATCTACTACAATGCCCTCTGTGTTAATATTTACCCAGTGGCGTTGCCGTTTAAATCAAATTATTATTACTTGGTTTATAGTTAAGACTACGTTTTTGAATTTTGCAAAAACATAAGTCTTTCAGAAAGCCATTATTTAGAACGAAACATAATTTTTAAATAATATACTCTTATTTTTTCAGTTGAAATGTGTCCATAAATATTTCATGTTACACGCCTATGCTTACGAAATGCAGTGAAGTTATCTGCGAGTAATATTATATCACACGGCTCACAAATGACCTTGAATAGTCATCTTCCGTGAATAATAGTTTAGTAGAATCTCCAATACATGTATAAAAAATCTGATGTGGCCAGCACATTACCTTCCGTCAGTTTTATGTATTTTGTACAAATTTCATATAGAAAGTTCCTTGCAAAAGATTCTATTTCTTGTGAATTACCTTCCGGCTGTTGTATGTATTTTATACAAATTCCATACAGAAAATTTCTAACAAAAGGTCCTATATTTGTAGTAAAATTAGAAGACAAACACACTTACGAGGTGTGTTCAAAAAATATCGCGAATTTTGTGTTTTTTCAAAAATTATTTATTTATTCATGAATATCTATTTTGTCCCCTTCAAAGTAATCCCCATGAGATATTATACACTTGTGCCAACGGTTTTTCCAATCTTCAAAGCACTTCAAAAAATCATTTTTTTTTATCTTGTTCAGCTCCTCCTTCGATGCCGTCTTTATCTCGTCAAGCGTAGCGTAACGTCGTCCTTTCATGGGCCTCTTCAGTTTAGGGAACAAGAAAAAGTCACAGGGGGCCAGATCTGGGGAATACGGTGGCTGCGGCATCATTAGTGTGTTGTTTTTGGCTAAAAAGTCGCGCACAAGCAACGATGTGTGAGCAGGGGCGTTATCGTGGTGTAAAAGCCAATTTTTGTTCTTCCACAAATCCGGGCGTTTCTGGCGGATTGCTTCGCGCAAATTGCGCATAACTTGCAGGTAATATTCCTTATTGACCGTTCTACCCTGTGGCAAGAACTCATGATGCACCACGCCCCTGCAATCGAAGAAAACTGTCAGCAAAACTTTCACATTCGACCGAACTTGGCGCGCTTTTTTCGGTCTTGGTTCGTGCGGCAGCTTCCATTGAGATGATTGAACTTTGGTTTCCACGTCATAACCATAAACCCACGATTCGTCACCAGTTATGACCCTCTGGAGCAAATTTGGGTCGTCGCGGACAGAGTCCAACATCTCATTAGCAATGTTCATGCGATGCTGTTTTTGGTCGCAATTGAGCAATTTTGGTACAAATTTCGCGGCGACCCGTCTCATGCCCAAATCATTGATAAAAATCGAATGGCACGAGCCAATCGATATGTTTAGGTCCTCAGCAACTTCTCTAACGGTGATTCGACGATTGGCCAATATCATTTTCTCCACTTCATTAATTTTTTCGTCTGTTGTTGAAGTGCTCGGGCGTCCGGCACGCTTTTCGTCGTTCACATCTCGGCCTTCTGAGAACATTTTGTACCACCGATAAACGTTGCTTTGGTCCAAGGTAGCTTCTCCGTATGCCACAGTCAACATTCGGAATGCGTCCGCGCACTTAATTTCGTTTTTCACACAAAATTTGATACAGGTTCTTTGTTCCATTTTTTTGAATAGGTAAAAATCGAAGACGATCCAAAACACGTGCAAGCAAAGCAGCTGTCAACAATTAAGTGAACATTCAAAATGGCCGAGCTTGTCGACATAAGTGAGAGACATGAGTACCAACATAAAGCCACAAAAAGATCGAAATTCGAATATACGTAACCCGCGAAAATTCAAAATTCGCGATAGTTTTTGAACACACCTCGTATGTCAATTGCACTTGACACTGACATCTTTCAATCAGAATGTTCTTTAATAGTAGTTGTTTCCATAGCAGTCTACTGTATGAAATATAATTTATAATTTTTATAGCTCTATATCCATATAATATAAGTATAAAATGCAGTCAAATCGTATAGAGAATAAAATATTTTATAAAATTTACAATAACATTAAACGTGATAAAATAATATTAACATAGTTTTTTTATGTCATGTAGTCCTTACGTTTACGGTTATTATGAATCTAGATAAATACATGACATGAAGAAGAATTTCATGCTGAATTCATATTTGAAACCGTGACATCGTATCCGTATAAATTTGAAGGAAAAATTATTCAAAAATCATCAATAATTTACTAACGCATGTAAATTGTATATATATATATATATATATATATATATACAGGATTGTGGCGGTTAGGGGTGAACATAGGGATTTAACATGGGATTTTAGTTTTTTGCAATTTCCTGCTCTCTTGTTCTTTTTACGGCAAAAACTGTACAGTACAAAATTGTTCAGAATTAAAAATTGCAAAAATGTATTTACATTTATTATTGTTTTTGGTTTCTTCACAATTTTAAAAAGAAATTTCAAAATTTCTGTTATCTTGTAGCAATACCCATGGAATTTTTTTTTTCTGGTTGTCAAAAATTATTTATAAACGTCAACCATGCGTTAATCTAACTTAAAAATTAAATAAAAACAAACAACTTTTAATTTTAATACGCATTTTTTATTGGGTATACCATTTAATAATAAACCAATTCCAAATGTATCAACTACGTAGAATTTTGATTTATCATAGCCAATACCATTTCTTCACTCACTTCGTTATAACGTCATTATTATTATTATTATTATTATTATTATTATTATTATTATTATTATTATTATTATTATTATTATTATTATTATTATTATTATTATTATTATTATTATTATTATTATTATTATTATTATTATTATTATTATTATTATTATTATTATTATTATTATTATTATTATTATTATTATTATTATTATTATTATTATTATTATTATTATTATTATTATTATTATTATTATTATTATTATTATTATTATTATTATTATTATTATTATTATTATTATTATTATTATTATTATTATTATTATTATTATTATTATTATTATTATTATTATTATTATTATTATTATTATTATTATTATTATTATTATTATTATTATTATTATTATTATTATTATTATTATTATTATTATTATTATTATTATTATTATTATTATTATTATTATTATTATTATTATTATTATTATTATTATTATTATTATTATTATTATTATTATTATTATTATTATTATTATTATTATTATTATTATTATTATTATTATTATTATTATTATTATTATTATTATTATTATTATTATTATTATTATTATTATTATTATTATTATTATTATTATTATTATTATTATTATTATTATTATTATTATTATTATTATTATTATTATTATTATTATTATTATTATTATTATTATTATTATTATTATTATTATTATTATTATTATTATTATTATTATTATTATTATTATTATTATTATTATTATTATTATTATTATTATTATTATTATTATTATTATTATTATTATTATTATTATTATTATTATTATTATTATTATTATTATTATTATTATTATTATTATTATTATTATTATTATTATTATTATTATTATTATTATTATTATTATTATTATTATTATTATTATTATTATTATTATTATTATTATTATTATTATTATTATTATTATTATTATTATTATTATTATTATTATTATTATTATTATTATTATTATTATTATTATTATTATTATTATTATTATTATTATTATTATTATTATTATTATTATTATTATTATTATTATTATTATTATTATTATTATTATTATTATTATTATTATTATTATTATTATTATTATTATTATTATTATTATTATTATTATTATTATTATTATTATTATTATTATTATTATTATTATTATTATTATTATTATTATTATTATTATTATTATTATTATTATTATTATTATTATTATTATTATTATTATTATTATTATTATTATTATTATTATTATTATTATTATTATTATTATTATTATTATTATTATTATTATTATTATTATTATTATTATTATTATTATTATTATTATTATTATTATTATTATTATTATTATTATTATTATTATTATTATTATTATTATTATTATTATTATTATTATTATTATTATTATTATTATTATTATTATTATTATTATTATTATTATTATTATTATTATTATTATTATTATTATTATTATTATTATTATTATTATTATTATTATTATTATTATTATTATTATTATTATTATTATTATTATTATTATTATTATTATTATTATTATTATTATTATTATTATTATTATTATTATTATTATTATTATTATTATTATTATTATTATTATTATTATTATTATTATTATTATTATTATTATTATTATTATTATTATTATTATTATTATTATTATTATTATTATTATTATTATTATTATTATTATTATTATTATTATTATTATTATTATTATTATTATTATTATTATTTCCTTCACTGCCTTCGTTCCCAGCTACACTAGCTGTGTTCTCAACGTTTTTAACAAGTTTAGAAATTGTTGCTATAATAGGAATTGGTGTATTTTCGTACTTTATGGAAAACAAATCACGTATTCTAAAACTATTTCCATCATAATAATAATGTTTTACAATGAAATCTCGTTCCTTATTCGAATAAACATTCATTATCAAATTAACTTATTATTAGAGAAAATTTCGAAAATTTGACAGAAATTGAATGACATTATTATGTTTAAACATTTGAGTTATAAGCTCAGACTAAACATAATTAGACGCCGCATTGCCTATACTGCGCAATGGTTTGTTGTGATGCCATTCCTTCCCAAGGTCAGGGGTTAGGTGAAGATAGGAGGGAATGCGGCGTTTGTTTTGTACAGCGTGTTGCCTGCCTAGTTTGTCATTATTAGGTTTGTTCGCGGTAACGATCTCGGACTAGTTTGAGCATCACCCGGACTGGTCTGATTAGTACGTGACCAGCAAAAGCCAATCATGTCAGTCGGAGTCGTACCGCGAACAACTAAATTGAAACTGCGCATGCGTATGATGCTCAGTGTTGCCGTTGTTAGTACAATTGTACTAGATTTAGTACAATGGAAATTAGTTTAGTACACTATTACCTCTTTAAGGAATCTAGTACAATTTGTAAATTTGGCAAGTTATGACGTTTTTATTATCACTATTGTTATTTCGCGCGATAATTGAGTTTGAAGGAAGTGACAGTTTTAATAGTAGATAGCAGTACCACCACAAGTAAATAGAGCTGTTTTGGTAATAGTTTTAAAATTCGCGGTTCCGTTATTCAATGTATTGGAAACTAAAAAAAAAAAACCCTAGATTTAGTTGGTTGGTAGTTGGTATTGGTAAATGAAGTGTACTGTTTCTGTTTCCCGTTCTTTTGCTTCTGTCTACATAACGTTGCAGCTGAACTTGTTAATGTAAAAGGCAAGAAAATGGACAAGTAATTAATTTAATAATAATTCTTAAATGGTTCTAAATTATTTATTTGGAATATAAAAGAAATGATTTTTTAATACCCGAAAGAATTATTTTTTCGCGCGTCAGTACACTCGGACCCAATTTAGTACAATTTTAAACTGTAATCTAGTACAATTTTTTATCACTCAGCGGCAACACTGATGATGCTCAAACTAGTCCGGGAACGCTACCACGACCACGAACAAACCTATTATTCTACGTTCAAATAAGGTTCGAATGTGATTTTGTAAGGTTAGGTGCGGTGAAGTTTACGTTTTGTGTATATTTTTTATTTAAACCGTAAATGATTCAGCATGGTTCATTATTGTTTAATATGTGATGAACTATCAAATGTCAAAAAGCTCCATAGAAGCTTCCATCGGTAAGTTTTCCTATAAATATAGATCTATTAATTACTACAAAAGATTGTGTAGGTTGCCAAAGGATACAGATAAAAAAAACGAATGGTTGAATATAATACATCAACAAGGCATTATTTTGAAACGGGTCCCGTCGAAATATTCTTTAGTCTGTTCTCGGCATTTTGAAGAGTCTAGTTTCCTTGGTAATCGACTACAAAAAAATGCGGTTCCAACTATCTTCGATTTACCAAATATTTCTTCAATAAGGAAACAAATGCAGAATAAGTAAGTACTTGAAATTAACATTCGAAAATAAATGAAACAAAATTAATGTTTTCAGAATGAAGACCCAGGAGACAAAAGTTTCGACCGATATTTTCCCTGTTGCTTCACCATCTAGGTGTGTAAACTTGCAATTATTTTTGATTAGAATGAAATTTAATAAATTGTTTATACATGTAGGACTGCAATCGAGTCTACTATTGAACCAGCAATAGATTTGGATGTAGTAGAAAGGTCAATCTCTGAAAGACATTATTATTGAATTAATATAGAAAAAATTAATGTTAATACGAATTTTAGGATTTCTGCGGAAAATATTTCCTGCGATATCCAAGTTTTTGCAGCAGTAGAACAAAGGTAATATTTTTAAAAACCTAACAAATAAAAAAAAATGGTACGTATAAATGTTTATTAATGTTCAAGTAATTTTTTTCAAAAATTAATTTTGTGTTGCTCAATGCTTCGTTTTTCAAAACAATAAAAATAACACTTTATCTACATACTAATACTATATTTCTGTTATATTATAGTGCAATCTTTCTATTTTCTTCAGAAATGATTTATTTATAATCAAAATGTAAATATTTGATACCATCATTGTAAATATAATTTTTCTTTTTTAAACCAAAATCGCTTAATAGGTTATTAAATGACAGCTGCTGTCACTTTCAAACTAATGCAAATGCAACCCGCATTTCATGAACGCCGCTAGCTAGCACGGCACGCCCACTTAAGGCTGCCGTCAGATTGCAGTAAATCTGAGTTCTATCATATCTCGAGAAGTAGAAGTTCAATTTTATTGAAATAAAAAAATTCATAATCGGGATGATTGTACGCAGGGACTATCGTCGAGTTTTTTGGAAATTTTCAATATTAAAATAAAAAAGGGTTGCTACCCCTATAAATAACAAGAAAATTCAAAATATAAGCACGACAGTCCCTAGAAACTTATATCTTGAATACATACGTAAAGATTGACTTTTGTAAGTTTTACCAATTTTCCGGAGTAGCGGAATTACGATTTTTCCATAAGAGCCTGAATAAAGCAATTTCATAATAGTTTTGCTATTATCTAATAGATGGCCATGGCAAATATCAAACTTTTTTCCACCAACCACCAAATTTGAATGTTGTAGATAGCATAGAGTACTAAACGACTTTTCAAATAGATCAATAAATTATCCATCAAATTATAATATGACGAATAATTAATCGATTTAAAAAGATACTGGTATTTTATTTTTTTTGTCTAGTAATTTATTATGCAAAAATAAAATTTTGATCATATACCCCATTATTTCAAGAAAAATGATTTCAGCATTAGAAAAAATAATGTTACAATATAAAAGTAAGCCATGTAATGAACAAATACAAACAAATTTAATAACATAAGTAAAAATCTGATGTGGCCAACACATAACCTCTCGCCAGATATTTTACCTGGTTGTACGCATAAAACGAAAAATATTTTTAAACACATATATTCATGTCTCACTACAAAATAATTATTTTAATATAAATTATGTACAATACATACATTTTCTTTATATTCAATATCCTGAAATTTTCTTTTTCTATTTTCCTTTTCTTTTTCTTTATATTCGTCATTTTTTCGCAAATTTCTTTTATATTCTTTTTTACGTATATTCGTTTGCGTTGACTTTTTTTATTTTCATAATCTTCATAATACTGTACAAATATGTTTGACAGAGGCTTACAAATATTTTTGACAGTGACATTTATGTGTCAATTACAAACATTTGAATTTCTTGCCTTGTAGTAGTTTGATCTGAGATTTTTTAC
This sequence comes from Harpalus rubripes, assembly GCA_963082715.1. Classification (NCBI taxonomy): domain Eukaryota; kingdom Metazoa; phylum Arthropoda; class Insecta; order Coleoptera; family Carabidae; genus Harpalus; species Harpalus rubripes. Next base: position 40,129,852 of record OY720452.1, on the reverse strand, counting down.
ATCAAATTATTTTATATGCCTTTCTTTATCTCTAAATCTATAGAAGATATAATAATGAATTTATATTTATCGAATAAATAATTTAACGTTCTTTAATATAAGTATTTACATAAATTTTCGATAAATAATATTTAGATAATTTTTTTCTTGTAACTACTACTTCCGGTTGTCCAATTGTTACCAAAACTGACTGGACTCTTCCGATTATTGTTAGATTGAGGAATCCGTAGTTAAAAATGTCTTAAGTCTTATAGTATTTGAGATAAAGTGAATCCACACATCCACACACACATACGGACATCATCGTAAAAATGTTATAATCGGATTCTAAGGACCTTAAAACGTGCTTATTCATTAAAATCTGGATATGCGATTTTTAGCATGAATACAATACCTCTCTTAGCGAGAGGTAAAAAATAGTTCTGTGTAGTCAATCACATTGATATTTGAAATATAAGAAAGGAATGGGGTCTCCTGGCCGCGTGCCTGAGTGTGTCGTCGCGAATCTGGCAAACCGGGTTCGATTCCGATTTTATTTCTCTTGTTACAGTGTAATTATAAACGTAAAATATAATTTGCCTTCAACTAGACTAATGGATATTACACGGCTTTTTGTTTCACTGTTTATTTATTTTGAATAATTAATTAACAATTTTCTGAAAGGTTATCGGGTGAATTGTGGAGAGAGGTTCTGTAATTTATAGTTTTTCTAATAATGTTATTAGGGGTGAATTGTGAATGTTCACATTACCTGACCTACCTTCACAATTCACCCCTTATAAACGTTCTAGGAAAAGCTGTAAATTAGACAACCTCCCTTCACAATTCACCCAATAACATTTCAGAAAATTGTTTATTAAATAAATTATTCAAACCCCTTAGATGCCCTGTGTATATATACTAGCTAGTCGTAGTTTTAAAAAATAGTTGCGAGCGGGTCCCCGAACTTGTGATTAGCTTTTAATATTTTCTCATCATCATTGCATAAGTTGTTTTGTTCTTTACGACAAAAGAAGAAAGATATGTGCTATTTTGTAATATATGTCAATGACAATACTGAACTATATGTAGAAAAAGTTTATCACGACATAAATTTGTGGGAAGTAGAAGTGTTACCAAAGTTAAAGAAATTTTACGAGGATTGTATTATGCCAGAAATTGTTCATAGACGGGTACCAAAATGATTAAAATGTTTGGACCCTCCATATATAAAAAAAGATTTTGAGAGAATATAGATAAAAGATGTAGTTTTTCATTTTTACCTCTCGCTAAGAGAGGTATTGTATTCATGCTAAAAATCGCATATCCAGATTTTAATGAATAAGCACGTTTTAAGATCCCTAGAATCCGATTATAACATTTTTACGATGATGTCCGTGTGTGTGTGTGTGTGTGTGTGCGTGCGTGCGTGTGTGTGTGTGTGCATGTTGGATTCACTATATCTCAAATACTATAAGACTTAAGACATTTTTAACTACGGATTCCTTAATCTAACAATAATGGGAAGAGTCCAGTCAGTTTTGGTAACAATTAGATAACCGGAAGTAGTAGTTACAAGAAAAAAATCATCTAAATATTATTTATCGAAAATTTATGTAAATACTTATATAAAATAATTTGATGTAAAAAATCTCAGATCAAACTACTGCAAGGCAAGAAATTCAAATGTTTGTAATTGACACATAAATGTCACTGTCAAAAATATTTGTATGCCTCTGTCAAAAATATTTGTACATTATTATGAAGATTATGAAAATAAAAAAAAGTCAACGAAAATGAATATACGTAAAAAAGAATATAAAAGGAATTTGCGAAAAAATGACGAATATAAAGAAAAAGAGAAGGAAAGTAGAAAAAGAAAATTTCAGGATATTGAATATAAAGAAAATGTATGTATTGTACATAATTTATTTTAAAATAACCCATAGATTTTGCAAATATATGTGAGAATTATTTTGTAGTGAGACATGAATATATGTATTTGTATTTAAAAATATTTTTCGTTTTATGCGTACAACCAGGTAAAATATCTGGCGAGAGGTTATGTGTTGGCCACATCAGCTTTTTTTTTTAATTATATATTATTATGTAACTTGAAAGTAGAATATATTAGAAATATACTATAATATTCTATAATCCTCTTTTTCCTTTACAGTTAGGAATCTTATACAAATAAATTAATGTATTGTATTTTTTAAATAGGTACAACCTCCCCGTAGCGATTCACATTCACACTGAAATGTTTTTTTTAAATTTTATTCCATGTTTATTTTTTAATGTGTCTACACTAAGTAGGTATATATCTACAGTGAATTTTTATTTCAAATGAAATTATATATTCATGAGTTCAACAATTTTTTTAATAACACGATACAAATAGTAAATTTTCTTTGAGAATATTTTTGACGGTGCAATTCAGGAGCTATGTGTTTATTATTTCGATATGCTCTGCGACGATTTCTTATCTCAACCGCTACTGCTTGGACTGAATTTGGAAGTTAGTTTCGATGTTATTGAAACCTTTGCAAGTAGCGAGCGTCGATGCTACCGCCGCACAGCGGAATAGTTTGTCAAGCCCAATTGGACGGCAGCCTTAAGTTCCTGCTTCACAACAAATGGTAATATGCGGCGTCTAATTATGTTTAGTCTGAGGTTATAAGTCATGGCTATTGCTACAAATTAACAGAAATTTTGAAATTTCTTTTTAAAATTGTGAAGAAACCAAAAACAATAATAAATGTAAATACATTTTTGCAATTTTTAATTCTGAACAATTTTGTACTCTACAGTTTTTGCCGTAAAATGAACAGGAGAGCAGGAAATTGCAAAAAACTAAAATCCCATGTTAAATTCCTATATTCACCCCTAACCGCCACCACCCTGTATATATATATATACCGGGTGGCGCTCGAAATCCGTTACATAGGCATTTAACATGGGAAAACCGTTTTTCCTACCGCGTTGCTCCCCAAATTTTTTTAGAAAAAAATCTTCAAATAAAAGTTTTAGAATATAAAATTCTGCATGTAAATCAGTAAACAAAATTCTTTTCGTATGCATAGTAACTCCAGAAATTGAATATGAAAATTTCTGTTTAATAGTGCTAGCCATGGAATTTAAACAAAAAAGACAAACAAATATGCTGATTTAAATGTCAAATATTGTGATTTTTTTGTCAAAAAAATGAATATTTGAACAGTATAGAAGAATTAAATTATTATTCTGCTTAAGAATTTTACGTTGTGATAATTTTATTAAATAATAAAAAGTAAATTAAATTTTATGACAGATAAACACACGTTTGTTTGTAAAGCTTTTTGTTAATTCGATGGCTATCACTACTTTTAAGTAGATTTTCGACATTTTCATACCTAATTTCTGCAGTTACAAAACATGCAAAACTTATTTTGCTTATTGATACAAATGCAAAATTTTTTGTTCTTTAACTTTTGCTTAAAGATTTTTTTTCTAAAATAATTTGGGGAGCAATGCGCTAGGAAAAACGGTTTTCCCATGTTAAATGCCTATGTAACTGATTTCGAGCGCCACCCGGTATATACAGGTTGTAAATGAAATAAGTGCATTAAATTTAACCATTAATGTAACTCGATGAGAGGAACAATATTTCTTAATAACTTTTTTTTCTAAGTCTTTTAGATTTTGAGTTAAAATTCTTTAAAGATTTGCTGCGTATTTCGTTACCCGCTCATGGAGAACAAATGCTGCCGTATTCAAGTCGGATACAAACAGCTCAAAAATTGTCGGTTATCGGTTACACTTATGCCCGGTTGCACAAACGTTCATCGATTAACGGTTCATCAAATCGAACAAATTCGAATCAGTTTCCTTGTTCTTATGACATTTAAATCATTGCTGTCAAAAAATCGCGTTGCATTTGTTCGTTTTGATGAACCGCTAACCGAACAACGCGTTGATTAACGTTTTTGCAACTGGGCATTACAGTCACAGTAATTAATAAACGAATCAAGGGAAATAACATTATTGTTAATTAATACGTAATAGTACAGTTTTTAAAATAAAGAAATTTAAATTTTGGATAACAAAATTATAAAGTTGTGTATTAAACCAGGGTTTTTAAACACCTGTGAATAGTGTGAATAGAGGAAGACAAGGAGGGACGAGGAAGAGCAAAAGCATAGTTGTTAGGTTATGAGATGATTATTTATCGTCGACAAATCATAATATTTTAAATACGTTATTCAAAAAATGTAAGTACAAACTTTTGTCCATTTAAAAGAGGTACATGAGTACCAATAATAGTCGTCCATTTATTGTTCCTGGCCAAACATTTTTTAATGAAAATTTTTACAGCATTTTCGTCTGTCGAGATGTGTATAGTGCATAATAAATACACCTTACCAAGTAAATTCAGTCTCATTAATGTACATTATGAGCCATTCCCAAAATTGAAGTCTGTTATGTGCTGAAAACATACAACTTTTTGCACATGTTATGGATATAACTGTTGCTTTTTTTAAATTGTCATATGTGACACTCCGTATTGTGATGTGAAGATGTACAAGATTAACAAATGTGCGAATATTAAGAACAGAATGATTTGGTGATGATTTGGAAACGCTCCGTGTAAATGTGTTGGCAACTCCATGACACTGTCTTTATGTCAACCGTGATGTCAAGTAAAATGTAGTACAGATACGAGTAAAAAAATAAATAAACCATAGGTAAGTAATTACAATGTCTGTGTACTCGCATTTTGATAGAATTTTACCTTATAAACAAGTTTAGTACTAATATCAAAATTTAATTGGAACAATTGACAGGACTGTCAATTGCTAAAACAAAATTTTTCATAGCTATTGTTACTGCATTCAATTATCACAAAAATATTTGGAACGACTCGTCAATTTACGGGGTGGTAAAAATGCTAAAAAAAATATGCGATTTCGATAAAAAGTTATTAAGAAATATTGTTGCTCTCGTCGAGTTACATTACTGGTTAAATTTAATGCACTTATTTCATGTATATTAACCTTGCAATGCATCCGGCTCATCATATACCTATTAGATATATACTGCTAATGCCCCTATCTCTCCAATACAAAACAGCGTGCTCGATGGAAAGAGAAAGTTTCGAGGCCTTGGTTACTGATGCGCAAGCGTGAGTTTGGGGGCGTGTTTTCCTAGCGCGCGGTTTCCCAAGCGGGAAACCGTAATTCTGAACGCAATGTTTTAGAAAAAATTAACATATACGAGTTGATTGCTTATATTACAGTCTACTTATAATTTTAAAATTATTGCAAACGTCTTTCTTAAATAAATGAATTATTAAAATGACAATAATATGCAATACGCAAATTTTATTAATAGCATTACTAATTTATTGTTCCAATTAATAATTTTATAATAAAATAAAAGTAAGGAAAGGTATACATAATGTGAATTAAAAAACAAATATTTATTGATGCTTAAACAAAACAAGTCTACAATATTTATTTCTAATATAGTCATTTTTTCACATAATATTTGTTTCGTGATGCAGTTTAATTTTTAGGTAAGTATTTATTATAATTTTAATAATTTGAAATTTGTGATTGTCTAAAGGATTTTGATTTTTAATATGGTTTATATATACGTTAACTGCGCATTTTTTGGAAAACTGATACATAAACGTAGTATTATAATGAAAATCAATTACTTTTATTTATTTGTTAGAAATCTTAAATTTTGAACGATAGTTAACAATATAATGAACATTGAGGTATCATTTTAGGTAGTTTTGATACTTTAAAAAAATACGATATAAATATTATTTAATATTTTAACTTACCAGTGAAAACTCCCTGCAGACTTAGCACCACACAAACAACAAGATTTAACCATTCTGATAAAAGTGTTCACTTTGAAAGAGAAACTACAGAATAACTGAAAAGTTAAGGGCTTTTCTCCCTTTAGTATATTCAAATATTCCAATAACAGTGCACTGACAGCTTCAGCCAATCATAACGTTTGAAGGCCGGAGCATGCGCATGGTACCGACAGCACCGAACAAAAGAGACAGAAATATAGATTTCTTGTCTCCTTCCATCGTGCACGCTGCAACGGCGGGTATCAGCAGTATATTATCTAATAGGTATATGCGTCTCATACACTATTTCCATTGATAGCTTCTTGCAACAAATATATATATATATATATATATATATATATATATATATATATATATATGTCTTTATAAACTTTGTTGTATATACAGATTAGTAATTTTTTTATATTATTATTTAATACCTACTATAAACATTTACATATCATTCCCATGTATTAATAATATAAATACTTACTTGATATTTACAAATTGATATTATACATATACAAAAAGAGATCATAAGTGATTCATATAATATTTGATTTATTATTTGATGATGTAATACAAAAAAACTAATATTAAATTATTTTAATTTTTTGGAACTTTTACAATTTATTACGTTACGACATCTATCAGTGCTTACTATAACTATTAACCTATTTCGATATACTTGTAGGACGGAGTGTACTTCTTAAATTCGTAAGCGCGGGATGTTGATACGCGCCAACTTCATGGGCTAGATTTGTACGTTATGAAATAGTGCTTGGCAGGAGATGTACAGGGCGATCTGTGTACATAGCTAGATTTGTACGTTATGACACAGTGTTTGGCAGGAGATGTACTGGGCGATCTATGTACAGGTGTCTCATTTTCGATGTTTTTTTAAGATATTTCGGGTAATATTAACGATAGAGCAAAACAATTTACACATTCCAGGGTCAACTTTTCGAGAAAAGTTTAACAGTCATCACAGGAATTTTCGATCTTCTTTTGTTTCCGAACTACAGGCAAAAACTCGTTTTTCGCTCATTTCGAAAATATCTCATATCTTATTAATTATAATAGTTAGAGAAAAACTGTTTCAACAAATTTTCAACTGTTTTTTTGGCAAAATAAAATGGCGTAATTAGATTTTTTTAAAACTTAATAGTTCTCGATATATAACACAAACTTATGATTTTTTAAATGGGAACTTATGTTAAAAATAGTCTCATCGTTTTGCTTATTTTATAAGCTTTTCAATGATATATAACAAGTCTATATTCTTTTGTTTTAAAAATGAATAAAAGATAAATTATTAATTTATTGGGGGAAAAAAATTAAAAAGCATTAAGAAACAAATGAAAAAATCAATTAAAAATTATCATTTGTTTATTTTGATTCTATATTTATTAATTATATTCTCAAAATTATTCTTAACCAATTATTTTCGGGTTAATTAAATTATTATTTATCGACGTTAGAGTTGGCTTTGAAAAAAATGGTTTAATATACTTTTGAAGTAAATAAATTGAAAAAAATAAGTAAAACTGAAAAAATAATTATAGAAATAAACAATTGATGATTTTTAATTTATTTCTTTCATTTGTTTCTTAATAATTTTCAATTTTTTCACCCTAAAAAATTAATAATTTATCTTTTATTCATGTTTAAAATAAAAGAATGTAGACTTGTTATACATCATTGAAAAGCTTATAAAATAAGCAAAACGATGAGACTATTTTTAATATAGGTTCCCATTTAAAAAATCATAAGTTTGTGTTATACCTCGAGAATTATTAAGTTTTCAAAAAATCTAATTACGCCATTTTATTCTACCTAACAAATAGTTGAAAGTTTGTTTAAACATTTTTTTTTCTTACTACCATATTAAATAAGACATGAGATATTTTCGAAATGAGCGAAAAACGAGTTTTTGCCTGTAGGTCAAAAACAAAAGGAGATCGAAATTCTATGTGGTGACTATTAAACTTTTCTCGAAAAGTTTACCCTGGAATGTGCAAACTGTTTTACTTTATCTTTAATATTACCCGAGATACCTTAAAAAAAACATTGAAAATGAGACATCTGTACATTATGGCGGAGCGTGTGTTCCCAGTAAGTTTGCTTTAGATACACTCCAAATAAAAAAATATGACTTCTCACGCAACACTGTTAACTGCAGAGTCAAACGTTCTCCACCTAAGGCTGTACCACTGAACTATGGGTATGGGTGCAAATTAATAAGAATTCTAGAAAATAGTGTTTATCGCGCGGAACTCCTCGGCGTCTATTTCTAGGAATTTGATTATAAATTTTTAGTATGTTATTAACATATAAGCAATAACAATATGTTCAAAACGAAATTTTGCATAGGACTGATGATATCAGCTATCAAAAGTAACTGTTAATCAATTAGTCATAACTTGGACCTTCAATTTTTTTTAATATACGGTTAATTTGTAGATCATGCTTTCTTCTTTCATAATATGTATGGTATGTAGTGAATAGTTCAATAAGGCGAACTGAAGAGTTTCGCGCGAATCCCATGTTTTACGTTATTTCGAGGACTGGTATAATATCGTCTTAAACGCGATTTTCCGACCGATCCAATAGATAACCTTTCCGTCGTAAGTCCTCAGTCACACTTATTGGCGACTAAAATTAACGTGAATCCCTCAAGCGGACGATATATGCAACTCTTGAAAATGGTATTCTCTTATTCAACTATACAGTAAATATATATATATATATATATATATATATATATATATATATATATATATATATATATATATATATATACCGGGTGTCTTAGGCCGACCGACACATGGGCGATTAACATGTAAAATTAGTTAATTGTGAATAGTATCTCCCCAGTGCAAGATATTAAGATGAAATTTTGCATGCTTATCCGGGGATACTATTTCTATGGATTTCAATTCAAATCAGTCAATTTACAAGTGTAATATTAGAATAAATTAAGAAAAATTGTGGAAGTACCATGAATGTTATTCATATCTTGAAAATAATAGTATCTAAGCAACAGCTCTGATAGAGTAGGGGTAACGTGCGCGCTTCACAATTTAGAGTCGGGTTCGAAACCAACCGACAGCAATATTTATTTTTTAATTTTTTCTTTTCAAAATAATTTTTATTATTAATATGTTTTTCATCTTTTATTAATATTTAATTTAATAAAGTGGATACATTGTACGTAACAAGATTTATTTATTTAAAAAATATTTTATTATTTGCTTTATTGGTTTATTATAAATTAAATTTCTTCAAATTATAGTTAGCCCTGACGAAAACAAAAAAACGAGAACATTTGATTTGAATAATCAAACGTCAAATGCAGATTTGTATTGTACTATCTTTATTTGTTGCTAGTGTTATTTAAATAATATGGATTTAACTACAAAAGATAAAATTCGTATTGTGAAATTATTTCACATTGGTAATAGCCTACAGCAAACTGCTGATGTATTTTCTGCCGAAAATCCAGAAAAAGTAGTTAATAAATCCCGTGTAAGGCGTATTATTACAGATTTGAAGAAACTGGGTGTGTTGCTAATCACACAAAGCAGGAAATACAACCAATTGAAAATGAATTTGAAGAAATAATAATTGCGCGGGTTGAAGTGGAGCCTACTATTAGTTTAAGAAGTTTACAAATGGAATGTGGAATAAGTAGAACAAAAATTGCTAGAATACTTAAGAAAAATGGATTTAGAAGTTACAAAGTAGGTAACCATCAAGAATTCCGAGACGGCGACGAAGAAAGAAGAGCAACTTATTGTGAAACAATTATGGATAAAGCCAATGAAAACAGAAACTTTTTGTACTCCCTCTGTTATACCGATGAATGCACATTTACTCTTCATAACGAACCGAATGTGCAAAACTTTCGCCACTGGTCAAAAGATAAACCAACTCTTCAAAATTTATCAAGAACCCAATATCCCCAGAAGGTTAATGTTTGGGCGGGAATTTTGGGATCACACATTATTGGACCATATTTTATTGAAGGGACATTGAACGGTCCAAAATATTTAGATTTATTGGAAACAGTAGTTGGGCCTAGACTTACAGAATTAAATATGGAGAGGATATGGTTTCAACAGGATGGGTGTCCAGCGCATAACGTGCAAATTGTCAAAGAATATTTGGACAATTCATTTCCAGATTCTTGGATTGGTTTAAATGGACCAATTAATTGGCCGGCAAGGTCTCCTGATCTAAGCCCCTTAGATTTTTTTCTTTGGGGTCATTTAAAATCAAAAATTTACGGCCATTATGAATTGACCACTTTAGAAGACCTGAAAGCGGCAATAAGGAATGAATGTAGGCTTATTTCTAATCAACAGCTAAGCAACGTGAGAGCAATGTTACGATCGTCTCGGATTTTGCTTAGCGCAAAACGGCGGCCATTTTGAATATTTATTATAATTTTTAAATTTTAATGTAATTAGTAGGTACGATTTAATATTTTTTAAATAAATAAATCTTGTTACGTACAATGTATCCACTTTATTAAATTAAATATTAATAAAAGATTAAAAACATATTAATAATAAAAATTATTTTGAAAAGAAAAAATTAAAAAATAAATATTGCTGTCGGTTGGTTTCGAACCCGACTCTCTAAATTGTGAAGCGCGCACGTTACCCCTACTCTATCAGAGCTGTTGCTTAGATACTATTATTTTCAAGATATGAATAACATTCATGGTACTTCTACAATTTTTCTTAATTTATTCTAATATTACACTTGTAAATTGACTGATTTGAATTGAAATCCATAGAAATAGTATCCCCGGATAAGCATGCAAAATTTCATCTTAATATCTTGCACTGGGGAGATACTATTCACAATTAACTAATTTTACATGTTAATCGCCCATGTGTCGGTCGGCCTAAGACACCCGGTATATATATATATATATATATATATATATATATATATATATATATATATATATATATATATATATATGTATATATATATATATATATATATATATATATATATATATATATATGTATATATATATATATATATATATATATATATATATATATATATATATATATAGTGCATTGCATTCCTTGCCAGTTTCTTGTTTATCTTTTTGTTTTAAAGTATATATAAATTACTTTGCAACATATTTGCTCATGAAACAATATTAACGCCAATTGCTGCGTTTATGGCTGTCATTCTCGGGGTAGAAAGAAATTATCTATCCCAAAAATTGGCCAAAGGAAAAGTGACATTCAAAATAAATTTGGTTAAATGGAGTCTATAGACAAAAGAGAGGGCTGGATTAGGAAAATACGAACTGGAAAACAAGTGACGAATCATAAGAGGATAACAAAAATGAAAAGTATTGTATTATTTCCTGACCAATTCATGAGTAAAATAACACACTTTTCACTTTATGTGTAGCATGCAATATATTTCTTACACTTGTAATTAAATCAATTTCAAAAATATTTGACATTCGTTCCATTTTAATTTTCTTAACTAAGTAAAGTAAATACATATTTATTTAATATCCATAAATAATATATGGTACTATTTTACTATCTTGTACAAAATATAAAGACAACTGTAAAGTGTTTGCACTGGCCACTATGGCCAGGTATACAAGAGCATTTTGTAAATAATCAATTGTAAATTTAAAGTTCTTCAAATCTCATGAGGATGTGATGTTAAAGCATTTATTTAAACATCCCAAAAATATTTTTAGTCTGTAGCATTATGTTCATTAACGCCACATAAAAATAACAACCCACGATTCAACAATTCTCCCCCTTTTATAAAACTTGGAGAAGAATTTGTTGCCTCCAAATAAGTAAACATTTCCTTAGAAATAAGTTTAAGATAACTTTCTTCAAATGTCATTATAATTTAAGTACGTACACAAAATTATTACTAACACTATTTATAAAAAGTTTAATGAATTTGTTAGTATACTTGAAAACGAATGTTGGTTATACAATGTTTCTGTATGCGATCTTATAGCACAATACCATTTTCAGAGCACGTGTATGCTACAACACTAGCGCCGCCATCGGTAGTTTTAGTCGCCAATTGACTCTGCCAATTTACAGTGAGTGAGAGTGAACAAACGCTTAGAAATTTCTTCCGAAATAATCATGATACCGGCCCCGAATCTACCTCCATATCTACAGTCCTATTTTCGATCTCAACTTTAACGAAAGTAGGTGAATCATTCTTGCCACCAGTCAACGAATACACATGTTCACTAGTGAACGAGTACATTTCAAAATAATCCAACCCATTGTCAGAATTTTGCTCGAAAACTTTACTCAAACAATGGTTTTTACCATCATCTCCTTTTGCAGTTTGACAAACACTAACTGACTTATCATTTTACAAACCATGCATTTGTAGTCCTTGTATTTACATTTAGCAAAATTGTGGTTACCTTTACTGTTGTGATGAGGTAAAAAATTACAATATCATATTTTATTATATTAAATATACATATATTGCAGAACTACGAAAATACACAGAACTTCCTTCCAGGTACATCATTTTAATAGTAATTGTTTACAAGGAAGCACAAACATCTCTATAAAAATAATACTTTACAAATTAATTCAAAGTTTTTGGTAAGTTTTAAATCGCAAAATTATATTCGTAAAATGCATTTTATAATGCATTGCTGAAGATACGAGTACAAATCATATACCTATATAAAATACAATACATAGCATTGCATATAACTTCCTTATCTCTCTTTATTTTATATGTGTATGGTTCCATTTTGAAAATTACATAAATATTTCATTTTATTAAGGCATTTATATGATTTACTAAATGTCCCATTAATTTTAATATTTTAAACTAACATACAATTATCCATTAACTGCAGTTTAATACTTGATGGTTGTCAAATACAAATTACAACTAATTTAGCATTAAGAATTAACTTTAAGATATACACTTTTTAAAGATCTTTCTCTCTAATGATGCTAATTTAAATATTTTAAAATTTTATAGGCGCTATAAAGGAAAAAAAAGATATAATTAAGAACAAAATGCCTATCTTTTCGATATCTATAAGGCGAAAGTTATATTCTTAGATTGGGATATTAGAAAACTCTTTTAGTTTCTTGTTAATTCTAATCTTTTTTCATACTTTCAAGTCTTTGATATGAACCCGTGTTTGTGAATTTACAATATTTATCACAAATTTCATTCTAATTCAAAACAATATATCATTTGTGATGAAATTTGTAATCGATGTTCATTCTCCCTCGTTGAAAGCTTTAATAATGGCCGCGATGCTCTCATAAGTTCCAGTAACGCATCCAAGAACACCCAAGAGGAAAATAAGTATGTTTTTGATTACTATAGGAATGGTAACCTCAGAAACACTCCATTTCACCACCAGCTCAAGAAGTGGAGGGAAAAGAAGAGCTAAAGCTGTACTACTGATGGCGCCGACCAGGGAAATAAAATGGTTTAGAAATGGGATCACTTCGGCCAAAGTAACTACAAATAAGAGGAACAAAATTAAATACAAATTCAAAAGATTACTTGAAATGTTATAATACTTTGTATTTCAAGTTATACTAGCCCTGTGTGAAAAGTTATTTAAAACGCAGCTAATAATATTTTTCAATAAAGCTTATCAATATTCTACAGATATTAAAAGTTGTTTTCTTTAAATATTTCTTTTCTCAAACTGTATACTGCTTTACCATGGGAGTCAATAGTAAGCAATATTAATGGGGGTTTCCACTACTTATTTTTTTATCTTGTTCTTCATGAAAAGTTATATGTATTACAACAAATAAAACATTTTTATTATAACAGGTTTTCTGTAAAAAAATATTGAAAACTGTATTTTTTGTATCTCGTTTAAACGGCGAATTTTTACCGCCAGGGCAATGCGTTTCAGGAGGCCTATTCTATAACTTTTACCAATATTGATACGCGCTCCATCTTGGTAAATTTCCCAGCGAATATCGTCGAACACCAGCGGTTATAACCGATTTGCGAGACATGACGTCACACCCAGCGGTGAATTCGAGACGGGATTCCAAGCACGCATAGGATCTTGGAATTTTGATATCCAGATCGAAGCTGTCAGTTGTTTCGGCGCCATCATTGAATCGTTTAACTTTCGACTATGAATTTTTTGTGTTGATTGAATTTAAGTGGTTTTTAATTTCTTCTTTTTGTAAGGAGTTGAAACTAGACTAATTATTATTTTATTTTAACATGAATTTATTTATACTTGTTGAAGACAAATCGGCATGTACGATAACTAAATTTTAATCAAATTTCAGATTGAATAAGAATGCCAGTTGGTATGTTATCGACTTTTCATCTCTTTTTATGGATATCGGTAAACGGATCTAGCGAATTCCTATACATTTGAGCATTTAATAAGTAATATTACTTATTAAATGATTTGACATTAAGATGATACAAATTTTTTAAACAATTTTATTTACCGGTATTTATAACTAGGTACTGATGTCATTTAACTTTTTAACAATAGGAAGCTACCAACACCAACGCAATGTTAAAACAACTTGCTGGCATGTATAAGCCAGCCATTTTGTACTTTAGATTTTGCGTATCTATCACAAATTTCCACAAAAGCGAAAGATATATAAATTACGCGAAGAACATGTACAAATAACTTTATAGGTAGTTGGAAAGAATTTTTTAAACAAAGGGAAAAGCGAAAGTAGTGATTTAGATTTACTTTGTTTCGAAAGATAAATAGGTATGATTCCTATTAGACTTTGAGGATATGTATTCAAAACGAACATTTACATTTATCATTGTTTCAAATTTCCGCCAACGGTGCAACAACACCCGCTGTAACAGTTTCGCTAACTTTGGTGCACCAAGAAATCTTTGTGGAACAAAGAATTGAATAATGCTATTATAATTTTAAAAAGAATAGCTGTGACGGTAAAAAGCATAAATGAAAAGCTATAATACATATGAAAATAAAGAATACCTGTATATGAATTGTTTTTCTTGTCATTATTTTTTTACATCACTCTTTTACTTTTGCAAAGTAATTAATAAATATCACATACAGTAGTTGTACATAATTATTATGCAATAACAAAATTACGTAAGTATATGCATGTTATAAAGCTGCTCCCATTAATTAGATTCATTAAGTATAAAATAATTTCATAACATGATTTACTCTAAAAGTCTAAAGGATATTGAACATACATATTAATAATATGTGTAAATAAAGTACTACACAACTTAAAACTACAAAATTCCTTTTTTAATTTGTAAATATCGGATTTAAATATATTGCCAATCCATTTTCAAATCAGCAACAATATGGGGACACTAAAATTACTAGTATTATCCCCAAATCTATTGTTGGGGAGGGGGAAAATCAAACGATGACGTATACCAAGATCAAGATCTTGGTAAAGTTACTAAAGTTATAGAATAGGTATCCAGGCCGGCTATATGTAGCCAATGTTCAATAGGTGGTGCAGGGCGGTCTGTAGGCTCTCTAGAGGCGTCATCTATCATTTAATGGTGTACTTGTATTACAGTTTTCTTGATCTTAACATACATAAGACAAATTATTTGAAAAGTTAAAACGTACAGTGTGTTCAAAAAAATTCCTAACTCGGAGTAGGCTATGAATAGAAAAACGTATGTCTAATCATTATTCAAAAGTCAAGTTGTCAAAATTGATCTTGAAATGTAATTTTAAAGAGAAAAGACAATAAAGAAGGATACAGTATATTAACATTCGCCGTTTTTGTTTCCATTTCTAAAATAAGATTCAAAACGAAAAGCTTTGATTTATTTAGATAACATTCTCATGCCAAATTGACATTTAATTCAATATTTATAAATTGACGTTTCTTTGTTCATAGCCTACTCCGAATTAGGAATTTTTTTTAACACACTGTATTTTCATATTTCATATATATATATATATATATATATATATATATATATATATATATATATATATATATATATATATATATATATATATATATATATATATATATATATATATATATATATGTGTATATAAGAATATTATTAATTATTATTGTATGATGCAAAATAATGTTATATAATGTATATAATGTATACTTTGAACTGTGAACCTTAAAAGAACAAAAATAAAGAAACTTGCAAAACGAAAAATATTTTTAAATACAAATACATATATTCATGTCTCACTACAAAATAATTCTCATATATATTTGCAAAATCTATGGGATATTTTAATATAAATTATGTACAATAACATTTTCTTTATATTCAATATCCTGAAATTTTCTTTTTCTACTTTTCTTTTTCTTTATATTCGTCATTTTTTCGCAAATTCCTTTTATATTCTTTTTTACGTATATTCTTTTGCGTTGTTAACTTTTTTTTATTTTCATAATCTTCATAATAATGTACAAATATTTTTGACAGTGGCATACAAATATTTTTGACAGTGACATTTATGTGTCAATTACAAACATTTGAATTTCTTGCCTTGTAGTAGTTTGATCTGAGATTTTTTACATCAAATTATTTTATATACATTTCTTTATCTCTAAATCTATAGAAGATATAATAATGAATTTGTATTTATCGAATAAAGAATTTAACGTTCTTTAATATAAGTATTTACATAAATTTTCGATAAATAATATTTAGATGATTTTTTCCCTGTAACTACTACTTCCGGTTGTCCAATTGTTACCAAAACTTAATCAACTCTTCCCATTATTGTTAGATTGAGGAATCCGTAGTTAAAAATGTCTAAGTCTTATAGTATTTGAGAAATCGTGAATCCAACATCAACACTTCAACACACACATACGGACATCATCGTAAAAATGTTATAATCGAATTCTAGGGACCTTAAAAAGTGCTTATTCACTAAAATCTGGATATGCGATTTTTAGCATGAATACAATACCTCTCTTAGCGAGAGGTAAAAATTAACAATAC
This sequence comes from Harpalus rubripes, assembly GCA_963082715.1. Lineage (NCBI taxonomy): Eukaryota > Metazoa > Arthropoda > Insecta > Coleoptera > Carabidae > Harpalus > Harpalus rubripes. The sequence goes on along the minus strand of OY720452.1, from coordinate 40,113,033 downwards.
CGAATACCACCACATAAAAATAAAGTGATCTGTCCGTGTTAATAGGTTTACTACTCTAAAAATTATGCCATATGACATGTGTTTGTTCTTTGAGGCTTAAACATATGACTGGTGGTATTTACTAAAAAATTTAGTCACCCTAACTAACTAATTGCTATTATAATTACCATGGCTACCATTTAAAAACACATTGGTATGAGTATAACTAAAAAACTACTGAATGGACCTTTTCAATTTAACGGCTATCTCTTTCTATCGCTACAAATAGTAAGAAAATGGCGCGAACAACTGCCAGTTGGGCTATCAAATGAAACGTCAAAAATATTGCAGTCATTAAAATACATGTATTCTCGGTGAAAATTTACGTCGTTAGACATTTTAGCTTTAATAAAAGCTTTTGTAACTTTTTTCGGGATGTTTTTTAAAGTTGTCAAAGATTTTTCTCACATTTTACGTGTAATTTTTTTAGATGCAAACGTCATAGATTTCAATTGTTCTTACTATGGGCAGATCCCCATTGCGCATATCTTCTATCTCTTTAAATTGATAAAAAAAACCGGTGGAGTTCCTTGTTTTTTTTTTAACATTCCATACTTTAATACTACACTATATATATATATATATATATATATATATATATATATATATATATATATATATATATATATATATATATATATATATATATATATATATATATATATTCATCGGTCTGTCCTCTCTTTATAACTCTTTTATTTTCAGTCAGATAGAAAAACTCTTCAAATATAATTTACATGATATATTATTGTCTATCTACGTACCATATGCATTTGTATACAGGCTGTTCCGTTTAAGCGCAACAACATGTAACTTTATATTTCTTAATGGAACAACCTATATTTATTTATTTATTTTGATAGTAAATTAGATTCCCTTTAAAAAAGTATTAAGTAATAAGGGGTCTAAAATTATAAATTAAGAAGTTATTTACGTTTATAAAAAATAGTAGTTCATAGTGGAAAAACCCAGAATATAATACAAAATTTTGATCCTTTTTTATTAATACTTATTTTAAACATTACACTGATTCCAAAGAAGCTATTAAAATTTAGTGACAGACTAAATAATGCAAAATTATAATAAATGCTCGAAAACTTGTACTTCAACTTCAATAGATTTTTCTATTATAAATATTATATTAACCATCTCATCTTTACTAAAATTTGTATTATTCATTTTCACATCAACATCAACAATGATAAACTAAGAGTATTTGGACAGCTTGTTTGTTTAAATTTGAAACAATTGATCAAATTATCCATAGCTTATTTTGTTAATAATAACATGATAGAAACATATCATTCAACGAATAAAGGTAAATAACTTTTTAATTTATAATTTTAGACCCCTTATTACTTAATACTTTTTTAAAAGGAATCGAATTTACTATCAAAATAAATAAATAAATATAGGGTGTTCCATTAAGAAATATAAAATTACATATTGTTGCGCTTAAATGGAGCACCTTGTATACAAATGGATATGGTACGTAGATTGATAATACTATATCATATAAATTATATTTGAAGAGTTTTTCTATCTGACTTAAAATAAAAGAGTTATAAAGAGAGGACAGACCGATGAATCACCCTGTATATACCGGGTGGAACATCATACCTGTGTACATATGCGATTCATATGAGAAAAACAGTTTTTTCGTGCGCATTGCTCCCCAAATTATTTTAGACAAAAATGCTTCAAATAAATGTTGTAGAGCATAAAATTCTGCATCTAAATCAATAAACAGAATTACTTTTACATGCTTTGTAACGACAGAAATTAAATAAGAAAATATTGAAAATTACGTTGAAAATATCAAATAGCCATGGAATTGAAACAAAAATAGAAACAAATGAATGTCTGACGTTTGACAGATAAATAACTAATTTGACGGTAAAATATCAAAATGAATTCAGTTTATTCTAACGAAGAAAGGGTTTTTATAATAAAAACTTTTTATAGTGGAAATTGTTTACGTATAGTTAGAGATTTATTCGCCGTGAAATTTCCAAATAGGCCAATTCCAAGCGCTACAACAAAACGCGCGTATGTTCAAAAATTTGAATCCACGGCAAGTGTTGCGGCGGAAAATAGTACAGGTAAAATTAAATTTGAATATTTTTTAAGAGATTTACAAACAAATCATATCTTTATTTATAGGAAATAAAAATAATCGCATTAATTTAGAAAACGAACAAAGAGTTCTGGAGTTAATAAATTTTAATCCTAAATTAAGTTCAAGAATAATAGCGCAGGAATGTGAGATTGCTCATTCTACTGTATTGCGCATTCTTAAAAAACATAAATACCACCCTTATAAGATGCAATGCCATCAAGACATTTCGCCCATTGATGAAGAAAGTAGGCGAGTTTTTTGTGAAGATATGCAAGAACGAGCAAATCGGGATCGTGATTTTCTTCCATCTATTTGCTTTACCGATGAGTGTACTTTTACATTAAACAATGAACCAAACGTTCAAAATGATAGGCACTGGGCTCTAGAAAATCCAAGATTAAATGTTACCACCAGAACGCAATATCCTCAAAAAATTAATATTTGGGCAGGCATTTTTAATAGCAATATTATTGGACCATTTGAGATCGTTGGCAACTTAAATTCTGAAACATACTTAGAACTCTTGATTAATGAGATCGGCCCTGCATTAGACAGCGTAGCGCGCGAAAATCAGGAGGTTTGGTTTCAACAAGATGGCTGCCCAGCTCATTTCGGAGTAAGTGTTAGAGATTATTTAAACCAAGCATTTCCAAATCGCTGGATTGGTCGTGGTGGAACTTTAAATTGGCCAGCCAGATCTCCTGATTTAGCACCTTGCGACTTTTTTTATGGGGTCATCTTAAATGTAAAATTTATAAGCAGCGCCACCCAAATATTAATTCATTGAGAGAAGCTATCATGGAGGAGAGCGCCTTAATCACAAATAGGCAGCTCGCTAATGTAAGAAATTCATTCTACAATAGACTTGGTTATTGCTTGGCTGAAAACGGAGGATTATTCGAATATTTGTTATAATAATAAATTGTAGTGATTATTTTATTCAGAGAATTACTGTTTGAAATTTGAAATGTAGTAGATAGGTCTTAATGTTTACATGAATTATTTCCAATTTAAAAAGATTTTCAATAAAAATCCTATAAAAAATAAATATTTCATTGAAATGTACAATTGTCGTAATAATAGGTATGGAGATTTTTGTATGAATTTAATTTACCTATTTATTTGTTTCTATTTTTGTTTCAATTCCATGGCTATTTGATATTTTCAACGTAATTTTCAATATTTTCTTATTTAATTTGTGTCGTTACAAAGCATGTAAAAGTAATTCTGTTTATTGATTTAGATGCAGAATTTTATGCTCTACAACATTTATTTGAAGCATTTTTGTCTAAAATAATTTGGGGAGCAATGGGCACGAAAAAACTGTTTTTCTCATATGAATCGCCTATGTACACAGGTATGATGTTCCACCCGGTATATATATATATATATATATATATATATATATATATATATATATATATATATATATATATATATATATATATATATATATACATACAGGGTGATTCATCGGTCTGTCCTCACTTTATAACTCTTTTATTTTAAGTTAGATAGAAAAACTCTTCACATATAATTTATATGATATATTATTGGCTATCTACGTACCATATGCATTTGTATACAGGATGCTCCGTTTAAGCGCAACAATATGTAACTTTATATTTCTTAATGGAACACCCTATATTTATTTATTTATTTTGATAGTAAATTAGATTCCCTTTAAAAAAGTATTAAGTAATAAGGAGTCTAAAATTATAAATTAAGAAGTTATTTATGTTCATAAAAAATAGTAGTTCAGAGTGGAAAAAAACCATAATATAATACAAAATTTTGATCCTTTTTTATTAATATTTATTTTTAACATTACACTAATTCCAAAGAAGCTAATAAAATTTAGTGACAGACTAAATAATGCAAAATTATAATAAATGCTCGAAAACTTGTCCTTCAACGTCAATAGATTTTTCTATTATAAATATCATATTAACCATCTCATCTTTACTAAAATTTGTATTATTCATTTTCACATCAACAATGATAAACTAAGAGTATTTGGACAACTTGTTTGTTTAAATTCGAAACAATTGGTCAAATTATCCATAGCAAACTTTGTTAATAATAACATGATAGAAACATATCATTCAACGAATAAAGGTAAATAACTTGTTAATTTATAATTTTAGACCCCTTATTATTTAATACTTTTTTAAAGGGAATCTAATTTACTATCAAAATAAATAAATAAATATAGGGTGTTCCATTAAGAAATATAAAGTTACATATTGTTGCGCTTAAATGGAGCACCCTGTATACAAATGGATATGGTACGTAGATAGATAATACTATATCATATAAATTATATTTGAAGAGTTTTTCTATCGGACTTAAAATAAAAGAGTTATAAAGAGGGGACAGACCGATGAATCACCCTGTATATATATATATATATATATATATATATATATATATATATATATATATATATATATATATTTTGATTTTTTCACTAATAACGGCCACTTTTTTATCACTCTATATTTCGAGAATTAAAACGAATTTCTATAATCTGTAAAAACAGTTTTATAAAAAACCTTTTGTTTACAATAATATAAATTAATAATCGACAATTTTTGAATATTGTAATTTCTACGTGAAAGTAAAGTTGAAGTTCATAAAATTCAAAAAACTCATTTTTACTTCCTTGTACGAAGTAAAGGAAGTATTGTAATCGCGAAAAATTTCGGTTTTGAGATTTCAACGGAAATATCCATTTTGACCATCCCTGAATCCATTTTGACTAATTTCGTCGTGACGTCTGTACGTGCGTACGTGCATATGTATCTCGCATAACTCAAAAACGGTAAGCCGTGGAAAGTTGAAATTTTGTATTTAGGACTGCTATAACATCTAGTTGTGCACCTCCCTTTTTGGTCATTACATAATTTATAGAAATGGTACTTTATTTAAAGCCTATAATAGATTTTAATGAAAAACTATCTTAAAATATAATCTAACACTTTTCAAATTTGGTATATAAGACTTTTATGTCAATTGGAATAACATAGAGGATTTTGGTTAAAACAGGCTAACCGGAAGTGACATATTACCTGAAGTTGTTAACAGTTTTTCTTCAATAAAATGGTTTCATTCTGATTTTAGAAATTAATGCTTCAAATAAAATTTTTAAAGAATTAAACTCTGTGTCTAGCACATCAAGTATTATAAAATTAGCCCTTTGTATAAGCGAGATATGTATATTTAAATCTTATATAATTTTTGGTTTTTGTAATGAAGCTTGCTATGGATTAGGACAAAAAATAACAAAAAAATAAAAAATAGATGCTAATGTCAAATTACATCAAATACGTGCAATTTTATACTTGGGTCTATACTTCATATTGGTCTTGTGTACAAGGAAGTCGTGTGATGCCCACATCAGATTTTTTTAAATGGAACATCCCTATTTTATTATGTAAATGAATTCTTCGTTAAACAATAAGGGTAGTTTGTGTAGCATGTTCTTTGTTGAAAGTTGTTAGATTTTAAGTAAAATAGAAAATATTTCAATTGCATGCGTTAGTATTTGTTTTAAGTCTTAGTGTAGTTGGCCATAACATTTTGTTTTAGCTTTATGTTATATTTTCTGTTTCTGTTTACTTCGTATTTTACATTAACATTATAGTATTTCACAAAAATTCATTAAAATAACAAGTTATAAATAGGTACTAAACATAATTTTCTTCTTTTTCCACCATGGTCCACTTAAATTAAATTTAATAACTAATATAAATGAATGCAATTTACATATTTTTCATTTCACTAAAAAATCTGTCAACTTTCAACATAGGATATGCTACACAAACTACCCCTATTTTTCAACGAAGAATTCATTTAAATAATAAAAATGGGGTGTTCCTCTTAAAAAACCTGAATTTTTTGAAATTTTTATATTAGTGTAAACAAAAACATTCATTATGAAACTGTTTTTACAGATTATAGAAATTCGATTTCATTCTCGAGATATAGAGTGATAGAAAAGTGGCTGTTCTTACAGAAAAAATCAAAGAAGTTAAACTACGCCGGAAGTGGTTGATCGTGAGTAAAATATTTTTGTTTCGAATGCAAAATTATCAGCTGAATTCAATGGTAAAATAAAAAATCTGATGTGGCCAGCACATTACCTTCCGTCAGTTCTATGTATTTTGTACAAATTTCACACAGAAAGTTCCTTGCTAAAGATTTATATTTCTTGTACTTTACCTTCCGGCAGTTGCATGTATTTTATACAAATTCCATACAGAAAATTTATAGCAAAAGATCCTATATTTCCGGTAAAATTATACGACAAACACACTATGTCAATTTCACTTGACACTGACATCTTTCAATCAAAATTTTCTTAATATAGTAGCTGTTTCCATAGCTATGGCTACTTTATGAAATTTAATTTCTTTATAATTTTTTAACTCTATATCCATTTAATATTAAGTATAAAATGTAGTCAGATCGTATAGAGAATAAAATATTATTTAATATTTATAATAACATTAAACGTGAAAAAATGATATTTAACATAGTTTTTTCAAAAAAAACTGTTAAAATCTTCAAATGAAGGTACTTCCGGTTGTCCAATTCTAACCAAAATCTAATCAGCTCTTCACATGAATGTAACGAAAAGAAATACGAAAGAATAATAATTTTTAGAATTGTAGTATGTAAGTTATCGCAGACGAAATTTTGTTACACACACATACACGCACGCACGCACGCAAAGACAATACCTTCCTTACCTAAAGGTGACGAAAGGTAAAAACAGCATTACATTCAAAATAAGAAAGTTAAGGCCTACTTCCGGTTAAACCGGAAGTGCTACTACTTTGAGAATATTCTAGTTGAAACGGGCATGTGGGAAAACCCCTAGATACCAAATTTCGTAAAATAATTGAATAGTGTTTAAAATAACGATAACGTAAGCTTGTCCTGGGACACCTGTATATATATATATATATATATATATATATATATATATATATATATATATATATATATATATATATATATATATATATATATATCGGGTGTTCACTTTTTTTATAGGACATACAATGTTAAAATTTTCATTATGCGATAGTTCGTTCCCTATGAATTTTAGAACAAAAGTGTAAATACAAAAAATGCATCGAACAAGCTTCAATTTATTGAAATAATTCGTTCCTGTCATGAGATAAAGGTAAAATAAAATTTATAATTTTTAGCTATTTACACTGTGCCATGGAAAACAAAACATTTGTCATTGTCATTAAGTTATTACAAAGAGGAATAACACTTCCTGTTTCATTAAAAAGGTTTATAATTCTGCTAATAGTCCCACGTGCAGGAATAGGCCGGGCCTGATATAATGCACTAAATAAATCTCTCACTTAATTTAACGAATTTCCAGCCAAATACCATTTTATCCATTGAATTTTTTCAGAGATAGTAAATGAATCCATAATTACTGTTAAATAATTTAAATGAAGGCAATAATTATTAAATCTTTACGACAATAACAAATGTCATCTGTCAAACTCAAACAGTACGACTGTTTGAATTGTGTTTTCTTTTCCATGGCACACTGTAATTAACTTAAAATTATAAATTTTATTTTACGTTTATTTCATGACAGGAACGAATTATATCAATAAATTGAAGCTTGTTCGATGCAGTTTTTATTTCTGAACATTTTTTGTATTTACACTTTTGTTCTAAAATTCATAGGGAACGAACTATCGCATAATGAAAATTTTAACATTGTATTTCCTATGTCCTATAAAAAAAGTGAACACCCGGTATATATATATATATACAGGGTGCCCATTTTAAAAGTTCCCACCTGAAAATTCATTAGTAGGCAATCCATGATAGATTTCATAAGTAACTTAGTTTTTAAAATTTTGTTTTGCTCTTATACCTACTGTGATTATTCGATTTATAGTACTAATATTTACGAAGTGGCTTATGAAATGTATTCTGTTTTGCCTATTCTTAAAATTTCAGGCGGGAACATATAAAATGGGCACCCTGTATATATATATATATATATATATATATATATATATATATATATATATATATATATTCTATTCTTTTGAATAATACATAATATAAAAGCAAATATATGATCAATTATTTAATAACTATCACCGTGGGATATTTCAGCACCCCAGGCATCATTATTTGTTTATATATCTTTTAAACGTGTACTTTTATTAATTTCCGGATATAATTCGAACGTTAAGGGCAAAAATTTGTATCCGCCTTGCATTTTTTGATGCAAGCACTGCATTTGGGTCATATGTTGCTGGGACCATAACCTACCGATTAAGAGATATAGCCACTCTGACAAGCAGTGCAGGCTCTATATAGGTATTGCAGGTTGCAAACACTGTGTGTTAGCACGGTGAGTAATAACAGAAAACAAGCCTAATAAAAGTTATAGCTCATACATAGAGCTACCGAAAGAGTGCTCTGCATCCTGTCTGTGGATATCACAGGCCCGATGACACAGAACTATCTAACGAGGCAAGCCGTGCCGCCCAGTGCCTCACTTGCCGATCGCTCAGCTTGCTCGGTTATCGGTCCTTCTTCCTTCCTTGCCATTCTTGCTGACTGAAAGCAAGTGCCGGCTGGCATTTCATATCTTGCGTTCTTGGTTTAGAGCTGTGAAATGTTCAAAGTAGAATAGTTACTTACTAAGTTGTTATGATTTTAATATGTAATGGGATTAAATTTTGTGTTGTGACAAGGTCGTGTATGCTTGTGAGGCGAACGAATTCATCAAGTAGTAGTTTTAGTTCTCTTTAGTACCTATATTTGAAATATAGCGTAACCTAGAAGATATAATGCTGAACACATCCTAAACCATTTGTTGACTAAACCTTTAAAATGAGCATGAGTTTTCTGTCTCTCTATTAAATAAATTCGGTGTAATGCATGCTACTCCACCCCAGGAGAAAAACTACAATATGCTTCTACAGACTGGGCAAAAAAAAAATCTGCCAGCTGAACACACTTCAGAGAAACCCATTCATCCGCAACAGAATCCGAGAGAGAAGGACGAAATGTTGGGACGGATTCTTACTATCCAATCTTTGCCGAGGCTAGATGCAATAGTGTGAGCTGCAAGATAGCGGAGGTTCTTGTTAGTGCCAAATTGTATTCATAGCTTCTCCTGTATATCCAGCCAGCTTTTTGATTTGTTGAGGGGGCTACGATTTCTCAAAGTCCATCACCGTGCTGCTGACGAGTCAAGTTTTTTAGACTATTCGAATAGTACCTACCTGTCCCATACAAAATTAACTAGCACGTGAGAGAGTTTCTTTCCCCGGCTTCTCAGGGGCTTGAAGGTATGAACACTATCCAAGGAGTCGCAACTTCAGACATGCGCTTTTTATGAAGTATGGGTAACCGTATATGCAGGCTTCAAGAGTAATCATGTCACACGACACCAAAATTTTACTAATGATCTTGGTAACTTTCAAGTCTTTGCTTTTTTCTCTGATATGTTTGTCACTCGCCTTTATCTGCACTTTCCTCAAATGATTGCCCCTAGTCTTATTTAAGGTTGCAATATTTATTTTGAGATGCCTTGTTACTCGATATAGGTTTTTTTTTACCAGATTCATCTTCCACTTTGGAAATGCCCAATGTAAAGGGTAGGGCTCCAATCTCATGAAACTTTCCCAGTTAACGGCTAGCATTTTATACTCTTCATCCTATTCCTTCAGCCACTGTTGCGGATGAACGCGTTTCTGCCAGTCTATAGAAGCATATTATTGTTCCTGTGGTGGAATAGCATGGGTTATTCGGAACTTATTTAATAGAGATACAGAAAACTGCTGCTCGTTTTTAAACATTTACCCGAAAAATGGTTCTGGATATGTTCAATATTATATCTTCTACCCGAGATTTAAAATATATTAGGGGAAAATAAAAAAAAAACTTCTTACTTGTTAGATTCACTCGTCTCTTGTCACAACAGAAATCCCACTACATATGAAAAGCAGAACAACTTAGTAAGCAACTATTCTACTCTGAACAACTCACAGGTCCAAATCAAGATCTGAAATGCCAGTCAGGATCAGCCTTCAGTCAGCAAGGAAGGAAGACTATGAGGCGCCGTTTGGGCCAAAATAAAAGTTTCTGTAATATATATTATTACCTAATATATATAAAATTTCGTGATATATAATATTTTATGAGGCGCCGTTTGGGCCAAAATAAAAGTTTCTGAAATATATATATATACATACAGGGTGTTAATTAAAAAGCGGGCCATAGGCGTTTAACATGGGAAATCAGTTTTACCTTGCGCAAAATTCCCATTTAATTTTAAGCAATAAAGTTTCAAATAAAAGTTGTAGATAATTAAATTTTACGCTTAAATCAGTAAACAGATTTAATTTTGCACGTTTGGTAACGTGTAAAATCAAATTTGAAATTAAAGAAAAATTGCTCATTTGTAGCGATAGCCATGGAATTTTAACAAAATTACAAAGAAATGGAAATACATACCGTTTGAATTGTCAAAATTTCGATTTTTTAGGTTACAAAATAAAATTTAAATAAAATCTCTGCAGTGATTTAGATCTACATTATAAAAACATAATATGTTTAGTGGCTTAGGTGTAGAATATAATTACATGTAATTTTTATTTGAAAATTGAATTTCTGACTGTTCAAAATAAATGCATTTCTTCATAACATTGTTTCTATTCCATGGCTACCGCCAGAAATAAGCAATATTTATAGAATTTCAAATTAAATTTTTCACGATACCAAACGTGCAAAATTAAATCTGTTTAGTGATTTACGCGTACAATTTAATTATCTACAACTTTTATTTGAAACATTTTTGTCTAAAATTAATTGGGATCTTTTGCACATAGAAAAACTGATATCCCATGTTAAACGCCTATGGCCCGCTTTTTAATTAACACCCTGTACATAAAAAAATTTCGTGATATATAATATTTTGCCATGTTGATATATACAATTTTCATTGTGATATATAGAATTTTTAGTTTTGTGCTTTTATCTACTTATGTTGGCAACGATTTAGGGTTGGTTAGATCCAAGATGTATTTTTGTACACGTTGGGTTTTGGTTTCGAATTTAGAATGCTTAAATATTAGTTTGTTTGATTAGATACAAGGAGGATTAGATAATTACTTTACTAAACAAAAACAACTCGACCCTTAGTTTAGCCCAGTTTGGTTAGCTTTAGTTCATACCATCTTCACACAGCCAGATTTGAAATGTCAAACGGTTAATCGAGTGTCCAACGTGAGTCGGTAACACAGAAATCTAGACAGGAAATAAAACGCAAGTTGCCAACATAAGTAGATAAAAGCACAAAAGTGAGCGCCCTCATTATATTGCGGCCTTTCATAGAACTAAAAATTCTATATATCACAATGAAAATTGTATATATCAACATGGCAAAATATTATATATCACGAAATATTATATACATATTAGGTAATAATATATATTACAGAAACTTTTATTTTGGCCCAAACGGCGCCTCATAAGAAAAATTCAATTGAAATACACATATATATATATATATATATATATATATATATATATATATATATATATATATATACGAGGTGTGTTCAAAAAATATCGCGAATTTTGTGTTTTTTCAAAAATTATTTATTTATTCATGAATATCTATTTTGTCCCCTTCAAAGTAATCCCCATGAGATATTATACACTTGTGCCAACGGTTTTTCCAATCTTCAAAGCACTTCAAAAAATCATTTTTTTTTATCTTGTTCAGCTCCTCCTTCGATGCCGTCTTTATCTCGTCAAGCGTAGCGTAACGTCGTCCTTTCATGGGCCTCTTCAGTTTAGGGAACAAGAAAAAGTCACAGGGGGCCAGATCTGGGGAATACGGTGGCTGCGGCATCATTAGTGTGTTGTTTTTGGCTAAAAAGTCGCGCACAAGCAACGATGTGTGAGCAGGGGCGTTATCGTGGTGCAAAAGCCAATTTTTGTTCTTCCACAAATCCGGGCGTTTCTGGCGGATTGCTTCGCGCAAATTGCGCATAACTTGCAGGTAATATTCCTTATTGACCGTTCTACCCTGTGGCAAGAACTCATGATGCACCACGCCCCTGCAATCGAAGAAAACTGTCAGCAAAACTTTCACATTCGACCGAACTTGGCGCGCTTTTTTCGGTCTTGGTTCGTGCGGCAGCTTCCATTGAGATGATTGAACTTTGGTTTCCACGTCATAACCATAAACCCACGATTCGTCACCAGTTATGACCCTCTGGAGCAAATTTGGGTCGTCGCGGACAGAGTCCAACATCTCATTAGCAATGTTCATGCGATGCTGTTTTTGGTCGCAATTGAGCAATTTTGGTACAAATTTCGCGGCGACCCGTCTCATGCCCAAATCATTGATAAAAATCGAATGGCACGAGCCAATCGATATGTTTAGGTCCTCAGCAACTTCTCTAACGGTGATTCGACGATTGACCAATATCATTTTCTCCACTTCATTAATTTTTTCGTCTGTTGTTGAAGTGCTCGGGCGTCCGGCACGCTTTTCGTCGTTCACATCTTCTCGGCCTTCTGAGAACATTTTGTACCACCGATAAACGTTGCTTTGGTCCAAGGTAGCTTCTCCGTATGCCACAGTCATCATTCGGAATGCATCCGCGCATTTAATTTCGTTTTTCACACAAAATTTGATACAGGTTCTTTGTTCCATTTTTTTTGAATAGGTAAAAATCGAAGACGATCCAAAACACGTGCAAGCAAAGCAGCTGTCAACAATTAAGTGAACATTCAAAATGGCCGAGCTTGTCGACATAAGTGAGAGACATGAGTACCAACATAAAGCCACAAAAAGATCGAAATTCGAATATACGTAACCCGCGAAAATTCAAAATTCGCGATAGTTTTTGAACACACCTCGTATATATATATATATATATATATATATATATATATATATATATATATATATATATATAATTAAATAACAGTTTTTACAAAACACACTGTGATAAAAAGTAAAAAAAAAATAGTCTAAATTTTACACTGTGATATTTCGACAATACATTACTTACTGTTATTAAAAATGTTACAAGAACAAAACTGAAAATCTTTCAAAATTTCTTTCTCCAAAAAACGATGTACAACGTAGATATAATTTTTAATACTTAATCTCACACGTTAAAATAAATAACCGAAAGCTTGGTTAATTATAAAGAGTGACAATTATTTACTAGAGCCCAACATACCCCTAGACTGCATTCCCGCTATTTGTTTTCTTATATATATATATATATTATTTTTATAGTTATTTTTCGGTAGGCTATGTATGCAACACAAAACTGTTATCTGTCAATTTGAATTATTTAGTGCATAATCCATATTTTTGTTATTTATAGATATAAACAAATATTTATATTTCGTTTTAATAGAAGATTATGATTTTGCCGTCACACGCAAGAAAGAATACGACGATGTAGAAGTTGAGATGGAAGATCGGATTACAAACAAACCACGCCATTTTTAAAGTTCTGTCTTCTGTCACTTGTATTTTGACATTTGAGTTTTACTTGTGATTCAATGTTTTCGGACAGCTGTGGAAACTTAAAGAATTTTACATTTGTCATGTATTCTTTATAATTATAACGGGTGTCACTGTTGCAAAGTCCATACACTCGCATGATACTTGGCACCATCTTGCACCTGTCACCATGTCAGCGATTTGTTTGTAATCTAGCAACGGAGTGAAACGAGTCTCAAGTGTAGTACAAGGAAAATACCAATAGATGGCAGCCCGAAAATATACCTCTCAAAGCCAGTAGATATACTAAAGTACCGACATGGCGGCCATCTTGGCCTTAAAAAGCAACAGTAATGATTTTTCGTGTCGCTAGAGGCGCTTTTGTAGCAGGTGTAAATTGTCATTGTCATACGTCAGATTATTCGTGGTGTGGTATTAAACAATTTTTATTGTGTTAGAGAAACAGAATTTGCAAAACAAGTATCCGCAAACTGTACGTACCTTATTCTGAGATTACTATACGAATGCATGTATTTGTGTTATTGCAGGGTTCTGTAATGTTGGCAGTGTCATTGGTTATCTACAAAAATGTTTCTGTAATAATATAAAATGTTAATTTCAACAACACTATTCAAATTAAAAGTTCCTACTTCACAATGCATTACATATTTCAATTAAATATCGATTCCTCCAATGTTTGTAAACCACTGATGACACCTCTCTTCAACATTCGATAAGCAAAAAAATGTATTCTTTTTTTATTATGATGTCAATTATTGCACAGCAACAAAGCACTATCTGTGGTAAATTCTCACTTTATTTTATTTTCTTTAACACACCAAAATTAAAACTGGTGAATATCAATGTAACATTTGACACCTGCAACAGCAGCGCCTCTAACGACAAGAAAAATCATTACTGTTGCTTTTTAAGGCCAAGATGGCCGCCACGTCGGTACTTTAGTATATCTACTGACTTTGATACCTCTGTATACCCTCCATTTAGGTTCAATTTTTTATTCATGCCATAACCTACTAAAAATTATCAACTAGCTATTGGGAGGCTCTGGGTTCGAATCCCAGCGAGGTCCATGAATTTTTCACAATGGGGGAGTTTAGTCATGTTAAAATATAATGATTTTTCCACATTATTGCAATACTATACATGCAATATTACTATTAATGTAATAAAAGTAATAAAATATAGCATATTTTTTTGTACAAGCGATATTAAATTTATCGTTAGTTAAATCGTCCGCAATACTATGACGTATGCAGCATCCTTGGTTCGCCGTAGTTGTCCGCTACAAGCGCTAGTTTAGAATGTATGTCTTCTACATTTGATATTGAAACGTCAAATTCAATGTCAAACCGCAAAAAGCAAATTATTTGATTTTAAATATGTAAATGTAAAACCTAGAAAATACGATAAACACAGAAATTAAATTGTCAAGTGTCGAATGTAAACATAAACAGGTGGTCATGTTTTGCGTCTGTCTCTTTCTATTAACCACGTTTTGAGCACGTATGTCGAGACCTAATTCGCACATAGTTGATGTTATGTACGCCGTAATGGCGGGAAGACAATATTGCAAAAGTTTCACGTTTTTTTTTCTCCGGTATTTTTAAAATTTTTACAAAATATAAAAGTAAAAACGCTTTAGATTTAAAAATATTTTAACATATAAAAAAATCAATAATTCAAAAACTCCCCCATTCTTTCTTCGTTTAAATAAATTTCTCCTGGATCCTAAAGCCCTTTTCTACGATGTAAAGAAAAATATCTATAAAAATAAAATTTATTTAAATTTAAATTGCATTTTTCTCAATATTTTTGTAACCTAAGGATATAAAATGATTACATGGTTGAATAATTCAGAAAAAATACTCTATCGAATGAGCCTAAAAATATATACCATCCCATTTAAAAAAAATTAACTTTATGTAATAGGGCCCATGCACGGACGTCACAGTATGGCGGGTGAACAGCTGATTCTGGACAACCAAGCTTCAGATTAACATTGCGTCTTATGCAGTGAATGTATTTTCTGTCCAAAAAATTCAAATTTTCGTAAATTTATACATGCATACTTTAAAATATAACTAGCCATAATGCACGGACGTCACAGTATGGCGGGTGAACAGCTGATTCTGGACAACCAAGCTTCAGATTAACATTGCGTCTTATGCAGTGAATGTATTTTCTGTCCAAAATATTCAAATTTTCGTAAATTTATACATGCATACTTTAAAATATAACTAGCCATAATTAATGAAAAGTGTATAAATTATATATGTACTATTAAAACAAATCAGTCGTAAGTTGAAATAAGTAGCTTGTAGCATCAGGTTACATTGTTTTCATTTGAGTTTATAAGTATTTTTTGTGTATGCTTGATTGAAAACTTAAAAAAAATATATTTAAAGTATTTGTAAAGATATTTTTTTTCGGGTTCATTTATATTTATTATCATAATATGTATTTTTTTATTACCCACAGATGAACTTATTGTGTTCAGATGCTAATAATTTTTCTTTGGAAGCCAAAGTACCTTAATTTGGTTGTCCAGAATCAGCTGTTCACCCGCCATACTGTGATGTCCGTGCAAGGGCCCTATTACATTTTTACAATAAATACATATAGGTTATGTCAGAGCAAAGGCCTGACAGCTAATAGGATTTTGAGTGATTGAAATACTTTTGATTATTGCTAATGGGTAATGTAATAAAAAAAATCTGATGTGGCCAGCACATTACTTTCCGTCAGTTATATGAGGCATTTACGAAAATTCTACCTGTGAACTGTTACAGGTATACAGCTGTTTATCAGGTTATAGCTACCGGAATCAAAATTTTAATAACGCAAGTGGTAAACAGGGTAGGTCCATAACCTATAAAAAAATTGAAAATTTGAAACAGGTTAGAAATTTGATGTAGTTAACAAACTGAGCAGAGTCCTACTTTGAACACAATTCTACTTTTAACGCTCGCTTCGCTTTGCATCACTACTTTTTTATGAGATTAGATTCTTCATTAATTCGGTAGGTGGATCTGGTAGATTTTGTACAATTTTCGAACACGGTAACTTTTTACCACTTGTGTTTTCGAACACAGTCGGTAGATGCGGTATCTACCGGTAGAATTTTCGTAAATGCCTATGTATTTTTTATAAAATCTGTACAGAAAGTTCCTTGCAAAAGATTCTAAATTTCTTGTATGTACATTACCTTTCGAGAGTTGTCTGTATTTTATACAAATTCTATACAGAAAGTTTCGAGCAAGAAGATCCTATATTTCGAGTAAAATTATAACATAAATATACTACGAATATGTCAATTGACACTGACACCTTTCAATCAAATTTTTTTTTAATATAGTAGCTGTTTCTACCGTTGCTAGCTAATTTATTAAATTTAATTACCTTCCGTAACCTTTAGATAAGGAAGGTATTGTCTTTGGTCAAAAAATTCGGTGGTGAGTTTTTAATGAATAAGCACGTTTTAAGGTCCCTAGAATACGATTTTACTATTTTTACGATGATGTCTACACACACACGCACGCACGCACGAACGCGCACGCACACACACACACGCACTCACACACACACACTCACACACACTCACACACACACACACACACACACACACACACACACCACTTTTCATTTCTACACCCAGTATATATATATATATATATATATATATATATATATATATATATATATATATATATATATATATATATATATATATATATATATATATATATATATATATATAGTTATTTGTAAAAGGTGTCATATAGGTACGTGCACAATAAAAAGATGGCACGGTAAAAACCATAATATACATATGCAAGGACCATTCATATATGTTGTACATGATATTGAAAAGATAAATAATAAATCTTTTGTCATATCTTGAAAAAAGAACAGAACACTTTATTGATCACTAAAAAAATGATCGTCAAAAATATCCTTGTCATAATTTTTATATTATATAAATACTAACGCAAATTTTCATTTACAGGCAATAAAGGCACAATGTCCAAAAATAGAAATAGTAAAATTTATTTAAGAAAAATAGTTTTTAGTTCACTTGATTTTTTTTGTATGTATGAATTTTTTGGCACTTTTTACCTTCCGTCACCTTTAGGTAAGGAAGGTATTGTCTTTGGTCAAAAAATTCGATGATGAGTTTTTAATCAATAAGCACGTTTTAGGGTCCCTAGAATACGAATTTACTATTTTTACGATGTCTGTATGTGTGTGTGTGTAACAAAATTTTCGTCTGCGATAACTCTAATACTACAGTTTCAAAAATTATAATTTTTTCGTATACTTCTTCGTTACATCCATATGAAGAGCTGATTAGATTTTGGTTACAATTGGTCAACCGGAAGTACCATCATTTGAAGATTTTAACAGTTTTTCTTGAAAAAACTATGTTAAATATCATTTTTTCACATTTAATGTTATTATAAATTTAAAGAATATTTTATTCTCTATACGATTTGACTGCATTTTATACTTAATATTAAATGGATATAGAGTCAAAAAATTGTAAAGAAATTAAATTTCATAAAGTAGCTAGAGCTATGAAAACAGCTACTATATTAAGACAATTCTGATTGAAAGATGTCAGTGTCAAGTGAAATTGACATAGTGTGTTTGTCTTATAATTTTATTGGAAATATAGGATCTCGCTTTCTGTATGGAATTTGTATAAAATACATATAACTGCTTTAAGGTAATGTACAAGAAATAATAATAATATTAAATCTTTTATTTCTGCAGATACATTACACTGTATATAGAAAACGTCACAAAATAATAATTAAAGACATAAATTTTCTGTATGAAATTTGCATAAAATACATGCAGCTGCCGGAAGGTAATGTACAAGAAATAGAATATTTAGCAAGGAACTTTCCGTATGAAATTTGTACAAAATACATAGAACTGACGGAAGGTAATGTGCTGGCCACATCAGATTTTTTTGTCTGAATTAGAAAACAAAGACTTCATCATTAAATTATACTTACAAGTCAATAAAACGAGGCCAGTTCTAAAAGCCAATTCGGCGAATACTGGATTCGTGAAAGGTCCAAATCTATTTTGTACTTTGGGCCACATAATTACAACAGGGATGTAGAACTGAAGGGCGAATGTGCACAAAATTCCCAGACTGATGATAATCTTAACGACTTGAGACAATCTGTAATTACAAATCAGAAAAGTATTAGCATATGATGTTAAATACTCAAATTATGAACTTACACATTATCTTCTGGAAGACTTAAAGTTACACTTCCTTTAATATCTTCGCCGTATTCTAAATATGCCAAAAATCCCAGGGTAGTGAAAAGAATAATAACTATAGTCATTCCCACATTCAAAACTCCTAAAGGTTTGGCGAAATGTTTAGGTTCTTTCATTTCTTTCTGCAGAGGCAACACCTACGAAAATATTGTTCTATTTAATAAAAGATTCTCTTTTAATGACTGTCTACTACTACTTACTAATCCAATTCCTTCAAAAGCGAAAAGTGCTGTACCGAAAAATAGCGGCATCTGATTCCATTCAGCAACATAATTCCTCTCAGAAATCGGTTTAATATCTTTTGTGACAAAATATAATGTTATGATGAAACCTGTTAACATGACAACGTTCGCAAACGTTGATAGAGGAGCCAAATATTTCAAATTTCTTACTAAACATGTCAACAAGATTGGCAAAAGAATGATAGCCATGTGGAAGTGGATGTCCAAGTCTATATCATATTGTTGTAAAACCTACAAAAAATATATTGTTTAATATGAAACAAAAAAAAACAGATTAACTGTTTGTTTTAAATTTTTGTAAGATAGTATTCTTAAATTATTATTTTTAAATCTACAGAAGATATGAAATGAGATTTTTTTCTACTAAAAATGGATCAAGTTCAAATAGCACTTCAACCGCAAAGGTAAAAAAATTAATCCTTTAACAGCAAGAGTAGATAAATAATTAAATACGTTATACTGATAAACTTCAATTGTAGAATTAACGTTACCAGAAAGATCTATTCTTGCAATACAACCACAACTTATATTAAATTTTAAAATTGTGCTTGAATATTAATTTGATTTATAATTAATTTTTCTTATTGTTTTCTTTAAAATCTGCTATATAAAAATATAGAATATTACACACGATAATTTAATTATCTCACGAAAAATAATTCACTTGCGTTTTCACCGCTAGTGAATTTTATCGTCATGTATAAAAAATTACTATCTGTCATACACGAGTAGTTATCATCTGTTTGATAATTTACCTGTTGCACATTCTTGGAAATAAAAACAAAGTATACACAACAAAATCCAAGTTGTGTGACGCATAAAAATAAATTCACTAGCTTTCTCATCAAAGCTGCAATTCTTTTTAAACTCGGATGTCCTGTACTAAAACATAGCTCTACAGTTTGTGCAAATCCTGGATCTCTCTCCATTCCTGTACGCAATCTCATTTCTCGAGATGCTGATAACTAAAAATAAGCAAAATTATATTCTTTCCGTTATAAATAAAAATAAC
This sequence comes from Harpalus rubripes, assembly GCA_963082715.1. NCBI lineage: Eukaryota > Metazoa > Arthropoda > Insecta > Coleoptera > Carabidae > Harpalus > Harpalus rubripes. The sequence goes on along the minus strand of OY720452.1, from coordinate 40,092,766 downwards.
ATTATGTTTTTAAACTCTGCTAGGATTTTTACATACTAAAAGATGTTGACAGTGAACGCATATTACTCCTAAGATGATTACTACAATTGGTGCAACGACTATACCAGCGTTTTTGAAGGCATCTCCCATAGCAAACATTCCCGAGCCAATATTTCCTCGCAAAAGATGCATTATTGTTTCACTATATCTATAACAAATAACATATAAGTATGGTCAAAAAAGTGATCTTCAAGAATAAAAGTGTTTTTCTGTTTTTACAAATAATATTATAAATGTGGATAATTTATATAAATTATATAATTATTTAATTTATTTTATAAAAGTAGGTATATGATAAGTATAAAATTTGGTTTATATTGAAGGAGATAGTTTTCTATGAAAAATAGACGCGAAAGATGTAGGTACTCATAAATAAATAAAATTTGTTATATAACATATGACCCAGGCATATTTGGGCATAATTAATCACTTTATATGCTTCATTTGAAGACTCGAAGATATTATTTTACATCCTGTCTAAGTCTTGTAGTTACATATATATTTATTTTTAATTAAAATTATGTAACAATGACACAATACAATGTCAAAATATATAAGGATGATAAACCTTGTGATGCACTTATAAAATAGCCGTCGTACACAAACTTTTTATCCAATGTAATGTAACAGCATTTATGAACCTCAATATATTAAATCCCTGTTTATGCTTCGTCCTCAAATTTTCACACTTCAAGCCAAAACTTTCGAACATAATACCTACCTACATACGAAACTAGTAAGAATTTCAAGTAAAATATAGGTCATCAATATGTATGTATAAAAGAGTTCATTTTACGGTTTTATTTTATGCATAATGTGTTCCTTACTTTTATTTGACGTATAAATACATATATGAATGTATAAATTTTATAAAAATAATATCTTATACTTACGATGTAGGATGATCAACAGACCCATGTCCATCATCATCTTCTGCCTTTATTTTTTCTTGTTTCTCTTGCATTGCAATACTAACAATAGGATCTTTTGATTGAAATTCACTTGTAAATGTTCCATTTCTGCAAAAAAAAATAATGACTGTAAAATATGTATTATATTTGCAAAAAATAAATATATGATCATATGGGTAAAATTGTATCAAATTTTATTGCATTACTCTAAATCAACCTGTCTATAATTTGAATTTTTCTCTAAATTTTTTAATTCAAACTCTACTTTCAACGAATTAAATTATTGGGAATTTGTCATTAATTTCAATTAAATTCACCTCTCACCTCACTATAAAGGGAATTTAGATATAATTTTTAGACGCGTTCGTCCTCCACTCTAGAGCCGATACCGATACCGTTTATAGATTTAATTTTGATTTAAAAACTGTGACTGAGGCATCTTCGGCTGTATGTGGTGTTGAATTTAGAAGGACCAGAATCAAATTTAGAAAAATAATATATAAATTTAATACAGAAACAGAATGCCACTAATGAACAATATTCTCTCTTATTTTCTTTATTTGAAAATGTTTATAAAAAGTGTTTCTGAGTATCTTGATCTTTAATAAACAAAAAAAATCTGATGTGGCCAGCACATTACCTTCCGTCAGTTATATGAGGTATTTACAAATATTCTACCGGTAAACTGTTACCAGTAAATAGTTGTTTATCAGGTTATAGCTACCAGAATCGTTATTTTAAGAACGCGAGTGGTAAACAGGGTAGATACATAACCTACGAAAAAAATTGAAAATTTTAAACAGGCTAGAAATTTGACGTAGTTAACAAACTGAGCAGAATCCTACTTTGAACACATTTCCACTTTTACCGCGCACGCTTCGCTTTGCATCACTACTTTTTTTGAGATTAGATTCTTCATGAATCCGGTAGGGTTTTCGAACACAGTCGGTAGATGCGGTATCTACCGATAGAATTTTCGTAAATGCGTATGTATTTTCTATAAAATCCATACAGAAAGTTCATTGCAAAAGATTATAAATTTCTTGTATGTACATTACCTTTCGACAGTAGTATGTATTTTATACAAATTTCATACAGAAAATTTCGAGCAACAAGATCCTGACACAAATATACTACGAATATGTCATTGCACTTGACACTGACATCTTTCAATCAGAATTTTCTTTATATAGTAGCTGTTTCTAGCATAGCTGGCTAATTTATGAAATTTAATTTCTCTATAAATTTATAACTCTATATCCATTTAATATGAAGTATAAAATGCAGTCAAATCGTATAGAGAATACAATGTTCTTTCATATTTATAATAACATTAAATGTGAAAAAATGATATTTAACATCGGTTTTTCAAGAAAAACTGTTAAAATCTACAAATAAGGGTACTTCCGGTTGACCAATTATAACCAAAATCTAATCAGCTCTTCATATGGATGCAACGAAGAGGAATACGAAAGAATTATAATTTTTGGAATAGTAGTATTAGAGTTATCGTAGACGAAAATTTTGTTACACACACACATCCACACACACACACACACACACACACACATACAGACATCATCGTAAAAATAGTAAAATCGTATTCTAGGGACCCTAAAACGTGCTTATTCATCAAAAACACCACCGAATTTTTTGACCAAAGACAATACCTTCCTTACCTAAAGGTGACGGAAGGTAAAAAAAGTAGGCAATTTTTAGATTTTCTTTCTTCTGGTAGGTAATTACTTCAGAGGCTGACAGTTCATGAAATTGAGATAAAAATTTTGAATTTAACTACAATCAACAAGTCACCAAAGAGTACCAATTCCCTACCAAGAAGCCAACTATAAATTCCAACTTTCAGAATTTCACTCCAACCTAAGGTAGATATACATCTGATTTTTTTAACAAATTGTTAGGTTTCCGTTATATAAATGAATAAATATTTTTTCCTACAACCGTGCATTACAGTGTGTAAAGTGTCACTTTTCAAGCACTAGTGCGTGAAAAGTACTTTTCAAGCACAAGTGCTAGAAAAGCAAATAAGCGTTGCTAGGCAACATTGAAATTCGGTTAATTTTCCTGTCAATTAGGTAGTAAATAATAATGAAAGTAATAAAATATATTAAGAAATATGAATATACATTGTAAATGAAACAAATCTAATATTTTTTTAACAGATTGAATACTAATCTAATTTTTAAGAACATTAACATTTTTGACATGTATTCTAACCTAACCTAATTTTTAATATTAAATGTACAATTTGTACATTATAAAACACTAATCATCGTCTGTCTGAGATTCTTCCAAGTATTTCAGTTACATTTTGTACAGTGTTATGCGAAAGAGTACTAACAGTATTTGAAGCTGCTGGATGCCTGTACACTCAATACCATTTCGGTTGTAGGAAAAATGTTTTATGCAACACGTGTGTAAAATAGTATTTTTTGTTTCGTGCTACAATTTCCGTAAAACATCGCACTCGACCAAAAAAGTACTACTTTACACATTTGTTATATAAATAACTATTTTCCTATTGCATATCATACTGTTTGTAATTTATGCAAAAGTTCATTTATTTTCTTTTATTCTCTCTAGTTTAAATTCTCTCTAATTCAAACAAATCCAAGTACCCTTTCGACTTTATATACGGTACAAAATTTTTAGACTTACGTTTTATTTTCTGTTTGAGATCCATACCAAGGCAGTGTCACCTTATTGGAGGAAATTGAAGATTTAGTTTGATCACCCATTCTGGAACAGAAAAAGATTATACAAAGCTATTTATATTTTCAAATGAATATGCATTATACTATTAGGAGATTGATGAGGTAATTTTAAAAAAAAATATTCCTTGCTTTTATTGGTGTGTTGTTTACTACCATTATTCAAATGAATATATTTTCTAGTTGATTAACCTTTATTAAATTAAAGTGTATAGAAAAAAATATCATCTTTAAACTTTTGAAAAAACGGGTTTTAAACACCATTATATAGTACCCATAGGCTATTCACTGAACCAAAAGACTGACGTCATCAAACGTTGCAAACTGTTTAACACAATAATTTCTAAATTCTGAAAAGATTTCATTATATATATATATATATATATATATATATATATATATATATATATATATATATATATATATATATATATATATATTGGAAGTTTAAGTATATGTTATATTTATATAATATTCAAGAATTACTTCTGGAAATTAGTTAAAATTGATTTTAAGAAAGAAAAACATAATGACGTGAGTGTTGCCATTGCCATATTTTAAACTCGTTTGAAACATGTAAACTAATTCTTACAATTTCTGTTCTCGGCAAATTCACCGTGGAAAATTCACCGCAGGAAATTTTATAGCAAAAAAATACATCGCAAAAAAATCTTCGCAGGAATATTCGTCAGGTTACGTTAGTTTAATTTTCGTACGTTTAATTTTTTGCGATGAAGTTTTTTCGCAATGAATATTCTGTAAACCGTTTATCTGCCTTTTTGAATAGTTATTTTTGTAACAAGTGCGGGAAATTAGTGCTTTTGAGACGAATGCAATAGAGAGAGAGCAAAAAATATAAGAAAAATTACGAAATGTATTCTAAATTTTTGACATACCTACTACTTGGGCGGCTATACATGGTATTTTTATGCGAAAAATTTATGTTTTTGAGAAAACTTTTTCCTTGTAGAAAAAAGTGGCTTATATGTATTATAATTAATATGTTTGGCATATACAGTATTATACTTGAATTGAATTATTTTTGGCTTATAATCTACTGCAAATTTAAATAATGTTTAGCTTTTTGTTAGGATTATGTAAATTCAATTTAAGTGGCTTTATTATTATTAAATATCTCAATTTTATACTTATCTATATTTTAACGTTGTTGTGGCTTACAATTACTACTTTTTCCCCAAGTTCTTTAATTCTACGAAAAATTATTACCTAATGAAGCAATTCAATAGTTTGTTGTTTATCCTAAAAAGTTAATGATTTTACAAATTCTTTTATCCACAACGTAATATAAATTATATTGCCTATATCATTAAAGAAAGAAAGAAACAGGAAAGAATGATTTAAAAGATTTCGACGTGGTACTCAAGGACAACAATCCAGATTTACGCAATTGCAGTATAATCAGGAACTTTAAACGTGTTGAATAAATTATGCATTACTATAATTGTTACAATAATTGATGGCATATTTTATTTGTCATTAAATAAAATTATAAATAATTTGTATAAAATGAAAGTGCGATAATAATCAGCATAAAATGATGTGTCTTATTATTGTTACGATTAAACAAAAACAGAAGTAAAAGTAATAGTAATTCACATTAGGATGGTTTTATACTAGCAATAAATTATGTAGTTCTTATGTAACTAGTATATGTTGCATATTAAATTGTTATCAACAACATAATTTCTAAGTATTTTGCTATAAAAAATACGTGGTTTTTCATACTGAGGTGCAGATATACGAGTAGATACTCGTAAGAAAAATTATTCTTGAATTTAAAATACACATACTTTTAAAAAATATTTTTATATACAAAAAGTAGATTACCTTCAGTGTATGTATTTACATATTACTACATATGTACTTATATTTTTTATTGGTCGTTAACCTATTAAACTTTATATAAAACAAATATACTTATAACAATTATAACAAGTACTTATATTACGCAATAAATGTATCTTTATGCCTTTTACCTAATCTGTTTGGCGAAATATGTATAGTTAATGATTATTTCTCAATAATGTAATTATTATTTTCAATATGTATGTACATGAAATTAAGTGTAATAATTATAGAACAACAACATAAATAGAAACTGGCAAGGTCTGTCCATTGAACTATGAAGAAATGGTGTAAAATGCTTGTATATATAATTCAAGTACACTATACTGTTCATTGTTAAATTATTCCTAACAAATTTTCCTTTTCCGATATTGCGAAAGGACTCCTCCTTATACGTTCTGTGTCATGGAGAATTGAAATAAATAAGAAAAAGGTCGTCAGTCATGATATATATATATATATATATATATATATATATATATATATATATATATATATATATATATATATATATATATATATATATATATATATATTTGCATTGCAATCACGTAGTTCATCTATCATACACCTACACTAATTATTTCAGACACTACGAATACCTGCTAGGCTAGAATATATTGTTATATGTTTCCTAATTATAAATATAAATAATTTCATATTTTTGTTAATCAATTCGATAAACATGATTTATTTTAAAAAAATTACAATAACATAATTTATTATTCTTATGAGGAACTTGTAACTATAAATATATATAATTAGATATATTTAATAGATTGCAGTTAAATTAATTGTTGCTTAATGCACGAATAACCAATATGTTATACGTAAATAGAGACATTGGTTGGGGTACTATACCATGATCAAATTTTAACTATCTTATATAAGAAAGCGAAAATATACGTAAATTAATGAGTATTAGTGAAAAAAGTAAAAATTAGTATGACGTATCATCTCCCAAGCAGTTTTATTGGTTGTCTGATTTTAAAAACGTGACACGCGCGTCGTTTAATTACGCTCTCCCGCCGAAGAACAATCAATGGACAAACACTAGGCGCTAGTGTTTGTCCATCGATGGTGTCACGAGTGACGCACCCGCCGCCATAGTTTGTGTCCCAATATTGTCCATATTGTCAAACAGTGGTCAAACTGTTTCAATGTTCTATAATTTATTAGGAAAAAAATGCATTTAATTTGTGTTTGCTTAATAATTTCTTCATGAATATAACGTATAAGTTTATATATATATATATATATATATATATATATATATATATATATATATATATATATATATATATATAAATATTTCAGCTATGCGAACATGGAAAATTTTAGAACAGTTTGTCGACCACTGATGAGGACATGCTATACGTCTCCCGCCAAATTCTGAACTTTAAAAATTCATATTTCGCTTATTACGCAAAATTTTAAGTAACATCTGCAAACAAATTCTTTGTCCTGCTCTTCCAGACAAAAAATTATAATAAATTGGTATAAGACACCATAGCAGAGTTATATTCAAAATAATGCTCTTTCTACGATAGCATTGAGAGCCTTGAGGTGACGTGCCCTCCTGCCCTCAACAGATATGTCGTCATCGGCATAACTAAAATCTGCTAATAAAAAAATGCAAATTTATGCCAACCCAGAAATTGGTAATAAGCAGTGATGATATATTTATTTTCTCACTATTAGCTTGTAAACATAATGTATCATTATTGACTCATTATTGTTCCGAGTAATTGTTTTTCTGTACATAATAATCAATGGGGTCGTCCACTATTTTTTTATTTTTGTAGATGAAAGGCCACTTAATTTTGAAGAAATTCGTAATATTAAAAAGTCATAATTGTTTTTAGTTTAATTGCATTTGAATTTTTGCGATATCTATTGCTAACTTTCTCGTACCAGTTTCTATAGCAGGCTGCGCGAGTAATAGTGGAAGGCCCCATTGTATACGAAGATTTATAATAGTGTCAAAATTATTAACTTCCGTTTTAGTAAATGCAGATTGGCACACCCAGTAATGGGTAATATGCCGTGATGATTTATTTATTTTATTTATTTATTTAGTCTAATGTCAAATACTACCGATGTAAAAAAGTATAAAAAATAGTAAAGAATAGCTGACAGTTTAATCGCGATTACTGACAAATACGATCAACCAGTTATTCAGTTACCCGGCTAATCGCAAGTAATCTGTTAACCAGCTAATTGTAAATATACTTTATTTTATCAAAAATAATAAACTTAGGCTAATGATTAATCTTGTTCGATTTTCTTAAAAGAAAATCAATATTGTAAAAATCAATAAACCAACTGTTTGTAGATAACTGACTTTTTTGGTTATTCCCTATTATCAGCTGGCAGATTAATCGAAACAACCAATTACGCGAAGCCGATTTAATCGATAAATCGTACTACTTATATTTTATGTAAATAGCAATATCTAGTTAACCGGCCAATGAGATAACCGGAGTAAATTTAAAAAATCATCACGTGTTATTACTCATTTCTGGATATACCAATCTACTTTTATTCGCAGATTTCGGTAATGACGATACATTTGTACATTGAGCACTTACCAGGCGTTATCTCATAGGCCATGTAGGTTCTCAAAGCTATTGATATATATATATATATATATATATATATATATATATATATATATATATATATATATATATATATATATATATATATAAAGTTAGAATTTTATGTTTTAAAATTAGGTGTAGTAACACATTTTTCATCTTTACCCGGTGGCCTTATTTGAATATTAAGATAAGAGGTGGGCGCGGGTCATGAATTTGTTGGGACACGAATGGGCGAATTCGTGAATATAAATTAAATTTTGAGCCGTGATTGGTCTTCAGCGCGAGGGCCTAAAAATATATCGTGAGTGACCGGGCGTAATTGCAATTTAATTTATTTTAAAAATTATAGTTTTAATATCCATATTTCACATTATATTTTTATCATTATTAATGTGTCGAAATATGTTATCTTGAAAATAGTTCTCTAAACCCAAAATTATTTACATAGTTGGCTTCTATATCATTAAAGGTATACATATTTTAATTGTAGAAACAATTAGGTGACACGTACGTGACCCGCCTAGTGTGATCGAGCGTGAGTGTCAAAATAAATTAGTGAGCGTCAGTGACCGTGAATTGAACATAAAAAGTCGTGTGTGATTGGTCGTGATTACATTTTTAATTTTGTGAGCGTACGTGATCGTGAACGAAAATTTACTCACGCGCCCACCTCTAATTAAGATTAAATAAAAATTATCTTTAAGATTTATCTCAAATTCTTTATGACCTGAGATCTAAATTTAAATAATGATTGATATTCTTATTTTCTAGTTCTCATAAAAATTATCTGTTTTTCTTATCAAATATTTCCATTGTGTATGACGACATAATGACGAACAAAACATCATTATTTTAATTGAAATTTAAAAGATTTAAGCTTGTAAGATAATTTTATAATTGACATCTTTATAGGACACTTTTTACTTCCTCGAATTGTTATTGTTATAAAATTTGTAACAACAACAATGTCATTTACATACGATAATAAGTAACACAAGCTTTATGATTTATATTAGATTTTGATTATTTTACATAAAATGTCAACCAAATTTTCGAAATATATGCTAATTTTTCGCGTATAATTTATTTTATTTATACATGTAGTTCCATTAATCATTTTCAAATGCCATTACAGGAATATAAAATTTTATCAGAGAAGTATTTAGGAAAAATCGTAAACACCTATAGTGAAAAATCTTGGCGATTGTTTGTAAAGTTGTTTACCTTGGCATAAACTAACTTTCATTTGTTATGCCAAATCGCTGGTCATATGTTTCATTTTTGTTCTCTGAGACCTAAAACAGTTGTAAGACCACTTTTAAACTTTTTGCATCACTGAAACGTGGACCAATTTTTTGATGTCGCAGAAAAAAGAAAATAATAATACCGTTTGCAGTGAATTTTAATAGGCGTAAAAACCCTATAGGGAATTTCATTACGTACGAATATAAATTTTTATCAATTTTTCGTTATTATCACAAACTACAAACTTTATGATAACTATTTTTTTAAACAAAACAAAAAAAAATGCAAAATCAATAAATTTCGATAAAGTACTTAATAACCGAATTGAAATAAATAAATTATCATAACCTTAGTTATATAATTTATTAATAGTTTACTAAAATGCTGCAATTGCCTACTAAAAATGCGATATGAGTAGATACGTAAAATTTATATTTTTCCGATTAACAACATACAAACAATAGTTAACTGTAAATTTATAAATATAATAGTACAAAATTTGCAACAAACGTATAAGTAAAATTCATAGAGAAATGTGTTATAACGCCATAAAAAAGAAAGAATGCAGAAATAATGAAGATAGAAAAAAAATGCAAAAAAATAACTTTATATTAATATTTATGAATGAATACTTTTATAATTTTAGGTAATATATTTTTAGATTCTGGTAAAGCAATTAAATTTACCTTTGTAATAGATACTCTTAGAAAATTGCAGATTAATATTATTTTAATAAACATATTTGTAAATGTAATAAAATTTGAAAATGTACATAAATATAATTATTTCAGGTAAAAAAGGAAAATCTGCTCGTGCAATAGATAGCTATAGAAAATTCCAGAAAAAATTCGCTGAAGATTATTAATATATATTTATACATCTTATAAAATTTTAATATATATGTACATAAACTATACATTTATTTTATTCTTCTATTAGTATATATCAAATATATAATTATAACATTGTACTAATGAAAAATATATTGCCAATAAAGTTTAATATATTATACGAGTATGCATTCTTAAAACAAAAACATTTTTAAATATTATAGTTCTCCTAAAAATACGCGATGCATTTATTAGACAGAAACACTACGAACAAATATAATTAATTGAGTGTCCTCTTGGCGCGTATAAAATCAATTAATTTTAAGTTACAAATGACATATTTGTCGAATTTTGTTGGCTGATTTTAAGACACTAAGTTTTTCGGTCAACATCAATTTTTGAAAACATTTTAAATAGTTTCCGGAAATTTTGAATAAATTTTGCACAGTTGTGAATAATTAAAAATAGTTTATATACATCGCCTTTTTACCTATTCATAAATAAGAAATTAGTAACATATCTATTTCAGTTAAAATTAAAATTTTGCAATATAAAAAAATATATCTCTGTACAAAAAGTGTTAAATACATAATTTACAACAAATCCAAAAAAAAAATTGAAATTCTTAAAAAAAGAGAGTAGGCGAAAAAACTTTCACATGCGAATGTTTAAAAACAAGTGCATCATACCTGCGGTCACCGCCGTCTCGGATCTGATATTTGGCGAGGGTAACAAACTCGGCCCAGTTGCCGACCACTCTGTCTCGCACACAACACTCGACTACCGGTCGGTGCGGTAGATTGATACAGACGATGGACGAAATGCCAATTCGCCAGCCATGGTAAAACACCAGACAACACTCCACAATGACGTGGTGTAGGTCCTATCCCCTCCAGAAACAACATTGTGGAGATGATGTGATGAAAAGTTGATAGCTAAAATACATTGTTACAAGATGAATTAAATAAATCAGTGAAAATACTTTAGATTTAGATAAGATATATGAAATATGGCAAATCAGTTCCATTATTTACTATCATTTTATGTTTCCTATATCATTCATATCTTTTATTTTTGCATATTTAATATTATTTTCCTTAACAGAAAAATATGCAAAATTATCGGTTTTTTTTATCATTTATCGTAACATATTACATAAAAATATACCCATCTTTCACCAAAGTTCTTCCACGTTAAAATTTCCAAAGAATAGTTATTTGTATATCAAGGCCGCCAATTCACTTTTTAGCGTACCGAGAGAAAAATTGTCGAGGGCGCTAAGGATTTCGCGGACAAGGTGTACACAATATTTTTTGTGCAACCGTAAAAAATATGTAATTACAAATTTTATTAATTTTAAACAGTGTCATTGTAAATAAAAAGTTGGCTTTCAAGGTGGCTATGGAATTGACATTTGATAAACAGAACGTCAATTTTCAGGTGTCAAAGTGATTGTTTATCCAATTTCGTGGCCGCTATCATGACAACAGCCGCGAAATTCATTTCGCGGCCGTTATCACAACAACGGCTGCGAAATCCAATTTTGCGGCTGTGAAATGCTTATTTCGCGGCCGGTTGCACAAAAATATATGCAAACGATTTTGATTGTACTTACTTAAGAATTTATGCATAGTATATCGTGCAAATAGCAAAATGTTATTACTGTATGTATATAAAGGCACAATTCTCTGAAACTTCAATTTAAAAAAATCTGATGTGGCCAGCACATTACCTTCCGTCAGTTCTATGTATTTTGTACAAATTTCATACAGATAGTTCCTTATTGCTAAAGATTATATTTCTTGTACTTTACCTTCCGGCAGTTGCATATATTTTATGCAAATTCCATACAATTTAAAGCAAAAGATCCTATATTTCCAATAAAATTATAAGACACACACACTATGTCAATTTCACTTGACACTGACATCTTTCAATCAAAATTTTCTTAATATAGTAGCTGTTTCCATAGCTATGGCTACTTTATGAAATTTAATTTCTTTATAATTTATTAACTCTATATCCATTTAATATTAAGTATAAAATGCAGTCAAATCGTATAGACAATAAAATATTCTTTAATATTTATAATAACATTAAATGTGAAAAAATGATATTTAACATAGTTTTTTCAAGAAAAACTGTTAAAATCTTCAAATGAGGGTACTTCCGGTTGTCTAATTCTAACCAAAATCTAATCAGCTCTTCACATGGATGTAACGAAGAGAAATACGAAAGAATTATAATTTTTAGAATTGTAGTATTAGAGTTATCGCAGACGAAAATTTTGTTACACACACACACACACACACACACACACACACACACACACACACACACACACACACACACACACACACACACACACACACACACACACACACACACACACACAGACACACATACATACACACACACACACACACACACACACACACACACACACACACACACACACACACACACACACACACACACACACACACACACACACACACACACACACACACACACACACACATACATACATACAGACATCATCGTAAAAATAGTAAAATCGTATTCTACGGACCCAAAAACGTGCTTATTCATCAAAAACTCACCACCGAATTTTTTGACCAAAGACAATACCTTCCTTACCTAAAGGTGACGGAAGGTAAAAAAATTAATAAAAATTTGGAATTATTATGTGTATGTGTATGTGTATGTGTATGTGTATGTGTATGTGTATGTGTATGTGTATATGTATGTGTATGTGTATGTGTATATGTATGTGTATGTGTATGTGTATGTGTATGTGTATGTGTATGTGTATGTGTATGTGTATGTGTATGTGTATGTGTATGTGTATGTGTATGTGTATGTGTATGTGTATGTGTATGTGTATGTGTATGTGTATGTGTATGTGTATGTGTATGTGTATGTGTATGTGTATGTGTATGTGTATGTGTATGTGTATGTGTATGTGTATGTGTATGTGTATGTGTATGTGTATGTGTATGTGTATGTGTATGTGTATGTGTATGTGTATGTGTATGTGTATGTGTATGTGTATGTGTATGTGTATGTGTATGTGTATGTGTATGTGTATGTGTATGTGTATGTGTATGTGTATGTGTATGTGGATGTATATGTGGATGTGTATGTGTATGTGTATGTGTATGTGTGCGTGTGTGCGAGTGTGCGTGTATGCGTGCGTGCGTGCGTGCGTGTGTGCGCGTTTGCGCGTGTGCGCGTTTGCGCGTGTGCGCGTGCGCGTGCGTGTGCGTGTGCGTGTGCGTGTGCGTGCGCGTGTGCGTGTGCGTGTGCGTGTGCGTGTGCGTGTGCGTGTGCGTGTGCGTGTGCGTGTGTGTGTATGTGTGTGTGTGTGTGTGTGTGTGTGTGTGTGTGTGTGTGTGTGTGTGTGGATCTTCCGCTCTAACTCATACTGTTATTCAGAAAATTTTGAAACCCTGTATTTCGAGTTTGTTCTAACATAGCAAGAACCCATTAGATTTTGGTGTAAATCGGATAACTGGAAATGGCACTTTACTGGAAGCTAAACGTAGTTTTTCTTCGAAAAATACCTTTAATTTTTTTGCGATTTATGTTATTATGAAAAAAAAAGATTATTGAATTATGTACAGGTATACATTAATTCTATTTCTATAAATTTATAAAATAATCATTTTCATAAATCCCATAGCATATGGTAAAAAAAATCCTTAGTTACATAGTTCAGTGGTTCAGATAAAATTTGACACATGGCACATTATACCTATACGAATTTATGTAATAAAAAAAAACAAATACGGTCATTTATTATTTTAAAATAATAGTAAATATAAATAAGTATACACATAAGTATATTATTATACCAGCTAACATCAGGTTTATTGCGGTTACAAGTACGTATTTTTATAATTCATTGAAGATTGTTCCATTATGTTATTACAGGTGATGTGCACATTTTGAGCGTTAGCACCTCTAACAGCTACATTGGCATTTTTGGTACCGAATCAATTTTGACATTTCGAGAAAGTGATATAATTTACAATTTTATTTTGAGTTCTTGCTATTGTGTATGAATATGAATACTATACATCATAGTATACTGAAATGAATAAAGAAAATATTTAAAATGCTATATATGTGATGTGACAATCGAAAAAGTCAAAATTCCAGCGAAGGTACTGTGGCAGAAAATATAATTTTTCTCATAATATGTGCGATTTCTATAAACCATTTTATCATAATTAAATTTATATTATAATTTATAATATTAGTTAAATGTTACAAAATGCACAATATATGGAAATTGAGATTAAAAAGTTGGAAAACTTGAATGATTAAATTTATAAAATTTGATACTTCAATCGGTAATTTTGTAAGAATTATTATATCCCCCACTGCATCACATACTATTTGACGTCCTATCATTCGCATTCATTGTATATATTTTATAAAATAGAAATAACAAAATTATTCTGACATAAAACATAACCTTACTATGTTTCAATGAGTAACCATTTTATCATTTTTGTCCGCTGTCGGCGCTGACTACTTTTGTGTACACCGCCTATACTCATTAATTATAGAAACACGATGAAAAGTAAAAGAAAATCTGTAAATCAGACAAACAAATTCAATAAAAGAAAATATAACGATGATGAATATGAAGCAAGTAAGAAGGAGACAAATAACATATATAAAAGACAAAAGAGACTACAAGAAGAATATAGAGAAAGCGAAAGTAAACAGAATAAAGGACATATGAAAATATTAAGACAAAATATAGATTACAAAGAAAAAGGGGCAAATAGATAGCGTTAAGGCAAGATCTACTATATAAAAAAAGAAAACGAGACAAATAGAGAAAGGCTGACAGCGTTAAGACAAAATATAGATTACAAAGAAAAAGAAAAACTGGCAAGTAGAGAAAATATGACAGTGTTAAGGCAAGGTATACTATATAAAGAAAAAGAAAGCGAGACAAATAGAGAAAGAGTAAAAGCGTTAAGGCAAGATATAGATTACAAAGAAAAAGAAAACTGGCAAATAGAGAAAGAGTGACAGCGTTAAGACAAGATATAGGTTACAAAGAAAAAGAAAAACTGGTAAATAGAGAAAATATGACAGTGTTAAGGCAAGATACTCTATATAAAGAAAAAGAAAACGAGACAAATAGAGAAAGAGGGTAATAGCGTTAAGACAAGATATTGGTTACAAAGAAAAAGAGACAAATAGAGAAAGAGTGACAGCGTTAAGACAACTAGAAGAATATAAAGAACATGAAAATGTAGCGAAAAATGAATATATGAAAAAGAAGATTGAAAACTTTTGTTACAAGAAACAAGAAAAGGAGATGAATAAAAAGGCCAAACTACTTCAGAGATCAAATGATATTCTCAATTATAGACAAAATTTATATAATTTATTACGAAATGATTCGGATTATTCCAAATTATACCTTAATTACATTAAAGTGAGAAACATGCTTCCGGATATGATTTGTTGTTGCTGCGAAGGACTTTTCTTTCCACATTCGGTAGTAACATTTCAAGAGTTAAAATTTAAAGAGAAATTTTCAACGGATTTTTTAAACAAAATTTATAATTATATATCTTTTTACATTTGTCGCAATTGTCACACTTCGTCTATAAAAGGTGTAGTACCAAAATTGGCAACTTCAAATGGTTTAAAATTCAATCCTGTTCCAGAATGTATAAAAATTTTAACGTCATTAGAGGAAAGAATGATATAGTGAAAATGAATAAGCAGAAGACTCACGTCATCGACCTGAAAAAAACCTTATAAAACGAAATATAACTTATAGAAATTATTGGGTGTTATTTATTTTTTTAAAAAGAAGGAATAAAAAATACTAGTATTAAGAAACGTATATATTAATGAAATTTACCTTCATATCCAAGTCAATCCTTATTCCTTTTAGGGAATACAAAATTATTTGAAATAAATGTAGTTAATTTTCGTATCATAACGGTAGCACTACTGACAATGTCCATGTTTACATTGAATTTAAAATCGATCAAATATCGATCCTGTTCCTGTCCCTTGATTGTCAGTGATCGTCAACTCATCTCATCCAGGCACAAGTGACTTGAATTAATATAAATGATTGCAAATATCAAAGTAGTTATGTATTATTGTTTTGTAAAAAATATATTGAACTGTCACTTTGCTGTCAATAAAATATATTAAAAAAACCGTTTTAGTTTCTTCTGAATTTAGTATTTTGTGAGTTGTGTTTACGCTAGAGAATTACTGCAGTGCCCAATTACCGGATAAGCTGACTAGGCTGCAGCCTAGGGCGCACAGATTTTGGGGGCGCACAATTTTCTCGTCTCATTATAGTTTTTGGGGTGCTTTCATTTGGTTAGAGCTAAGACGACCTAAACCAGGCCCTGAATATTATTAATTTGTTTTAGTAAATATTACAAAATAATCCATCTGCAGTCATGCCAAAAGCTTTAACAAAGCAATCGCAGAAGCAAATAACGAATGTCGTGAACTACTTCGAACGGGAACTGGCCAACGGTGGGCCTTTGATTCCGTTAAAAGCCGTTGGATGGATTTCTAGAATCACACGTGACTTGCAAATCCTTGCTCGATATATTAAAGTTACGAGGCATATTCAATGGTGGAATTTCAAGCCTTATAACAGTACTATACAATATTGGTTTTTCGTGGAAGCACCCCAAAATCTATAATGAGACGAGAAAATTGTGCGCCCCCAAAATCTGTGCGCCCTAGGCTGCAACCTAGTCAGCCTGTCCGGTAATTGGGCACTGCAGTAATACTGTAGCGTAAACACAACTCACAAAATACTAAATTCAGAAGAAACTAAAACGGTTTTTTTAATATATTTTATTGACAGCAAATACTTAACGCAGAAGAAACTGTTGTAATTAAACTTCACTAACTATAATAGACAGAATAGAGACGAGATCTCTAAAATGGTTGGGTCACTTAATGAAGATGGAGGAAAATAGCTGGCCAAAGCGTATATTTCAGTGGATACCACCAGGGAAGAAGAAGACAGGACGACCAATCGTCGGGTATTGGGATGGCAGCATCTAGCAATATAATTATGTATTGTATTGATTATGGTGAAATATGTTGAGTACATACATACGAGGTGTGTTCAAAAACTATCGCGAATTTTGAATTTTCGCGGGTTACGTATATTCGAATTTCGATCTTTTTGTGGCTTTATGTTGGTACTCATGTCTCTCACTTATGTCGACAAGCTCGGCCATTTTGAATGTTCACTTAATTGTTGACAGCTGCTTTGCTTGCACGTGTTTTGGATCGTCTTCGATTTTTACCTATTCAAAAAAATGGAACAAAGAACCTGTATCAAATTTTGTGTGAAAAACGAAATTAAGTGCGCGGATGCATTCCGAATGTTGACTGTGGCATACGGAGAAGCTACCTTGGACCAAAGCAACGTTTATCGGTGGTACAAAATGTTCTCAGAAGGCCGAGAAGATGTGAACGACGAAAAGCGTGCCGGACGCCCGAGCACTTCAACAACAGACGAAAAAATTAATGAAGTGGAGAAAATGATATTGGCCAATCGTCGAATCACCGTTAGAGAAGTTGCTGAGGACCTAAACATATCGATTGGCTCGTGCCATTCGATTTTTATCAATGATTTGGGCATGAGACGGGTCGCCGCGAAATTTGTACCAAAATTGCTCAATTGCGACCAAAAACAGCATCGCATGAACATTGCTAATGAGATGTTGGACTCTGTCCGCGACGACCCAAATTTGCTCCAGAGGGTCATAACTGGTGACGAATCGTGGGTTTATGGTTATGACGTGGAAACCAAAGTTCAATCATCTCAATGGAAGCTGCCGCACGAACCAAGACCGAAAAAAGCGCGCCAAGTTCGGTCGAATGTGAAAGTTTTGCTGACAGTTTTCTTCGATTGCAGGGGCGTGGTGCATCATGAGTTCTTGCCACAGGGTAGAACGGTCAATAAGGAATATTACCTGCAAGTTATGCGCAATTTGCGCGAAGCAATCCGCCAGAAACGCCCGGATTTGTGGAAGAACAAAAATTGGCTTTTGCACCACGATAACGCCCCTGCTCACACATCGTTGCTTGTGCGCGACTTTTTAGCCAAAAACAACACACTAATGATGCCGCAGCCACCGTATTCCCCAGATCTGGCCCCCTGTGACTTTTTCTTGTTCCCTAAACTGAAGAGGCCCATGAAAGGACGACGTTACGCTACGCTTGACGAGATAAAGACGGCATCGAAGGAGGAGCTGAACAAGATAAAAAAAAATGATTTTTTGAAGTGCTTTGAAGATTGGAAAAACCGTTGGCACAAGTGTATAATATCTCATGGGGATTACTTTGAAGGGGACAAAATAGATATTCATGAATAAATAAATAATTTTTGAAAAAACACAATATTCGCGATATTTTTTGAACACACCTCGTATATGTACTTTAAATTGTACATAATTAAATCCAAATATATGTAATAAACAAATAAATTAATAAATAAATAAAAATAAATATATAAAAGAAAATGATTATTTTCAAAAATAGTTTAGTTTTGTTATTAATTATTTTAATTACTTACATGCATGTATTGTATACAGTAAGTTATGCATCACGCATTGCATTTTCTAGAATAAATTAGGACCCCATGTAAACGTAGTAACAAGTGACGTCATTATCTAGTAATATTTATTGATGACGTGATTCTTCTGCTTATTCATTTTCAGTATAGCACCTTATATAAACTTTATGCAGATTCGGCCTCTCAAATCTTTTTCAATTAATCCTCAACTGGGTATAAAAGGAAGCGTTATTTATTTATTTATTTATTTTATTTCGGCCATTCAACAGGACAAAACCCAATAACAGAATGGCACAACATACAAAAAGCAAAAACAATTCAGTACACGTAAAGTTTATAAGTTTTTCTTTTCACAATTATCTACATATCTATAAATATTGTAACAAATATAAGAATAAATTTAATTAGTAAAAGTGATATTATTGGCAATTTGAGTTCGAAATGTTGATATATTAAGACTAAAAATATCAATTGAGTTATTAGCAATGTATTTGTTAAACAAAAATGGCCGCCGATTCATGGCAAAGTTCAGATGCTCGTGTATAGTATATACTGGCACACGGAGACCAAGACAACTTATCAACTCAGCACAATCTATTTTATTTTTAATTAACTTGTATAGAAATGTTAAATCAATTGCAATGCGCCGTTTTTCCAGAGATAATAAATTACATTTATAATTGGGAAACTTGTAATTCATAAATTTAACAAATTTCTCCTGAATACGCTTAATTCGTTTGATGTATATTGTATACTGGGGAGACCAACAAACTGTTGCGAATTCTAACTGACTTCGTACCAAACCGGATAGTTTGTTATCTATAGTATATTGCTGAAAACGATTAAGATCTTCTTGTATTGCTATGCAATCTATGGTATCGTTAACAGAATGAAACATTTTTAGATCGTCAGCATATAATAAAAATTTGCAATATTTGAAACAACGAGAAATATCATTAATAAAAATATTAAACAAAAGTGGTACCAAATGAGATCCCTGGGGAACTCCTGATGGAATTATAATTTCATTTGACAGAAATCCATTTATTGTGACTCGCTGACTTCTTCCTGTTAAATAGGACTTAAACCAGTCAAGGTGACTTCCGCATACACCGAAATAAAAAAGTTTTTTAAGAGCAAAGTGTGATTAATTTTATCAAATGCTTTACTGAAGTCGGTGTATATGGAAACAACCTGACTACGTTCATCCATAGACTTCAGTATATATTCGCTGTATGTAAGAAGATTCGTTTCCACAGATCTACCTGGATAAAAACCATGTTGGTGCGGGATAATATAGCTTTTTACTAAAGAAAATAAGATTTTATATACAAGTTTTTCAAATACGTTTTCGAAGATATCTAGTTTTGAAATCGGTCTATAATTTATTATTTGATTTTTAGTACCATCTTTAAAGACTGGGACAACATAGGCTTTCTTCCATTCATTAGGAAAATAACCTGCATCTAATGATTTATTAAAAATTAACATGAGCGGATAACAGAGAGAATAGGAACAGTTTTTAATAAATACACTCGGGATATCGTCTGGCCCAGCACTTTTATTTACATCGAGCTGTAATAAAATATCTAGAACCTCATACTCGTTAAAAAATATATTAACTCCAATAAAATCTTTCTGTACTCGGGTCGATTGATTGTTATTATTATTTTTACTATTTTCCTCAATGAATACGGATTTAAAATAGTCAGAAAACAAATTACAAATATCACTTCCATTGCTTGCTGTTGAATTTTCATAGCACATCGTGTTAGGTATACTGTTTGAACATTTTTTAGAAGAAACATATTACCAGAATTTTTTAGTATTATGCGGTATAGAATTTTCTATATTCTTAATGTAAATGTCATAGCATTTTCTAATTTCAAATTTGACAGCTGTTCTTAATACTGAAAATTTGTTGTAGTGCATTTGCGATTTATACTGTTTATATTTGACATGTGCTTTACTTTTTTCTTTAATAATCTTGATAAGTCGTCCAGTATACCAAACAGGATACGAACCATGAAAATTATATTTTACTGGAACATATTTATTTATAACAGTATACAATATATTATAAAATTGATTTACCATGCTGTCAATATCTAAACCATTAAAAAGTTGGTCCCAATTAATTTCAAGCAGTTTTTGATTAATTGTATAGTAATCAGCTGATTTATGTAAGAAAATTTTAGGATGGCAACTTGTCATCGGAGATAAACTATCAAATCTAAGGTAGATCTCAATTGGAGGATGATGTACATCTACTTTACTTAATGATAATTGAGATGATAAAACTTCAACATTATCGAAGTTGGAAACAACCAAATCTAAAATTCTGTTGTTTGTATTACGGACATGATTAAACTGATAAATATTACAATATGAAATACAATCAACAAAATTCGATGAAGACTAATTATAAGTGTTTAAAGGCTTAAGAGCATTATGAATATTATTAGGGGCCCATTGCAAATGGGGTAAATTAAAATCAGCAATAATCAAATAATTATCATCAGATACTGAGTCTACAATATCTGATAGTTTTCTTAGAAAATTAGACATTGACACATGATCCTCTGGTGGTAAATAAACACAACAAATATGCAAATATTGTTTATTGTTATTATTGTTAATTAATGAAATCCAGAGCATCACTAATCCATTCCGGTCTTTCAATATAATTTAAACAAGATCGAACCGCAATTAACGCACCACCACCATCACTTTTTAAACATGAAGTACTAGATCTGTCTCTCCTTACTACATTGTAAGTGGATGAAAATAATTCATTATTGTAAACAGATGAATTTAAGAAAGTTTCTGTTAGACAAATAATATCGAAGCTACATAAGTGAGTATTAATACTAAAAGTACTTGTTTTAGTTCGTAAACCCCGAACGTTTTGATAATATACAGAAATGCCCATTTATATAAGGAACAAAAAAAAAACGAGAAATATATCGAAGCATGATTACTGTAGCTTAGAAATATCAGTAATATCACTTAAATAGTGAATCTTTGATGTATCGGTTTTTCTGGCAAATACTTTACAGTTCTTTGGCCATATATAGCTGAAACCAGGGACCGGAAACCGAACCGAACCTGAACCGAAAACCGTTCCGAACCCACCTTTTTTGTGAACCTGAACCAGAATCCGAACCATAGTTAATTTGGCAGACATGAACCCGAACCGGAACTAAACCCACTATTTTCGGGCTCAAAAAACCGGGTTCACTGAACATGTTTTTACTTCTGTCATATAGTTACAAATAGGATTAGTTTTGTACTGAAATAATTACCTTTAAACAAAACCTACATTTTTATTATTTTATTTCATTATTTGAAGATGAGGAAAATTTATTAGAAAGCTCGTGAAAGATAATGAGAAAGCCCAAGCAGAAATATTAAGATTAAAATAAACTCAACTTACAAGTACACAGTTTTTAAAAATTATGAAGATCCAAAGACTTTTAAATACTGCAAATTATTTTTGAGAGGAACACAAATTGTTACACTCTGTGACGTTGCGCAAATTAAGTCAGAAGTTATAGGTACACAAATTACTCTGGAACGGGCATTTTCTGCACTAATTTTTTTTTGTAACTTCTACGACCAAATATGTCTGAAGATATATCAGATTTTAAATGAAAATTTATTTAGAAAATAAATTTATTTTTAATAAAAATAATTGTTTTTGTTTTTCCATTTTTATTATTATTTACCAAATAGAGTAATATTATTTTGTTATTATTGAGCAAATCGTCTTTTATTTACCATACTTACTACTATGTAAAATTGTTTTATGTTAGATATATATTTTTTTTATTTTTCGAACCCGAACCGCAGCTGAACCGGTACCGAACCACCTAAAAATACATTTTTTGAACCCGAACTGAACCTGAACCCAATTTTATTTTCATTTCTGAACCTGAACCCAAACCGAACCCATTTTTCTGCGGTTTCCGATCCCTGGCTGAAACCTTTAGGTTTTAGTTCATTTAAAGCTGTTCTAAAAATTAATGAATTTTTAAACCCTAAATGCTCATTTATATAAATTTTACTATCTTGGCCTTCAATATTTATACTTGCAGATGTTAAATTTCTATTTTTTCTCGCTGCAGAGAGAAAATCATCCTTAACAGGACGAGATATAAATTTTACAACAACATTTCGTGGTTTACCATTTTTTGATTTGTTATATTGCAGTCTATGAGCTGCGTCAATATCATTTGTAGAAACCTTTACACCAATTTTTTCACCTATATTACAAATTATATTATCAATATTTTCCCCATTTTTTCCGATATATTATTAATAATTAAATTATTTAATTTGGAGTATTGTTCCAGATTTTCAATTTTCTGATTTAAATTTTTTACTCCAGTTTTTAATATATCATTTTCACGTTTAAGTTCATCAAATATTTTCAATTTATTATTTATATCTTTTAAATTTAATTCAAAGTCAGTGATTTTATCACTACAAAAAGTTACAGAATTTAATAAAGTTTCAAACTTATCGTTCATGCGCTGTTCAAATTTGCTGAGTATGGTGCGAAGGTCAGGCGAAACACTGGCGTCGACACTTGCAGATTCCACGGTAGCTGCCTTGGTGGATTTTGGACGGCACTTACGGCAAGATGAGCAAAACCATAACGTTGATAAATCTTTAAAAAGTTTGAACTGTTCATCAGTGATACCCACTCACAGAGTATGATAAGATTTATCACATTCCGCACATTCTACTACGGGATACTTCAGGTTGATGCCGTTTACACGCACTGCACTGGCGAAAGAGTATGATGCACCCCCATGAAAATATGCGAAAAAGTGGTATAGAAATCCGGTCATATCTTTGCAATCACTAAACTTTTGATAAACAAATACATTGTAATTTATAGAACAAGAATCAATATACGTATGATTGGTACTATTTTTTTACTTTTTGTTTTTATTAATTAGTAATTAATTAGTAAACTTGGTGAAATTCGTCATTTTTCGAATCAAAATTTATGAATAATAGAAGTAATTTTTCAAAAAAATATTTCCAATTAGACCTGGGTTGATCTTTAATTAACCCAAATTATGTATTATTTTTGGTTTTCATAATGTGATTATTATAATATGAACGGATTCCCGAGACACTATTTCGCTAACTGATACTGTTAAAATGAATCATGCAGTGCTGCATTCTACACCTTAGTGTTCAAGTCTTCGAAATTAAGGAAATTTACGAATTTCGGAAAGTTCGTTTTCGTAGACAAGGATATGTATATACTGATGGATTTACAGTATTTACACAAACCAACATCCCTTGAATATGGGTGACCTAGGTAGTCCCAGGCCTTAAAAATTCCACTTTCCCTAATTTTTCCAAAAATTCGTAGCGATAGCAGTCATTGAAGAAAGATTGTGCTTCAAAAAGAAAATATTGAAAATTTAACTCCTCTTGTCCTAGAACCTAGGTGAACATAAAAACTGTGCTGATTATTTTTGCACAAGACGGGATACTGATGATGATGAAAGTGGAATATGTCTATAAAGATGATTTATTTTGGCAACAAATGGAGCTACAATTAAAACATTTTATATGGAATATTTATTAGCTTAGTCCGTTTCACATTTTTTAAAAGTATTTCAAATGAAAGTTTATAATACAATGATAATAACTTGTTGTTATTTTTGAAAATAATTAAATAAAAATATTAGCGCCAGAAATAGTTGTAAAAAAACCGCCACTTCTGTGTCGTCAAAGTACATATAGCACGTCATGCATAGTCAATATGATTGTGCATCACCTACGTTATTTGTATAAATAAACGTAGGTGATAGTGTGTCACATGTCTAGTTGTATGAACTCTAACATCACACTCCGTGTCAGATCAAATGACTTTATCGAAATATTACACAAATTTTAATAGGGCGCGAGCAGACACGTGACTCGGACGACCTTGAAGTGCTTGGACTCAGCTGATTTGTGTGCGCTTGTTACTTTGACAAGACCAATTTTATGACTTATTTTAATTTTGAACTGTTAAGAAGTTATTATTTTTAATTTTATGTGTTTTACTGCTTAAAAATTGTACAATAACATTTTAGCAGTTCAAAATCAAAATAAGTTAAAACATTGGTCTTGTCAGTGACACGCGCACACAAATCTGCTGACTTCAAGCATCTCATAGTTGCTAGCGCCCTATAATTAATTGCAAGATGTCAAATCGTGATATTTTCAAATTCGAAGCTATGTAAGAAACAGTATTTAGAAAATTAGAAGGCTTATAAAAATTCTTGCAATAGTTCTATTGTGGATTCGATGTTGAAAAATAAAAAATAATTAATTATAAATTTTAATTCTTTCTTTGTTGGAAATACCATCCTTTCTTTCTCGGATTTCATACTCAACATTTTTGTAAAGTAAGAATCATGTTTTATTTCACCCTGAATACTTCAAAACTCTACTTTTTGTATTTTCTGTTGATTAAAATATTTTCTTATGCTATACTTGTATTCATTGGCAATTTTTTATTCTCTAAATATTATTTATTTTAGATATTTAATTAAACAAAATATATAAATACCAAATTAAAAAACAATTTATATGTATAAACAAATGAAAAAATAAGTTATACGAGTACATAATTATAGAAAAACTATTTCTAGAAGCAGTGAGATGCGATTCAGTTCTAATGTTTTAACGAAAATTTCCGAAAAGTGTCGAACTAGTACACGCTCGTTTTGTTGGTGTAATTTTAATGCCCAAGAGCCCCAACTCCTCTTTACCCGACCCCGCGTAGCACCACTAGCAGTAAGGGTGCATCATACTCTTAGGTTAAGTAGAAACTTGTATAAAATTTTTTTTTATGAAAAGGGCTTTAAACCTGTTTCCTCAAAATATATATACTGGAGCACAAAATCACTTCCACAGAGATAATCACAAAAATTTTATGTATACTTTGATGCAGTTTTTGAAATAAAATAACTATAAAATACTCCACAAAAGAGAACTTTAAACAGAGAGCAATTATACACGTGCAACTGACATGAAAGAAAATGGTAATAAACATTCCAATCGAAATTAATGTTGTACTAAAAGTATTGCCCCGAAATTTTGACAATATGGCTACCATACAAATTAAGCTCAAAAGACACATGCTTCATTCTTCCAATTATATGTTTGACTCTGTCCGTCCTGCTGTCATTCTGGATGGTAACCATTATATCTATTATATTATCAAAATCTCTGTCATCAGTCAAACTCTGTGGATGAAAATCATAAACGTCTGTCTCATTTACTGTCATTCTGAATGGTAACCGTTATAACTATCATATTATCAAAAGCTCCTTCAGCAGTCAAACTCTGTGGATAAAAATCATAAACGTCTGCCGCATGTACTGTCATTCTGGATGGTAACCGTTATATCTATCATATTATTAAAATCTCCTTCATCAGTCAAACTCTGTGAATGAAAATCATAAACGTCTGCTTCATGTACTGTCATTCTGGATGGTAACCGTTATATCTATCATATTATAAATATCACCTTCATTAGCCAAACTCTGTGGATGAAAATCATGTAGCTACGTTTACTTACTGTGTTGTCATTATGAATGGTAACCGTTACATATATCATATTATTAAAATCTCCTTCCAAACTTTGCGTATGGGAATCATTTTCCTGCCATTAATTTTAATTTTACGACTGCCGCATGTACTTTCCTAATGGATGGTAACCGTTATTGCTTTCATATTATCAAATTCTACTTCATTTGCCAAACTCTGCGGATGGAAATCATTTTCCTGCCATTAATTTAAATTTTACGCCTGCCTCATGTACCTACTATCTTTATGGACGGTAACCGTTATATCTTTCGTATTATCAAATTCTCGTTCATCTGCCAAACTCTGCGGATAAAAATCATTTTTCTGCCATTAATTTATATTTTACGCCTGCCTCATATACTCTATGGATGGTATTGGTAACCATTATATCTTTCATATTCACAGTTTCACTGTCTTTATTTCGATGTGCGTACAGTAGGTACGTATGTTCGTGCGTACCTATCATTACCATTTACATGTATATGTATAGTGAAAGTAAATTTCTTTTTAAGGCCCTTTTCATAATCAAATATGTGTCTATTTTATAATTAAATTTAAAATTATTTCTGCGTTATGAATTAAGCGTTGTAATCAATTAATATATTAACTGTTGTAATCAATTAATGTATTAATTGTTGTAATCAATTGTATTTCATTAAATTATACTATATTTCAGATAAGAATAAACTCAGGAGTAAGGCAGAGCTTACGATTCCAGCTTTCTGAATGGTTTAAATGCAAACCAAGTTTACAATAGCAATTTGTAAGCAGGTACATTCTATGGCCGCTCCGTGGGTATAAGGCGCCTTTGTACAAAGTTATGTTTTAGCGTCTCAATCTCCCCCCCCCCCTCCATGATGTAAAATTTGCAAAATAATGTTTAAACTATACTTTTTATTCTTAAAAAATGCTAGATTTAATATATTTATGAAATTTTCTTAGATTTATTCTTGTAATCAATAGGTTATAATAAAAATTGTATGTTGTAATCAATAATTTTATAGTTATAGTTTGCAATACAACAATGAGAGAAAATTATCAGTTTGACAGGGTATTTCTTTTCCTTTTTATTAGTAAATAAGACAAATTCA
The DNA here is from genome assembly GCA_963082715.1 of Harpalus rubripes. NCBI lineage: Eukaryota > Metazoa > Arthropoda > Insecta > Coleoptera > Carabidae > Harpalus > Harpalus rubripes. The sequence continues at coordinate 40,065,245 of OY720452.1, read as the reverse complement.
ATATCGGTAGAAAATAAAAATTAAATTATTTCACACTTGCAAAATGCTAGTATGCTCTATTCCATTTAAGCCATTCAGTAGATCGCACTGGCAACAGCGCAAATCTGAAGTAGCCGAAATTACATTGGGTGAACTTGTCTCTTGTCTCTAATTTCAGCCAATCAGAGAGGTCAAAACAATTCTCTATGCTCCGCAATACTGAATGGCTTAAATGGAACAAGGTATAGGTATTTGTATTTAAATATTGGATTCTGTATGAGATCCATTCTTGTAATCAATATTTTTGAGTTATAAACAATATATTCTTTGTTGTAATCAACATTTTCACAGTTATTATTTCAATATAACAATGCTAGAAATAGAAAAATAACGAACCGATTGGTACGATAATTATTTTACTTACAACTACAGCTCTAATGTAAACAAATTAAAAAATATATTGTTCACTTCTATCACGTAAATTTGTAAATTGTATATTAATTTTGTATTTACGAATAAGAGCATTTTATAAAAATATGCTATTATTTACTTTACTGTCTTGATCCGACGCCCCTCAAAGTCAGGCGCTTTTGTGCGGGGCACAAACCGCCCACCCGCACCGACCGGTCCTGGGTACATTATTCATTTTGACTTTATTCTATTGAACAACTTTAAGTAACTGTTAACTTTCTAAAGAATTAAAAATGACCAATTTTGACGTTCCGAGCTGTCAAGTATGTCATACACGAAACAAAACTAATTCATAAGTTTTATAAGTGTAAAACAGGTTGGCTTCTCAGCACCACCAAGTCTAGCGATTACTACTTTCATTTGTTTAGTTATTATTATCGCTTT